>JAPDVR010000007.1:15795608-16143108 GCA_026230005.1 Gila orcuttii | reverse complement strand
AGTAACTACAATAGTTAAATGCAAGTTTTTCTCTGGATGTGCAAGACATAACCTCCCCTTTTGGTTTGGGCAGCATATTCCAGATAGCATCATAAGATTTATGATCTTGGGTTCAAGAGTACATCTGAGCACTTTGGAGAGAGAGCAGCCAGATGCAGTCTGTTATGTTTGCACTACATCTGCATGATTAATATATTGGTTGACGGGTGTTAAGGTTGTAACATTATTGTAATAGAAGTTCTGTCTAAAATTAAATAGTTTTCATTTTGAAAGACTACATGGAAGTGACCATTTTTTCATGATGCAGTTTAAAGTTCTGCTACTCTACAGCAATTCGTTTGTCTTTTTCACAGGCCTCCAGGGCCGTGAGTCAAACAGGCCCAGCAAGTTTTGTTCCGATTGTTTTCCGTTAACCTTGTCTGATAGCTAGTCAAACTTCATTGGCCGCCGCTGGACATGTTTTTTGAGATTTTTTTTTTTTTTTTGAGAAAAGGGTGGCTTGCCTGCTTCAGGTTGGTGGAGAGTTCCTGCCTCAAGTGGAGGAGTTCAAGTATCTTGGGTTCTTGTTCACGAGTGAGTGAAGGATGGAACGGGAGATCGACAGACGGATCGGTGGAGTTTCTGCAGTAATGCGGTCAATGTACCGGTCTGTCATGGTGAAGAAGGAGCTGAGCTGCAAGGCGAAGCTCTCGATTTACCGGTCGATCTGCGTTTCTGCTATCATCTATGGTCATGAGCTGTGGGTCATGACCGAAAGGACAAGATCCCGGATACAGGTGGCCGAAATGAGCTTTCTGGGCGCTCCCTTAGAGATAGGGTGAGGAGTTTGGTCACTCTGGAGGAGCTCAGTGTAGAACCGCTGCTCCTCCACATCGAGAGGAGCCAACGGAGGTGGCTCGGGCGCCTTCCCGGGGAGGTGTTCTGGGTGCGTCCCACCGGGAGGAGACCCCGGGTAAGACCTAGGACACTAGGCTGGATTCCCGGCTGGCCTGGGAACGCCTCGGTATTCCACTGGAAGAGCTGGAGGAAGTGTCTAGGGAGAGGGAACTCTGGGAGTCTCTGCTTAGACTGCTGCCCCCGTGACCTGGCCCCGGATAATCGGAAGATGGATGGATGGCTGGACTTTATTCATGAGTTCACACGTAGGCCTGTAATCAGATAGAGTAGGCTAAAGGCTATGCGTATTTGCCGTGCTGTCCAAAGGGGAGGACTCCGAGCTCAGAATTCTATCGCACTCATTCAGTTGATTAACTCCTTCCGTGATAATTTGGTTGATTATCTAAACGTGCTCCTCCCGACCTTTGTTAATAAAATAAATTGTGTAAAACTGAATTTAGTTCTCCAAAACTGGGGTGAATTTAGACTCGATGAAACAAGTCTTCATTAATGTAAACGACTTTTTACATAGTGAATTCATTTAAAATAGTAAAAAAAAATTAAAGACTGATTTATAGCATTTTAGACATTTGTAAATAGACTCATTTATAACATTAAATAGAACATTTTGTCAGAAACTCAAGTAAATTAAGTGTTATTTTGTTTAGTTTAGGTTTGTTTTCAGAACCGTGATCTGTATTTAGAAAAAAAAATCCAGATTATCCAGAATCATAAATTAAGATTAAAAGAATATAATATATTTGGCATCTAATTTATACTATTAGCATTGTATCTAATATTACATTGTTTCTCGCATCTTTGTCACATTTTCCACCCCTAATGAGTTTGCATCCCTGGTTTTCATTCTTTAGAAACTCTTGGATGATTTTGGTTATCATACAGGAATAATCCTCTTCTTCCAAGCTTCTATTAGCCATCTTGTCAGACAGTATTTTTATTATATCCACAGCAGAGGCATTGAAAGAGAGAGTTGCGACAACCTGATGACCTTGATTTCACCACCACGCTGTCACGTGGTTCATGTACCTCTCAATAGTTCCAAACAAATCCACTCTGTCAATCGGTTTCAATGGGTTTAAGCAGGAAAGACAGCAGATTCACTATATAAGCAGCGATTTTAACGCATAATGTGCACTGATTATTACACTGTGACATTTACAGCAGCATTTTATTCATGGGTCTGATGAAGAGACAACATTAATATATTTTTCTTGCGTTTAACCCTCAGGTATTCCTTAGTCACACTCATACTCATTTGGCGGTCAAACGTGGCTGAACAGTGCACCTTAAAGTGTAACTTTTTTATCAATTAAATAAATGTACTATATTTTAGTTCAATTATATTTACTTATATTTTGAGATTTTTTTAGAATTGTATAATATTTGTGCAATAATTATGATCCATCAATGACCATTTAAAATAATATTTTTCTAATACTTATTATTTATATGACTATTAGTGTAGTATTTAAGGTTAAAATAGAGAAAATGTTTTTAAATTCCAATGCACAGAGACAAAATAGAGGCATCTGGTGACCAGAAAAATAATATTCATATTAGGGCTGCTCGATTATGACAAAAATCATAATTACGATTATTTTAGTCAATATTAAAATCACGATTATCAGTGTGTGTGATATGATCAGTCTTATTTCATGATATGAATCATTTTAAATGTCAGTGAAATTTCACAATTATCTATACTTCAGCAAAAACTAATAATAGGTTAATGTAAGTAAAAAGTCCTTAAAACAGTTACAGAAGACAAGTAAACAGTCAGCAATACCATAAGAATAAAGAAACTAATTACAAACCAAACCGACCAAAAATACAACAGTACAAAAATACAAATGAAATAAACAGTGCTTTAGGTTTTTTTAGGAAGAGGTACAAACAGTGGTATTCAAATAAATAATAGCCTACAACAGAAATTGAATAAAGTAATCAAATTTAAAATAACCCTGCTGTATAGTTAGTCCTATTAACACTACAACAGTTTTTAATTCAAGAGTAGTGTTTTTATCTTTGTCTTTTGTTGTTTAGATTAACAATAATAAATGCAGCAGATTATTTAAGAGATTCTTTCTATTCTATCTCAACTATTTACATTTTTTTTTATTTGCTTTGGTACTATTTTCACAAATAAGGTGTACATTTTCAAAACTCTTAGTATACAAATCTAAACTGATCACACTTGTAACACAGCTCATTCTTTCAAAACCTGATCCCATGCTTTCATTACAGTTATACACATTTCAGTCCACATATTCATTGTTTCAAACACAAGATTATTGTAATATGTAATGAGAACATTTGGTTTAATCAGCGAAACAACAGTATGATCTTCTTTCAGTTTAGTACTTTTAAAAAACATTCAACGGCAAACAATGCAAGATACATGTTTCAAATTACCCTTGTTGCAGAAATGATTACAGTAATACAGGCTACAGTTACTTTAATGTAAAATGCTGTATTTGATGCCATCTGTCTCCCTTCTACTGATCCATCTCTGATCAATCAGATGTTACACAGCCATTGCCTTTTTCCCTTGTACTCTATCCTGCTCTGTTCACAAATGGCAAATTTCTCTGTCTCTCTTTTTTGTACCAAATAATTCATTGATTAACCATTAAGTTCAGTTGGATTAAATAATAGACAAACGTATTAAACTGAACGAGAAGAGATGCAAATCAAAAGTTTGTAAGTACGAGCTTTATGAAAGGCTGTGAATGAAACATTTATAAAGATGAAACACTTATTTTGTGTTGTGAAAAGGATATTTTGTGATTTTGTTTATTGTACAGACACAATAGAAAACATGCCAAAATGTTTGAAAAAAGTGCACTTTTGATGATCTGTTGTGATATTTGTACTAAGAGTTTTGAGAACGTACACCTTACTTGTGAAAATAGTACCATAAGTGAATAAAAAATCTGTGAGACATAACCGACTGTTTACAAGGATACTTACCAATAGACATATTTGTGTGTAGGCTATTTTTAGTCCACATACTCATTGGTTCAAACACAAGATTTTGTAATATGTAATGAGAACATTTGGTTTAATCAGCGAAACAACAATATGATCTTCTTTCAGTTTATTACTTAAAAAAAAAACAAAAAACACTTCAACAACAATGCAAGATACATGTTTCAAATTACCCTTGTTGCAGAAATAGACATTTTTGCAAACATACTTTGCAAAAATGTCACTGCTGACATTCTTTACAACTTAAAAGTACTTACTCTGCTCCATTATAAATAAGCACAAGTCAGCCTGCCATACCAAACATGACCACAGGTAGATGCCAAAGGACTGCATATAGCTAATATACGGAATCCATTCAGAAATAGTAAACGCACAAATGAAAAATAAAAACATTCTGAATGTATGGAATCTCAGCGATCTGAAGGCGGGTCGATGTCATTCAGTGACTTACACATGCCTAATGTACGACTCCTGTATGCCCCTGTAATCGCCTTTACCTTTACCTGAGCTGCCGTTCAGTCTGTATCACACAGCGCAATGAGAAACGGCTTGGGCTGCTCCGAAACAATCACAAAATATATAAAAGAGAGGTGGTGTTTCGTTCATTTTTTATTTATTTAACGTAAACGTATTAATAATAAAATTAATTAATTATATTAATATATTTAAATGAGATTATCTTGTGTCCCCCCTGGAGGATCACTGAGGCCCCCCAGAATCAGAACTCTGATTCAACACTGGCCTTGCATTTGGAATACATTTCAGGGATGGGAACTCTTGAAAAATAACTTTGCGATAGCAGTTAGTATCTCTTATCAAGTGTCTATAATTTTTTGGGAGCTGGCTTTATTGATGGTATTTGTGGGCACCATATCTTTGCAAAAATGCTACATGACTGCGTTGGTTATATCTTTATTTCGTTATTAGGGCCCAAGCCTTGAAAAGGCGAAGGCCCTATTGTTTTCCTAAGGATTATTCTTTATTATTAGGGCCCAAGCCCTAAAAGGGCGCAGAGCCCTATTGTTTTCCTTAGGAATATTATTAGGGCCCAAGCCCTGAAAGGGCGCAGAGCCCTATTGTTTTCCTTAGGATTATTATTAGGGCCCAAGCCTTGAAAAGGCGAAGGCCCTATTGTTTTCCTAAGGATTATTCTTTATTATTTAGGGCCCAAGCCTTGAAAAGGCGAAGGCCCTATTGTTTTCCTAAGGATTATTATTATTCTTATTAGGGCCCAAGCCCTGAAAGGGCGCAGAGCCCTATTGTTTTCCTTAGGATTATTATTATTATTATTATTTTTTTTTTCTTCTTACGACTATTCGGGCACTTTTGGGGCCCTTAACGTGCCCGAAAACTCTTGAAACTTTGCACGCGGGTCAGAACCCGCGGCCATCAGGGTCGGGCTGAAGATGGTACCCGGGCGTGGCAGGGGGGCTAGACAGCGCCCCCTGGAACGGGGTCCGAAAACTTGGTCCATAAATCAAACACACTTGCATGTAAGAATATGAAACTCGGTACACATATAGATCTCATCGGTTCATATATACTTCATACTCTTAGTTTTTACCCCAGCCCAACAGGAAGTCGGCTATTTAGAGTTGTTTGTAAAACGGACATTTAAAGTACTTCTCCTAGAGAATTCAAAGAAATGGCACAAAACTCGGTTAGCATGAAGTCAATACATTGAGGATGAAAAATTGCCAGGGGATTTTTGATATCTCGAACGGTTTGGCCGTGGCGAGGAAACGAAATTATGGCGAGAAACGTGAAACAGGAAGTGTGTTATAACTTCAGCATACATTAACTGATCTTGATGAAACTTCAGCAGCGTGTTCGCTCTAAGAGGCCAATCACATGGATGTGACTATTGTGAGTCAAAGTCATAGCGCCACCAACTGGCAGCAGGAAGTGTGTCACTTTCAAAATGCTTTGAAATCACCCTCTTATTTTTACCCGATTTGCTTCAAACTTCATCTGTATAATGTAAACACACGCCAGATGTAGACCTGTGAAAGGATTATTTAATATCTAAGATAATGTTGCCTTGGCAACGCATCAAACTTTAATATTCTTGTTTGATGCTTTTGAGACTCTTAGCATGCTTGAAATTGCATGAAACTCGATAGACACATCACATTTATTAGCCAGTAGACATGTGCAAAGTTTCAGAAACGGGTGTGGTGAGGGGCTCAGTAGCGCCACCTTTTGACAAAAGAGGGGGAGTTAGGTCTATACTTTTATCTACAATCTTAAAACTCAGTATGTATATTGTTCATATCGAGCTGGACAACTTTCTAATTTACAGTTATTAGCTCAGACCAACAGGAAGTCAGATATTTTGGTTTGAATGTGGATGTTTTGGAGAATTTTCTCTTCCTCTCTCTCTGACCCTACGTCTCTCCGTGTGTTTGGGGGGAGGGGGATTTGTCTGCTGAGTGAGAATGCTTTTATTTTTGTTTTTCAAGGTTTTGGAGCCCTTAACGTGCTCAAACTCTTGAAACTTTGCACACAGGTCAGAACCCGCGGCCATCAGGGCCGGGCTGAAGCTGGTACCCGGGGGTGGCAGGGGGGCTCGACAGCGCCCTCTGGAATGCGATTCGAACACTTGTCCATATATCAAACATGCTTGCATGTAATAATATGAAACTCTGTACATATTTAGATCTCATCGGGCCGAACAACTTTCGTGCTCTAAGTTTAACGACAGCTCAACAGGAAGTCAGCTATTATGGGTTGTTTGGAAAATGCATGCTTTTATTTTTTATATACTTCTCCTAGAGAATTAATCCAAACACCACGAAACTCGGTCAGCATGAAGTCAAGACATTGAGGATGCTAAATTGCGGACGGATTTTAGATATCTCGAACGGTTTGGCCGTGGCGAGGTAATGAATTTATGACTAAAAAAGGACACATAAAGGGTGTTATAACTTAGTTAGTTTTACCTACAGTTACAAAACTTGGCGTGTATATTGTTCTCGTCAAGCCGAACAACTTTATAATTTACAGTCATTATCTCCGACCAACAGAAAGTCAGATATTGTGGTTTGAATGTGGATTCTGAGAATTTTCTCTCCCTCTCTCTGACAGAGAGAGTGTCCCCTGCCATTCTGTCTGTGTGTGTGTGTGTGTGTGTGTGTCTGTGTGGGGAGGGGGAGAAGGGGGGAAGGGGGTCTCTTCGGGTGATAGTTTAAACACAAAATCATAAATAGGGCTATACTGCCCTCTTGTGTCCAAAATTATATTTATATATAAATATATTACGTATGTGACTGAAGATGTTGTGTTTTATTGCGAGTGTACACAAATATAAGTAAACAGTTTGCAGTCTGAATGATGTCCTGTATGAAAAAAATGACGGAGTGTGTTTCCACTTTACACACACACACACACACACACACACACACACACACACACACACACACACACACACACACACACACACAGTTCGACCGTGCCTCTCTCTCTCTCACACACGCACACACACACAGTTCGAACGTGCGCGCCTCTCTCTCTCAAGCTGGAGTGTGTGTGTGCGTGCGAGAGAGACGCGCTGGCGCGATCCAACTGTGTGTGTGTGCGTGTGTGATCGCGCTGGCGCGATCGAACTGTGTGACAGAGAGAGAGAGGGGCGCGATCGAACTTTGTGTGTGTCTGTGGGAGTGAGAGAGAGAGAGAGAGAGGGCGGGCGCGATCGAACTGTGTGAGAGAGAGAGAGAGTGAGAGAGAGAGAGGCGCAGAAATCATTTTATATGGAAATCAATTATTTATAATTCAGATGAGAATAAAGTTAGTGTTAATTAAAATTAAGGAACATTTAGTTTTTCTGTTCTGAATATCATTAAAACAGAAAAGGCAGAGACAACATAATGATGAATAATCTTAAGATATTATATCGTATGCTAAGTGCATAGGCGGCCTTACCTATGTTTCACCCGTTTCAATTGAAACGGGCCCCGCCCTCCAAAGGCGCCCCCAAAACACCGGCAAAAATCCTATTCATTTTCTCCATAGGATATTGATTTTCAGCCATAATGTCTAAACCATCCGAGGTAGACTGACTACAAGCTATGAGATTGTGAAACGAAAGTTTCTGCTCCTATAAAAACCACAAGTCAGTATGAAATCAACATTGTTTTAAGAAAAACGTGTTTTATTTGCGATCTTCTGGAGAAATACGCTTTTACTGTCTATGGAAATACTATACTACCCACAATCCTAAGCATAACACTGAGGTCTCTGATTGGTCAAACTCGCGGTTACCATGGCGACGTTTACCTCCCCGAGAACAGCTGAAGTGATCTGAAGCATAATACCGGTAGTTTATTTGTTTATAAATTGGCCTTTTTTGCCGTTAAGTTAAAATGTTATTTTGAGCAGGAAAAGAATTTTAAGAGGAAAATGAAACGTAGCCTACATATGCCAGTGGTGCTGAAAAACGAAAAAGATATTGGACAACAAAAGAAACGCTTTATTCAGTCTACCAAAAGTGACCTCTTTCTTTGGTCCAGGCGAGATGACAAAATCGCTGGAAAAAGATGATCTTATCAGGGCATTCTCAGCACTCAAACACAGAAGGGTGGAGTTCTAAAAAGGGCTCAGGTCAAATCTACGCCCACCGCCCGGTGAGTTCAGCTGTCCACGGACGCGGAGCCCATCATTGTAACGTTATTTATGTTCGGTTCAGTGTCAGTCTGAGCCAGACACGTTTTTCTTCTTTGCTTTTGTTAATAATTGAAGTTGAGTGGATGTTTGAGCTGTTTATTTTCTGTCAGCCCAGACAGCTGAAAATATACTGCGCTAATCAAATTAGTTGTCCGTGAAAGGGCGAGGCTTATTCCAATGTAAAACGCTGTATAATTTTATATAGTTTTAATCAAATAAGGTTGGATAACTTCTATGTTGAGCTGCCTGTTCTTGAAGCTGAAAGTGCACGTAATAAAAAAATATACCATTGATGCAAACCAACAGGAATCCTTGCTTTTTCTGCTCTATTATGTTTATGTTTTATATGAGTAGGGCCCCATATTAGTTATTGAAACGGGCCCCCGAATCGATAAGGCCGCCACTGGCTATGTGTTGTGAATACACCCATGTTAAACATTAAAATTTACTTCCATTGCATATCATAGAACACATAAGCGTAAAATATAATTGCATTAATAAACCTGTACAAAGACCTCCAGTTAAATACTGGGCTTCTATATTTACACATTTAAGTGCTGAAAAACATATTGAGCTATGACATCCTATGACATTAAAAATTATTCTATATTTAAATTATCTCATATATGTGGCTTTTGTGGTTCACGATCATAGGCCCTGTCCCAAATGGCACACTTCATATGAATACTCTGTCTTGTGTACTTATTTCATGTGTCTGTTAAATCCATGAGACCCATGGATGAGGTGTCTCATTTTTTATTTTAGGTTTCAGAAGGTTGCTCACGCATACTTTGTGGTTGATATGTGCCCTCGATGCGCACTTGATGCACCCAAACTGATGCAAGCTCTACAGCACACTTCTTTTCGACAGTCAAAGCAGGGTTACGTTTTTGCACGTCGTGCACAATAACCCTAAAGGCACCAGGGTGGCGATGCCACCGGCTTCTTATATATATGGCACCGCCACCCTGGTGCCTCGCAGCTATATTTTAACTTTTTTTCGTATGGTGTGCAGCTCGCAAATGTCTGTATTATCGATTTAGAATCGTGCTATTAAGCGGTTTAGAAATCGCACTTGTTTAAAACTGTGATTTTATTCAATTAATTGCACAGCCCTAATTGCTGGTCATATATGCTTACTTTTTTTTAGGTTTTGCATTTGAACATATATTTAGACATCAATCTCTAGATTTTTTTAAAAGTTTAGATTTTTTAAAAATGTAAAAAAAAATAAAAAAAGTTAATTACATCCTAATGTTATTTTATGATACTCACATAAACATACACAACAAGTTAATATTAATGAATGCAAGCAAATGCTAAATTTAACTAATGGAATATGTTTAAAATTAGTGTACAAAAGGAACCAAATGCATTCTAACAAATCTCTTTATTATTTAGGGGCTTTGACAACTATCATTTGTTTATGGTAGCTATTGAAGTGTTGCTCATGTTATCTAACTGCATTAACAGTCTAACTATTTAACGATAAACATTAACTAAAACGCACTACATAAAATACCACTACTGGCTAGAGGGGTCAACTAATGCGTTAAAATGTAAAAAAACTGCAGTAATGTCATTAACTCACCAGCGAGTGTGCTTGAGAAACTCTGAAATAAATGGGGCTCAACACTGGAACTATTCAGTGTTTGTGTTTGGAACTGTTGGTTGCCCCATGACACGCTTGACTTCCGTATTAATCAATTCCTATGGAAGTCTATGGGAGTGTTTTTAAACGTCTCTGATCCAAAGGCAATCTATAAATGCCATTCCCATTTCATAACTCCATCAAGGTCACATAACTCCAAGGTCAGCCAGGAACCTTGGTGTTGTGATTGATGATCAATTGAACTTTACAGACCACATTGCTAGAACTACTCGGTCCTGCAGATTTGCCTTATACAACATTAGGAGGATCAGGCCCTTCCTATCAGAGTATGCTACACAACACCTTGTCCAAGCACTTGTTCTATCCAGACTGGACTATTGTAATGCTCTCCTAGCAGGTCTTCTAGCTTGCACTGTCAAACCTCTGCAACCTCTGATCCAAAATGCTGCAGCTAGAGTGGTCTTTAACGAGCCGAAGAGAGCACACGTTACTCCTCTCCTCACAAAATTGCACTGGTTGGCAGTTGCATCAAATTTAAGTCACTTACTTTTGCCTACAGAACAACCACTGGCTCTGCTCCCTCCTACTTAAACTCATTACTTCAGACTTACGTGCGCTCTGCAAGTGAACGCCGTCTTGTGGTGCCATCTCAAAGAGGCACAAAATCTCTTTCTCTGACCTTTATCTGGTCTGTTCCATGCTGTTCCATGCTGGTGGAATGACCTGCCCAACTCAACCAGAGCTGCTGAGTCTGTGGCCATTTTCAAGAAACGGCTGAAGACGCATCTTTTTCGGCAACACTTGATCCATTAATACTAACACTTTATCTTCTACTCTATATCTATTATCTTTATTAAATTTTTTTAAAAAGTACACGTACTGCATTAGATTAAACTGGGAAGGGTCATAGCACTTGCATATTGTTGTCTTATTGTTAGTTTAACTGCTTCTAGTTCTCTTCTTGCCAACAAACGAACACAGTGTCATTATAATTTAGGCTGCATCACAAGTCAGAATTCAGATCGGGATCGGTAGCATTCTAATATTCATCCAGTTCCTTTTGCTTAAAGATCTGATTCGTCACGCCGGTATGGAGCCATCTGTGCTGATGGCTGTCATGTCGACGTGGCCTTCACAGGGAATTGTCTGTTAGACAGTCTCAGCTGACATTCAGGATTGCATTTTGTTCATGTCTAGGTGCAGGTCCACCATCTGAACTGGATATGGACCGGATCCAGATGTCTACAGTAGCCTCAGGATAAGGATGAGACAGACAGGAATTAAAATAGCCCCACATCATCACATACCCTTCACCATACCTAGAGATTGGCATGGGGCACTTTCCATAAGATCATCTCTCAATGCAAATCATACCAGCTATTAGCCTAACTGAAATAACACCATGCCAATCTCTAATTATGGTGAAGGGAATGTGATGATGTGGGGCTTTTTAAATTCCAAAGGCCAAGGGAACTTTATTAGGATGCAGAGTATCCTGGATCTATGAAACAGCTGGCCTTTAAAAATAAAAATCTGCCTGCCTCTATGGGAATTTAACATAGGGGTGTCCTGACTTATGCAACCTGTATTTTAAGGAAGAACATTTATTTATTTATGATACATTATTCATTCACAAACAAAATTGGTGTCCGTAAAGGTTGGATTTTTCCTCATTTTTTAAATTAAGGCATTAAGATCATTTTCCAAAAGATGATTTTTGTTTATTCCTCTTTTTAGTCAACTTTAGCATGGGTGTGTTCACTTATGCTATCCACTGTAAGTCTGAAGTAATGAGTTTAGGTAAAAGGGAGCAGAGCCAGTGGTTGTTTTGTAGGAAAACGTCAGTGACTTGAATTTAATGCGAACGGCAACTGGCAACCAGTGCAATTTTTTGAGGAGTGCAGTGAAGTGTCCTCTCTTCGGCTCGTTAAAGACCACAATGGCTGCAGCATTCTGGATCAGTTGCAGAGGTTTGACAGTGCAAGCTGGAAGACCAGCCAGGAGAGCATTACAAAAGTCCAGTCTGGATAGAACAAGTTTTAGCAATGTGGTCTGTAAAGTTCAATTGATCATCAATTACAACTCCAAGGTTCCTGGCTGACCTTGGAGTTATGGATGACGAGCTTTGCTGAATGGTGAAGAAGTTGTGATGAAGTGTTGGGTTGGCTTAAGTTTATCAGGGTGCTAAATCACATCAATGACTGGCTTATTCTGGCCCAGTCGCAAGAGCTGGCAGTTCGGCATTGAGATGTCATTAAGACTCAACACAAAGGAAAGTGTGTTGGTACATGCCCAGAGAACTATGTTACTGGGGGTGGTGGGGGACTTGGTATTGATGCGGGCACAACTGTTGCCTGCACGGATCAAGCCCATCCACTGTGACCAGGGTAAAGCTATGCCAGGCCATCACTGTAAAACATTTTAAAAAAAGAGCTGCTGCACATGAGGGCCCTGCAGTGGTGGTTGAAAACCAAGGGGTTTTCCCTGAAGGGGAACCCCTTCCGCATGATCAGGGTTACGCGCAGATGCCGTCGTTCCCTATCTATGTGGAAGAAACCTTGGTTCCTGTCCCAAGGTCCCGTGCTGGGAGCCTCCCTCACGGGCTGGGGCGCGGTCATGGACGGCCGCTTTACAAGAGGTCTATGGCAGGACCATCATTCTTCCTGGCACATTAATTGCCTAGAGATGTTGGCGGTTTTCTGAGCTCTGACGAGTTTCCTGCCAGACCTCAATGGTCACCCCGTTCTTGTGAGAACCGACAATATGTCAGTGGTGTCCTGTCTAAATTATTAGGGTTGTCTGAAAACACGCCCTCTATTAGGTGGTGGAGTCGATATTCGAGAGGTGGAAGTGGATCTGTTCGCATCTCAAGAGGCAACACACTGTCCACTGTGGTTTTCTCTCACGCATCCAGCCCCGCTGGGGTTGGATGCCATGGTGCAGGCAGGGCTGAGGTGGCACCTTGTATGCATTTCCCCCATCACTCTGCTCCAGGGAGTTCTGGAGAGGGTCCGTCGTGAAGGGTTCTGTCTACTGCTAGTTAGACCAGTTGTGGCCGGCCCGAATATGGTTCTCAGACATATCACTCCTAGAGGCCCTCCATAGAATATCTCCATCAGGAGGGGCCTGCTGTTGCAGGCAGAGGGCTCAGTATTAAACCCTCGACCAGAGTTATAAAAACTGTGGGCCTGGCCCCTGAGGGGGCACAGTACCGAGAGGCTGACCAGTCTGCAGGAGTAGTCAAGACCATACTCAGCTCTATAGCTCCCTCCACAAGGAAATTGTACGACCTAAAATTGAATGTTTCACCATTTGGTGTAGAGAGCATGAGGCCGGTGGCTTCAGTGCTGGGGTTCCTCCAGGATCGCTTCTCTGCTGGTCTTACCCCGTCCACACCCGTGTACGTGGTTGCCATTACGGCTTTCCACACTCCTCTGGGTGATGGTCCTTTGGGAAGACATCAGCTGGCAGCCATAAAGTGTTAGACAGTAATTCTAAGTTATTAGGTGCAGAGGTTTTTGGTCCAATAATTAGAAACTGTTTTTTTTTTTGTTCAGAATTAAATATGATGCTTTTTAGTGTTTTCCTTTTTCTTTAATGTGTTATGTTGCTCTTTGTGCATGTATACAGTCTGCAAAGTTACAAAGCTCAAAGTCTCCAACAAAAAGATTTATTCTATCTAAATGTAACGAAGTGACAGTCAGGCAGGCAAATGAGCAGGCTGGGAAGAGGATCCACATGCAGCTACATTTATTGGTAAAATCCACAAGAAGAACAAAACACAGGGAAACCAGGGTAAATCAAGAACCACAAGGCAGGAGAAATTTACAGCATGATACAACTGACAAAACACAAGTGAGATTTATACAGATGGGGGTTATTAAATAAGGGGTTATTTATACAGATGACAAAAAAAGCTTAAGAAAATGAGGGTAGAGGCTAATAGGAATCACCTGGGGAAACTAATCAACAAGAAAGGCTGCAAACTGACTACAAAAATAACACAGGAACCACTTTAACATAAAAGTCAAATGACAGACACAGAGTCCCGTAGGAAGGACGGCAAAAACATCTTTCCCATCGACAAATGCCTTGTTCTCTGTTCCTCTTTTAAAATTAATGTGTTGTCTACATCTTTTATAACAGAAGCGATGGCTGAATCTACACATCTAAATTCTCCAGCGGTAGCCATTCTTTGTTGTAAACGAGTTCAACCCAAGCACTCTTTGGTGACGTGGATGATTACGTTACTGTTGATCATCTGTCCATCATCGTATAAAGCCCACCCTGACAATTTGATTGGTCCGAACATCTTTGGTTCGGGCGTTCTTGCTTCATAATGGATCAAGTCCAGGCCGGCGGGGCTAAGTTCGGCTGGCATCCAGGCTAGTACGAGATAGTATCAAATGCAGCACTATAATCCAGTAACACAAATAGAGAGATGATATAGGATAATAAGAGCAAATCATTTGTAACTCTAATGAGAGCAGCCTCATGATATGCTCTAAATCCTGGCTGGAAATCCTCATAGATACCAATTATTTCTAGAAAAGAACACACTTGTGAGGATACTGCCTTTTCTAGTATTTTTGACAGAAAAGGTTGATTCGAGATCAGTCTGTAATTAGTCTAGTCAAGTCACCTTCATTTATACTGTATAGCGCTTTTAACAGAATAGATTGTTTCAAAACAGCTTTACAGTGATAATAGAAAATTACAGTAACATAGATTGTTTTGGCTTTACAGCAGCTCTAGAATAAAGTTATTGTCCAGTTAAAGTTAGTTTTGATTGATTGATTCACTTCTGTTGCAAAGATCATTAGTTATTAACTTAGGGGCCGCTAACAGGACACCGTTCTAACTGAAAACACTCAATGCACTCTGGCCAGCTCATCCGCCTAAAACAGTGCCTTGTGGCTCGAGAAAGCAAACCCTGAAATAGATTTCAAGGTGCACGCCTTGAAAAATTTTGAAAAAAAGGTTATCTTTGCGCAAACCTCAAAAACGCAAACATGCAAAAACACAAAAACGTAGACGTCATGCACATGCGCATCACGTGTTTAGTCTATAGGTATGTGCGTTTGAATATATATGTCCACAGGCACGTAGTCCTTCTTTATAAACCAACCCTCAACTAACTTGTCTGGCCTTAAAAATGTATAATTAATTATTTATCGTTTCCGCGTAGCCACGTGAACCGGAATTATCCCGACAACATTTTATCTGTACAAAGGTAAAGGGAAGGAGGCCTTCACAGGGGAAAGACTAGTTAACTAATGAACTAATTCTTAGGATCAAGTTGGTTTTTGAAATAAGAGTTTTAATAACAGTCAGCTTAAAAGATTTTGATACGTATCCTAATGACAATGATGAATTAATAATATTGAGAAGAGGAAGCATCTCTTAAATTCTGGAAGCATCTCTTTCAGTAGCTTAGTATGTATAGGGTCTAACATGCATGTTGATTTTGATGATTGTAGCAAGGTTCAAAGTTGTGGGAAGGAGGAGGCGGGAACCGGCGAACAATTAAAGACTTTTAATGATAAAATAAAATAAATACAAAAATAAAAGGATCCGCCAGCAGCATAACACAACATAAAATCAGGCCTTTTCCTCTCTCGATCTTTAGCGTCGTCACTCCTCCTTTTATGCTTCTGCTCCTCCGTGAGAGATGCGAGACCGGTGCGTCTCACAGGTGTCATTCATTAACACTCACGCCACCGGCCTCGCGCCGTTCTCTCATGTCCCTCGGCCTCGTCCTGCTCGCCACAATGATTTAACAAGTTTGGACAATTCTTCATCTCCTATAGCAAAAAAATGATGTAACTTTTCATTAGGGGCTCTATAGCACGGTTGTATGGTTATAATTAGCTCTTTAATAGTATCAATCTTGCAAGTAAAGAAATTCATTAAGTTCATAAATCTGCTGTGCTGTTGTCACAGTTATGTTTAGTTAGTTTCTTTTCATGGACTTTCTGTTGGTTTTCATCAGTCACATGTGTTCTTTGTCTTTGTTTTCCACCAGTCATCAGCTGTCATGGACACTCATCAGATAATCACACCTGTTTGTTTTCTCCTCATTATCACTGTGTATTTAAGTTCCTCCTTTTCCTCTGTTTGTTATCCGGTCACGTCTACATTAAGTGTATTGCTCCTGCCTTTTTGCCTGTCTTGTGGATTTATAGTATTAAACTTGGTGATGGAACTTTATTCATCGTCTTCACCTGTTTACCTGCAACCACCCATGACGGCTGTTTGGAAACGTATGAAGTTGAAGCTTTATTTCCTGCTAATTTAGCCACTGTATCAAATAAATACCAAGGGTTGTGTTTGTTCTCTTCTAAGAGAGTCTAAAAGTAAGCAGATCTAGTAGTTTTTAAGGGCTTTCTATATACAATAACATTTTCCTTCCACAAAATGCGAAATAGCTCTAGTTTTGTTTTCTTCCAGCTACGCTCCATTTTTTTCGGCCTGCTATCTTGAGGGCCAGAGAGTGGTTGTGGGACTATTTTGCTTAATCTTCTTTAAACGCAACGGAGCAACCGTGTCTAAAGTGCTGGGGAAAGAGAGAGTCAGTAGTTTCTGTTGCAACATCGAGTTTTTCTAAGCTATCTGGTATGCAGAGGAGTAGAATTGGATCAGGAAGATTATTTATAATGCAATCTTTAGTGGTAGAAGTGATAGTTCAACCATTTTTGTAACAGGAGGTTTGCTTTGCAGCCTTGGCTAAATGGAGTATACACAAGACTAGATAATGATCTGAGTTCCATGTGACAAAATTTGATCTAAATTATTATTACGACAATAACTATTGTTTTTACTGGAATTGGAAAAATGTTTTTATCGGAACGGAACAGCTGTGTTTTGTCCTGCGACTATGCCGTCTCACAATTACCCAGTTGCCGGGGGCTGCCTCCTGCAGGGGATCTGCAACCAGAACCGAGCAATGTACAGGGATTGCTAGGCTAGTCACATCCAAAGTAGTATCTAGAGCCCTTGCATTCTTACTATCCTTGATTAAAGTTTGGATGCGTGTCTCTAGTTCTGAAATCTTCTCTGTCAGCCTAACTATTTCTCTGTATTTATCACATGTGAAACCCAGAGAAGAGTATGCAAAACATGTGGCAGACAGTGCAAGTGACAATAACAGAAGAAGATGACATGACTCACCGTGTTTACCTGTATTTTGAATGGCACATTGTGTTGTGTTTTAGGGTTAATGGAAATTTCCATAAAATCACTGAATAATGTCCCAATGTCCTGGCAGAAAAATACCAGTAATTTTTTAAATCTTTATATATCTATTAAAGCCTTACACCAGTTCACCTGTTAAAGGGGCATTCGGCAACTCTAGCTATTTCTTTGCTGATTTCTCAACGAGCTCCCCCTACAGCTGTGAGGCGTATATTTCACAACAATGTCGTAAAAAAAATTCACTTGTGGCACCCTCCTCCCCCTTTCTACCGCTGCTCATGTGCATTTGTTATTATCGGAGCCGGCCAACTTTATCATGTGGAGCTATGTCTACTGAGGTGGGTAATACATCATACACATTGAGGGCGGCGTGTGTGTTTATGGCGAATTGCCGTAAAGCAGTTTGTGTTCTCATTCGTTCTCGCTTCTCACGAGACTTCCTATTTCCAACTTACCGGGACGTTAATCCTCATGTTGCAAGGTTGGTTTTCCGCCTAGGAACGCTGAGGGGAGCAGGGAAAGTCACCATTCTCACCAGAACAGGTTACCATCCAAATGATTTCTAAACGGTTTTATTAAGTTGAAATAGTTGCCGAATGCCCCTTTTGTAATGATTCCTGTCTGTGCTTCCCTTGTCTTGTGTGAACTTTAGTTATTTCCCGTTCTGTGTCATGTTTTGTAGTCCTTTGTAGTTTTTCTAGTTTATTAGTATCCCCAGGTGTTTCTGATTAACCACGCCCTCTTGTTATCTTGTTTAGCTTGTTAGTCTCTGTATTTAAACCCTGTGTCTTGTTACAGTGTTTGTGGGTTCATGATGTTGTTAGAGGTTGGTTGTGCTGTTCTCTATGTCTGAGTTTTTGAGTCTGTCTTGTCTTTAGTTTATTTAATAAAAGTACCACTGCTGCATTTGGATCCTGCTTCCTTCTATGTTCCAACCTGCCACGTTACACCTTTAATATATAGGCCTATACTGTATTATGCTATAAAATATATATATAGCCTAGCGCCAGTATTTCTGATAGAACTTGTATTCCACCTCTACGCTACAGAAGCTGCTTCCTTCGACTGAAAGCTTGCTGTATTTCATAAATATCAACATACAAAAAAGATAATAAAATTTTACTATTTATGCTCATATGATAAAGGAAAAAGAGCATAAACTCATGGCTAATGAAAAAATTTAAATATCACATTATGAAAGTCCAAACATTTGTCGCAATTACATTAAAAGACAGGACCCTCGAGGTGGATCGCCGTCTTTGTCAGACTGAGGTGCTATAAATTATGGTGTACAATGGATGGCCAAACGGCAAAATTAACTGCGTTTTGGATTGGATATTGATGGCAGTTCTGCGGTGAAAATGCTGTAAATTTGCCACTTGTACTACAGAATGGTGTATTTTGCAGCACCTTTTCATCTAAAATGCCGTAAAACCCAGTGTTTTCTGGACTCCAGGCTTTTGGTTAATGGCAAAATATGACCTGGTTGTCTATCGTCAAGAAATTAAACAAAGCGGGTGCCATGCATGAGCGTCTCCACCACAAAAGCAATCCAGTCTAATGCTTTTTCAACTACCTTTGGAAGTGGTCGAAAATGGACAAGCTCAAAATGTTTTAGACCCCGTTGACACCTTTATTTAGCATTGTCCACTTGTGATCGGATTGTAATCGAACATTTTATTTGGCTAATTCATCTCTGCATTTTAATTGTTTTAGTTCACTTATGACTACCTTTAGCCTACTTATTCATTTCTTCATTTTCAAATCATACAAATTAATTAATACAATGTTCTCATCTACCACAAAGTAATGATTTAATAAAAAGTGATAAACAATTTCTTAATTAATGGACACTATATTTATCTGTATGTTATGTGAAGGACTCTGTTTTACGGGTATAAATGTGTCAAAAAGGATAGATAACTGATGCAAGGAGGAGATCCAGTCAGATGATTAAGTCAACTTTTATGTCTTAATAGCAGACAATCAAATAATAAATGAAGAGTCAAATTAATTCATCCATAATCCAGATTAAAAGTTTAATAAAGAAACATAAATTGAACAGTTAAAATCACTTCTAATATTTTTAAGTAAAATATAATTCAAAACACTGAGTATAATATTCTTAGCCTAAAGATAATTAAAGTTGATTGAGAGATCTCTCTTTGAAAAGACAGGTTGCGAAGAAGCAAGGTCTGAGTCCAAGGGAAGACTGACCTGTACAGAAATTGATCTCCCTATTATTCAGTTGCTTATCAGAACAGAGCTAAGTTCCTCTTTTCATAGTATAATGTGTCGAAGCAGACACAAAAGACACAAACATATCTAGTTTTCATGTTTTCACACTCTGAGGTGTTAGCCCAAACACTGCAAGATGTTTAGCTAAGATAACATTTGTTATCACTTTAACATCACTTTATTCTAAGACATACGAGCATTTGTGGTCTGTCTATTTGAAACTTACAGACTTTTGACCATCTAAACGGCAAGAACAAAAGTTCACCCTAAGGCAATCAGCTACATCTGAGGCATAAAGATTAATAAAAGAAAAGCATTAAACATATATTTCAAATGATAATGATGGTAAACACATCAAAATGATAGTAATGAGAAACACATCAACATGATAATAATGATTTCTTAAAATATGTTTTCTGAAAACCAGTTAGTATCTGGTGTGACCACGATTTGCCTCACGCAGTGCAACACATCTCCTTCGCATAGAGTTGATCAGGTTGTTGATTGTGGCCTGTGGAATGTTGGTCCACTCCTCTATGGTTGGTTGTGCGAAGTTGCAAGACAGACGCCATCGAATGTGAGCATTTGCCCACTCAAGTCGCTTACGATGACGCACTGCAGTCAGGTTGAGCCCCCGATGAGGATGACGAGCATGCAGATGAGCTTCCCTGAGACAGTTTCTGAGTTTTGCAGAAATTCTTTGGTTATGCAAACCGATTGTTGCAGCAGCTGTGTCCGGGTGGCTGGTCTCAGACGATCTTGGAGGTGAAGATGCTGGATTACATGCTCCTTTTAAAAGTAACAGGAGAATTTTTTTTTTGCCTTGGATAGATAATGATATTCGTCTGGGATGTGGCACTGAAAAAATCTATATTCACAAAGCTACAAACAGATATATGGATATTTAAAGGTTTAAGGAATAAAGTGGTTAGTGAAATGAGAAAAGCAAAGTCATCTTATTTTATGCAGTTGTTTGCTGACTCACAGGGCAATAGCTCACTTATTTGGAAACAAATGAAAAAATTAACCAATCAAAAATTCAGTCAAAGACATAATAAAATTGAATATAAATGGAAAGGTCAGCACTGATGCTTTGGAAATTGCAAATACATTTAATACCTTTTTTGTTAAATCAGTACAAGAACTCGCAGCAAATTTTAATTCTGTTTGTTTATCAGATGACATAGTAAGAAATTTATCTTCATCTTTTTATATTTCACAGGTTGATCAAGATAAAATTAAAGTTGCAGTAGGGAGTTTTGAGAAAATGTTGACTTAGCCTGAAAATTTGAACAAGCACAACTTCCAGGTCCAACCCCCTTGCTCTCTGCTGCGCTACAGCCCTCCCTCCACAGCTCCTCCCCCACAGCGGAGCCTGCCGTGAACGCGCAGGCTAGTAAACAGGACCACCGATGACGGCGGATTATAAACAGTTATGGAACATTCACTAATAGGGACGAAACATCAACAATATGCTTTACATTGACTATGGCCTGCCCATACTTTGACTACATACTTGGTCCTCAAATCATTATGTATTTTGCAATACATGTAACTTTATAACGTTGCACTCTTTCTATGTTATAAATAGCTAGTAAGATAACGTTAAAGGATTAGTTCACTTTAAAAAAAGCTTTTGCTGATAATTTACTCACCCCCATGTCATCCAAGATGTGTCCATGTCTTTCTTTCTTCAGTCGAAAAGAAATTAAGGTTTTTGATTAAAACATTCCAGGCTTTTCCTCCATATAATGGACTTCAATAGGACACAAACGTTTCAAGGACCAAATGACAGTTTCAGTGCAGCTTCAAAGGGCTTTAAACGATACCAGACGATGAATAAGGGTCTTATCTAGCGAAACGATCGGTCATTTCAAAAATAAATAAAAAACTTTAAGTTTTATAAGCACAAATGCTCGCCTTGCTCTGTTCTGTGACGCACGTTCGTGACTCTCCTGTTTGAACTCGTTCATCAAAATGAACAAATCTTTTTTCGAATCATTTCGTTCGTTGAATGAACGAAATGACTCCGAAAACGACTCGTTCGAAATGAACGAATCTTTTTTGCGAGTCATTTCGTTCGTTGAATGAACGAAATGACTCGAAAAAAGATTCGTTCATTTGGATGAACGAGTTCGAACAGGAGAGTCACGAACGACGGTACGCGCTCGCGCTGTGCAAGAGAGGGGTAATCAGCGCGTACACGAGCGTGATTGACACTGCTAAGACATTCCTCCTGGCTCTGATTGGTTGTTTCTGACCGGGAGCGGTGTATTTCTGCAAATGGCAATAGGACCACAGGGAGGAGCCAGAGGAGCTCGATTTTTTCCACAGATTATCTGTCTCATATTCTACTGTGAGGACATAATGACAGTTTTAACAAATATTTGTTTACAAAAGCTACCTACTGGAGCTTTAATACAATTATTAATCAATTAAACAGTTCAAAAGCTAAAGATATATTCGGTTTAGATGCTTCTTTTATTAAAAAACATAGTGAAATACTGGTAAGACCAATAGCATATTTGGTAAATGTATCTATTAAAACTGGTTTTAGTAGTTTCCACAAAATTTTAAAACGGCTGTGGTGACCCCAGTCTTTAAGTCTGGAGAGATTGTTGAGGTATGTAATTATAGACCCATCTCAGTTACTCCAGTAATTTCCAAAGTTTTAGAAAAGTTAGTGGCTAAACAACTAATGAATTACTTGGAAAATAATCACCTCTTAAACTTTAAGCAATTTGGATTCCGGCCAAAGTATTCAACAGAAATGGCTACATGGCATTTTATAGATACAATAAAAAGTAGTTTGGATCAAGGAAAAGTAGTGGGAGCAGTATTTTTAGACTTTTGATACTGTGAATCATGAAGTACTTATAAATAAATTGAAACAAATTAACTTTTCTCAACAAGCTTTAAACTGGTTTAAATCATACCTGGATTGTTTATTTGTTTATTTGTTTATTTCAAAAGGGACAATGTGCAAAAAACATTAATTAAAGATGCTTTGCACCAGATTTAGCTTAAGCTAGTTTACATCTGTAGTCCCTGAGCAGGTGAATTACAATACAAAATATACAATATAAAATATAATTAGTCACTCAAATACAACTATTAATTCATTCATTCAACCATTCCCCATTACAACCATCAGTCCAAGTAAATCATACCAAAATTACTACAATAAAACATCACTAAACGTCATATTTACATACACAATTATCTATGCTGACACGACTGGTTTTCCAATAGCACTTTCCTTGTATTGCGAGAAAAATCCTTCAGGTCTAAGGTAAGTTTCAGACTCTGTGGAAGTTTGTTCCATTCTTTGATGCCTTTAAATGAGAAGGCTGTCTGTGCAAAGGCCGAACCACGTTTAGGCAGTCTGCAATCATTGCAACTCGATTGTAGACAGCAATGTGTTAAAATTAGTGGTGTGAAGTCATCAGTTCAAACATGCAAACTAGGTGTATCACAAGGTTCAATATTGGGCCCTTTGCTTTTTTGTTTATATATAAATGATCTACCTGAAAGTTGCAAGGAGGCTGGTTGTTAAATGTATGCAGATGACACAATTATTTATGTAACATCAGAAACCTCTCATTTGGCTGCAGAAACGTTAACCAGACAACTGTTTAACTTTAAATTATAACAAAACAGTTTCTATGTGTTTTTCACTAAAGAAAAAAGTGGTGGATGGATTTAAAATCAAAATTGACCAAAATGAAACCAAGGAAGTGAGTGAATTTGAAATATTTAGGTGTCATTGTAGACTCTAAACTGAAGTTTGATAGCCATATTAAGAAAACGTCTAAGACTATTAAGACAAATTTGAACTGTTTTCGTACGATAAGACCATGTATATCTCTTAAAGCAGCTCAAATGTATATGCATACTATGATATTATCACAAATGACATATTGTGCAATAATCTGGGGTCAGGCGTCTCAATCAGTTGTTAAACCCGTAATGTCATTATATAAACAAACTTTAAAAGTGATGGATCAGAAACCAATGAAATGGCATCATTGTCAAATTTTCAGAAGTATGATATTTTAAGTTTTGATAATTTTTTAAAGTTCTCATTTATAAAAACAGTATATATGTATATATGGTCAGTTGATAGAAAAATACAGCAGTGATGGGTTAAAGACCAGAGAGCCAGTAAGGGGGAATTGTGGAGTTCTGAGATGCAGAACTGCTGTGGGTCAATCATCCTTTTCAGTGACATAGTACACATCTATGGAACACCATGCCTGAAGATCTAATGTTGCAACCAGAACTCACAGTTTTCTCTACAAAGCTGAAACAATGGCTGAAATCTATACAGCAATGTGAACATTGAGTCTTTTTAGATTAGTTACATTATTTTTATGAAGTTGTTTGTAAAGTTGATGTGTTTAGGTATGTCAATATGCCATTGTTGATTTGTTTGGGTACAACATATACACACACATGTGTATACATGTGTGTATTTGTATTTGCTTTGTTTCTTGTGATGATTGTGTTTTTTTTTATTATTTTTTTGGATGTTTTGATCTTATGTAAAAGCCTAACCAGGGCCGCTGGCCGCAAACTAACTTTACGCTATATGCCCTATGTACACCCTATGTGGCATCGGTTGTCTATGTGTAACAATGCCTATTGTCCCTGTTAAATAAACAAACAAAATAAATAAAAATAAAATAAAAAAATAATCAGTATCTTGATATGCCACACCTGTGAGGTGGATGGATTATCTTGGCAAAGTGGATGGATTATCTTGACAAAGGAGAAGTGCTCACTAACACAGATTTAGACAGATTTGTGAACAATATTTTAGAGAAATAGGTCTTTTGTGTACATAGAAAAAGTCTTAGATATTTGAGTTCAGCTCATGAAAAATGGGGGCAAAAACAAAAGTGTTGCGTTTATAATTTTGTTCAGTGTACATTATTAATGACCACTTGCAGAAGTTAAATTAATTTAATTGAGTTTATTAGCATTTTATTGCCTTAATTCTAATTTTACATCCTTCAAATTCAGGAATTTAATTGGAAATGGTACACCACCTGATATTTATGATTTATTATGTCATCTGTGTACATACAATGACAATACTGTTTTTACCATGCCTTAAGAAAAAAATCTCTGAGTTTCATTCTAATAAAAGGTGTTACAGTGACATTTCCCATGCCAAATATTAATCTATATATCTTTTCTCTCAGCCTTAAAGTGTGTATGTCACTTGTGTGTGAACCACACTTGTGAGACGGAGGCAGAAGGAGCATGTTGGAACTCAGTGATGCTCATAAATGGGAAGGAGGAGCCAGTGAAGTCCTGTGTGTCCCCATCAGAGCTCAAGGGTCAAGTGTTCTGCCACAGCTCCAGAAACGTCTATAAACGCAACTGCTGCTTTACAGACTTCTGCAACAATGAGACGCTGCACTTCAATCCAGGTATGACAGGCCATTGTCATCTCCCATATTGTGTTCTAATTCTGAAACTGTCTGGTTCTAAAGTGTCCTAGAATTAAACATTATTAACAGTACATTTGTTTTAGTGTGTGTTTTGTTTGGACTGTTTTTGTGTACAGAACAGCAAATCTTTCTTTGCTCAGTGAAAGTGAAACATGTATGATATAAGGCTGGTTGGGTAATTATCGGGCAGCCTGAGGGTTATTAATACGGTGTGTATCCTAGCAGGGTTAAATTCCTCAGAGCGGCTGTCTATTAGGTAGACTCATACATGACTGTTGGCTTGAGACTGGTGCACCAGAGTAGAGGATGGATTAATGGCCCATTGTTAGAAAAAGGTGCCCTTTATGCCTGACCGTTTCAGATTTTTTTTTTTTTTTAACACATTCGGGGACTCCAATATTTATATTAGTTGTCAACAATATGGGGCTCCCAGGGACTATTACATTTGGACCAAAATTACACTGAGATTAAACCATTATATTTAAAGGGGAAAATATAAAAGACTAAGGGCCATATTTACTAAATAGGGCAAATTAGCGTGAGTGCGCAATTCCAAAAAAGCACAGATGGAAGTGGAAAGTTCTGGGGGTGATCTACAGACGCGTGCAAATTAAAGAACACAGCCAGATACTTTCCATAATGACCAATGCAATCTACCAAGTAGATTTTTAGTAGATTTACCAAGTAGATAATTGCAGTGCAATTAGCATCTGGTTTAAGACAAGTTTTTAAGGCCATTAAATAATGGCGCAAATACCAGTAAATTGACTATCGCAAACCTTAGTAAATCACATTGCATGATTCATTTAAATACTCTCCTCCCATAAATTTTGCATCTGAAAGGGAAACTCCTTCAAATGCATTTGCAATAAGGTCAGCCACAAAAATAACTGTATCCATGCCTTTTCAGCGCTAATGTTTCACTGCATGTCTTTAGTAAATTCTGACAATAAAATGTTAATATAAATATATTTAAAAAATACAGAAACAATTATTTGAAAAAGTAAAGATTCTGAAAGCATTGAATGAGACAATAAGTTAATATATATTTACAGTAGTAACAATAAATATAATGATTAATATCATATTTTTAAATATGATGATTAATATCATATTTTTAAATATGATGGTTTCATTATAACAGTGATTATCTCGAAGTTGTCAAGTCATCTTCATTTATATAGCACTTTTAACAATATTGTTATTAACTTAGGGGCCGCTAACACGACACCGTTCTAACAGAAAACCCTTAATGCGATCCGGCCGCTCATTTGCACAAAACAGTGCCTGGTGGCTCGAGAACGCTAACCATGAAATAGGTTCCAAGAATTATTTAGCGCTTCTGCGTAGCCACGTGAACCGGAACTATCCCGACAACGTCAGAGGTAAAGGGAAGGGAAGGAGGCCTTCACAGTGGAGAGACTAGTTGACACTTCAGGACTGCGTTGTGGTTGTGTCCAGGCGCAGGTCCTTCATCAGATCTGGATACGGCCTGGATCCGGCAGACTGCGGTAAACCTTGGGATAAACAGAGAGACTAATATCAGCGTTGACGGCATCCTTCTTATGATGTAAGAAGAACATCAGGATTTATGGGAAGTATTCCCAGGTCCGGCTGACCTAATCTATGCAGCCTAACATTGAATTATAGAAGTCTATAATGTGTAATGTGTATGCTAGGTCAAAGAGATGTGTTTTTAGTCTAGATTTGAACTGACAGAGTGTTTCTGCTTCCCGGACAATGTTAGGAAGACTGTTCCAAAGTTTTGGTGCTAAATAGGAAAAGGATCTACCGCCATTGTTTTAATAAAACAATTAAATAATTTATTAGTTAACGTTTATATTATTTGAAGTAACATTGAAATATTTTACTTCAAGTAGGCATAACATTTTATTTCAAGTAATTAATTTTTTTTAAGGTTTTAATTTTAGTTTCATATATATATTCTATAATAACCCTGCTACCATCTATTGTAGCAGTTTTAACCAGTCTTACACAGACAACCCTCATTATTTTACATTCAAGGATTCATCAGTGACACCGGGCGTGCTCGGTCTACTGGCGAGCTGTCCTGCTTTACTCTCACCGACAGTTGGTATAGCTTGTCTAGTGGCACAATTAATGTGAAATGGTAAGGCCTTACTCTCGCTAACCTGTAATCCTCCTGTCTCTTTGAGGTCGTCAATGCTGGTGCTGCCGCTGATTTGAATACTGTCCTTTACTGTTTCGTCTCTGCAGATTGTTTTTTTGTTTATTTTTGCTGCTAGCATCCGCACTGAGGCCGTAACTATAAGGATCTCCAATCTTTCCCTGTCTGTCACTACAATCATCTCCAATATTTTGTATATTCTTATTTGTAAGGACCCAATTCGTAAGGGAAACTTTCATCCTTTTCACGTCTTCATTCCTACTTTTTTTTTTACGTTTTTGCTTTTGTGCTCCTGACAGGTGCCTCTTTCCATCCATCGTGTTCTTTTTTTTGTGCTGTTAAAGTCATGCGCTGTATTTTGAAGTGACGAGAGCATGCTCACGTTCACTTCTTACTTTCTATAATTCACAGATTTTAATTTTATTTTACTACAATATTATTAGTTAACGTGTTCGTGTATGTAAGAAAAAACTCACTCGAAAAATAATAATAAAATAATATAATCCAAATTTGTGATTTAGGGTCCCCTAGCGTCCTGGGCCCATATACCTGGCATACTCTGCATCCCCATAACGGCACCCCTGCCCCTATTAAAGTCTAGTGTGACCGTGGTTTCACTCACATAAGTTTCCATTAAAATACAATAATTTAGGACAATAATTTACAATAATTTAATTTAATGTTGTGATTAGCAGTATCAAGGTAAACAGTCACCCTCAGGAATCATAGCACTGATGAGGCAAGTATAATAGTAACTCCTTTTATTCTTTAACTGCTATATGAACTCACTTAACCATGACTATCTCACCGTATTACATTCTTCTTCTCTTACATTTCTTTCTCGTTCTCCTTTTCGCTCGTTCCCTCATGAGCCCTCTAGCACAATTACTAAGAACACAACATATTATGTACGTGCTGACTTCACCCAAGGAGATTGTGTATTGTGCATTTTTCATTTTCAATTTGTTTTTGTGGCTTGAATTAACATGCTTTGTATAAAGAAATAATAGTCTAAAGGTCACACTTTCTCTTTGCGCTGTTTTTTTTAAAAATACCTTCATTCAAACTCATTGACGCCACTTTGTTCATTCTTGAAGTGAACTTTTTCCTGTATAGTGATTTAGATTCACTGTTCGACTGCCGCCTTGAACTTGAGAACGTGAGTCCAGAATGATGGGACAGATGTGAGGTAAGCCTGCCTGTGAAATGTCCCTGGTGTTGCACTGCTTGTCTGCTGTGCTGCTGGTTAACGCTCCGCCAGAGTCCTAGGAGACAGTTAGGGGCCACTTTTTCCAACCCATTCTCATAAATGGCGCAGGTCCAAGACTTTGGGGCAAATAGTATTGCTACGTACAGGGAAACTTATGGCAAATATAAGGGAAGTCAAATTTGTTTTATTTCCATTTTATTTTATTTTAATGGTATCTGCTAACCGTAAATTACACCTGTAAAGCTGAAAGCGATACAATGATTCAGAATTAGATTTAATAATATTTAAATCTAAGCATCACTTTAAAAAATCTGCTTTATTTCTGATATTTTTGTTTTGGCTAGAAGTTCTGAATGGCTGGTGGGAACTTAAAAATTTAGAAGCCAAATTGGCTGGCAAGTAAAAAAAAATCATTTAAAATCCTGGAAGTCAGTATCTCACAGGAACTCACGTATTCCATCCTTCAAAATGTCCAGTAGGCCTATTTGAAGTCTTTCAATGTAAGGTTGAAACTTTAACCCTCACATATTTAAATGTCATCTTTATAAAATGCATACCTGCCTCACTATTGCCGTCCAAATACGGTAGAACAGAAACACAAGTTGCAAATAAGTTTCATCTTCTGACATGCCATTAAACTGGCTCAATATAAAAAATACATTAAAACTGCATGGTTTGCAATGCTTGAAAGTGGAGTAGATGGTATACTTTTAATGTTTTATTATTTATTATTTGTGATTTATTTAAAACAGAAGCATGACATCATATCCAGAACCAAAGTTTGACATGCTCAAAGTGTAGTGGTTGACATCAACAATGAACTGACTTCCAATGAATAATGACACTATCGTCTTTTTTTAAGAGCTGCTTTACAGCAGAATTAAATTCTGTTTGCATCATTGATCATTATTTTCCCTTTTATCACTGTAAAGCAGTCTGTATTGTGTTAAAATAAAAGTGATTTGGAAAGAGAATTCACATAATTCTATCTTTTAGGAGTAGTTCCAGATCATGGTAAAAGTCCAGACAAATTTTAAATACATTTCTTATTACATTTCTTTATTATTTATTGACTATGTATTTCCTATTACATTTCTTTATTATTTATTGAATCTCTCTGAAATGGAAAGGTCCATTACCATTATCTGCTTGTGCATAAGACATTGCTTGTGTTTCTTTCCAAACAAAGAACTGGCTGGCTGATTTTCTATAGAAATTATTCCAGTCTTGGCCAGCGGACAGTGTGTGTTCCATCTCTCTCGTTGTTGTGCAAATCCATTTTCACAGTTATTGGTGCTGCAGTTCATTAGGTTGTAGGTCAAGTGTTGTGAAATTTAAGCCCTTCTTGAAAATATGATCACACAGCATGTGTATCATCACAGGGCATGGGACTACAATAACTGTTTCCATGGTTAATGCAACTAGCCCATGTTAAGGGCTTGCAAACAGCCAAATAGGTTTTAAAACTTTACTCAAATATCTAGATGAACATTTTCTTTCAATTGGCAATTACAAGAGCAGCTATTGTAAGGTAACTTTAATTTATAATTTGTAATTTATATAATCAGGCTTAGCATATTCAAAGCAGTAGTAAAAAAATAGGCCTCTACCTAAATCTTTGCAAAACTCCAAAGATCGTTGCCAGATTCACGTTCATCTATTTCAGTGTTTCTCAACCTCTCCTGCAGGGACCCCCTGACAGGACATGTTTTTGTTTTAACCCTGAAATGGCACACCTGATTCAATTAATTAAAGGCTTAATGTGCAGCTGACTAATTGAATCAGGTGTGCCATTTCAGGGTTAAAACAAAAACATGTCTTGTCAGGGGGTCCCTGCAGGAGAGGTTGAGAAACACTGATATTTCAATAAACCTGAACGTGCTTTTAGCACCACTCACTGGACATTCACTTGCGAAACGTTCATGCAGCAATGTCATATCATTATGCAGAAATGTCGCCATAGGCTTGTTTTTTTTGGTCCAAATGATTGAAAATATATGAAGATTTTGAATAGAAACAATGGATTCATATAGATTTACGCACGCATGCATAGGTAAAATAATAATTATTTTCGTAAGTTTTTTAAAAAGATTTTTATGTCTGATGATGAAAAGTAGTTATAGTTAAATCTGGTCTTGTCCAACTCCAGTCCTGGAGGGCCATGTCCTACAGAGTATAAGTTTATTCCTAATCAAACACACCTACTGTACCTGTAATTTTCAAGCAATTCTCAAGACTTTCCTAATATTTTCCTTCAGCACCAGTGTCACCCATTTCTGTATTTGTCATAAAGAGCATTTGGTGGCACTAACACACTAAAACGTAAAACACCACTTTGTGTCTCAAGAACAGCAAATAAAGGCATCGCTGACTTAGTTGTTGTGTTGATTGGCAAATAATACCTAACGTGAAACACCAAAGGTCCAGAATATCCTGAATGGTTAAGGAACAACCAAAACCCACTTCCAGCCCTGGTGCCTGAAAGATTTTAATAATGTGTTTACTGGGAAAAATAGGCAGCACAGCCCTTACAAGTAATAGTGATTCTATCTTAATTTAGCAGACACCACTAAATATCATTGCAATGGTTATGAATTTCTGAATCTTTTAAGCCCTGTATGAGTTTAAATTTGAAACTGTCTACTGTTCATTGGTGCAACTGAGCTCATCTATCAAAAACACCTCTCTGAAGTATGTGCAGAGACCCTCTGCTTTCCCTTTATTTCTGCAGGTACTCTGTACATTTTCCATCATTGGCCCTTTTGTGTTCCAAGTTTACTTACTTACAGGCTGTTTTAGTAGACAGACATGTGTTTTGAAATACCTCATTCTTGGTGTTGTCACTGATGACCCTTTAAAGATGTGGTGAGGTCATGACACACTGGATAAGGACAACTTAAACTAAAATTTGAGCTCACATTGGTTGCATAGCTGCTTATGGTACATAATTCCAATGCATTCATGACAGAAAGTTTTGACCCAATACTTGAAAAGCCTTTTCAGATATGTTTTTGCTGGAAACCACAAGGTGTTTGAACCAGAAGTGACTCCTGGTTCCCTTTCGAGTTGGTCTTTTGACACTTCATCATCGAAGATTTCGCTATGGGGGTTATCCCCTCCTTTCTCGAATCTACTGAAGCCTTATGCAATCTCATGGGGGGGAATACGCCCGCCAATGGCGTTCAAGCGCAGAGGCGGGCTCCCCCGCACTATAAGGCGGTGCTGGACTCCATTGTCTCAGAATCTTTCTCCTTTAGCTACAAGAAGCCATCTACAGCTCGCCGTTGTGATACGTCATATATGGGACGGTGTCAGATTGCCGCTACTCTGCAGCGTTCCGGTGAGTATGAAATTTTTCTTTCAGATGCCTTCCGGAGGTTTACTGTAGTCAGCCGGATCTGGGCCATATCCAGATCAGATGGTGGGACCTGCGCCTAGACACGATCACAACGCATGATGTACTCAGCCATTTCCAGATCAGATGGTGGACCTGCACCTAGACACGACCACAACGCGACCACAACGCATCCCTGAAGTGTCAGCAGATATTGTGTCAACTAGACTCTCCCCTGTGAAGGCTTTATCGACACGACAGCCAGTGGCACTGATCCTCAACAAACCCGTCTCTATACCGGTGTGATGACTCCGATCTTCAAACAGATGGACCTGGATAAATATTCTGAATGTTCTGATCCAATCTGACTTCTGACCTGTAATGCTGCCTGAATCATAATCATACACTGTTCAGTGCTTTTCCTGTTGTGGAAGACGGGAAGGAAAGTCGAAGACCTGGAGAAGGACGGCTTGAAGAACCTGTGAAACCAGATTAAGGCCAGATTTACAGACCTGAGTCGTGCTGAGAAGATCAGAAAACGCAGAAGCAGGACCCTTTCAAGTTCGCCAGAGGTCTCCTGGAGGAGAAGAAATCGGGCAAGTTGCAAATCACCCAGCAGGAGCTTGAGGTTTCCATCAAATCACAGCTCAGCGACAGCCAGAAGGAATCCCCACTAGGATCTCCAGGTTACATACCACAGCCCCCAAAGCCCACCTCGCAGTTTGACACTGCTCCTCCAAAATATTTTCCCCTGGCTGCATGGAACACTCGGCTATAATCTGGGATCAAATCCAGACAGCCAAGAGGGACAGATCGGATCTGCACGTAGTCTGGTTGGACCTTGAAAATACCTACAGGTCAGTTCCCCACCTCCTTTATCTCCTTTGCACTCAACTTCTTCCACGTGCCACTACCCATTCAGACCATAGTGGCCAAGTATTTTCACACCCTCCAAGTGTGCTACACAACCCAAGAGATTTCAACCAGTTGGTATTTGCTGGAGAGGGGAATAGCAATGGGATGTTCCATCTCCCCCATCCTCTTTACTGCAGCATTCGAGATCATCCTTATCGGTAGTAGAAAGATGGTTAGAGGAGTCAGGTCCCACATAGGTCATAGTCTTCCAGCCATAAGAAGTTACATGGACGATGTCATCACTCTCCTCCAGACAGCTGTGTGCACGTCCAGACTACTCAAAAGCCTGGAGGAGCTGCTAGCATGGGCTCGGGTGAGGATAAAGCCATCCAAGCCTTTCAATCCGTAAGGGATTTAGGAACGATAACATCTGCTTCTCAGTGAGCAGTGAGAAAATTCCTCTCATTGTGCACCAGCCAAGTCACCTTCATTTATATAGTGCTTTTAACAATAGCCTTGAAATTTTGTGAAAAAAAAGGATATCTCTGCACAAACCTCAAAAACGCGAACCCGTGAAAACGCAGACGGCGTGCACGTGCATCACGTGTTTAGTCTATAGGTATGCGCGTTTGAATATATATGTGCGCAGGCATATAGTCCTTCTTTACAAACCAACCCTCAACAAACTACTTGTCTGTCCTTAACAATTTATAATAAAGAATTATTTATCGCTTCCGCGTAGCCATGTGAACCGGCAACGTTTTATCTCTACAGAGGTAAAGGGAAGGGAAGGAGGCCTTTACAGGGGAGAGACTAGTTGACACTTCAGGACTGCGTTGTCGTCGGGTTCAGACGCAGGTCCTTCATCAGATCTGGATACGGCCTGGATCCGTCGGACTGCTGTAAACCTCAGGATAAACAGAGACTAATATTTGCGTAGACGCCACCCTTCTTTTGATGTAACAAGTACATCAGGATTTATGGGAAGTGTTCCAAGGTCTGGCTGACCTATAATTTAATGTTAGGCTGCATAGATTAGAAGTCTATAATGTGTTGTGTATGCTTGGTCAAAGAGATGTGTTTTGAACTGACAGTGTGTCTGCTTCCCAGACAATGTTAGGAAGACTGTTCCAAAGTTTTGGTGGTAAATATGAAAAGGATATACCGCCAGCAGTCGATTTTGATATTCTAGGTATTATCAACTGGCCAGAATTTTAAAAACGCAATAAACGTAAAAGACTTTATTGCGTTTAGAGCTCACTCAAGTACTGGGGAGCTAAACCATTAAGGCCGTGTGTCCACCAAAGTGTTTTTAGCCAGCTGAAAAACGCTGGACGCTCTGCTGAAAACGCCTAGCTGTGGGCGCTTGAGAGCGTTTTGGCAGCGCTGTGTTTTTTCAGTTGAGACCATTTGTTGCTATGATACAGAATATCCGTAGCACAGTTTACTTGTAACTGATTTCGTAGATAATTTGCTTCATACTAAAAATTTATTTTTCATCCATTTTGTTCGGTTAGCTCTGCTGGTTGACGTTGTTGTACAGAAAGAATGTTGTGACAGTTGGTCAGTGTGGTATTTGTCCCGCCCCTCCTCCACTGTGGTTGGATGGCTGGGTAAAAAGTGACAGTGATGAGCGCAGCGTTTTACCCAAAGTTGAAAATTTTTCAACTCTCGGCGACCAGTAAAAAACGCCGGGCGCTAGAGCGTTAAATACACGCTCAGCGCCTCGTTACGCTCATGGGTGCTTCAAAAAACGCGCCGCTCCCATTGAAAACAATAGCAATTATACGCCAGCTGCATGAAAAAACGCTTTGGTGGACACAAGGCCTATGTGCTTTGTAAGTAATCAGCAATATTTTAAAATTTATACAATGTTTAATAGGGAGCCAATGCAGTGTTGACAGAACCGGGCTGATATGGTCATACTTCCTGGTTCTGGTAAGAACTCTAGCTGCTGCATTTTGGACCAGCTGTAGTTTGTTTATTAAAGGCTGATTTATTCTTCTATGTCGAACTCCTGCTGTAGCTTCTTCATAGGCTATGTGTACGCCAAAGGCGCTTACCCTTTGGCGTACCCTGACGTGCACTTTCCCAAAAATGTAACAACGCATCAATTCTATGCGGACGCAAGTGCTATAATTGGTCTGCTAGAACCCCTCCCTCGGGTTTCACAAGCTCCCTCTGCATGTGTAATTGCGAGTCAATGCGGACAATGACGCAGAAGTATAAATCACAGGGCAACCACCCATAATAGTATTACAATAATCCAGCCTCCGTCCTTCGGATGAGACGTTAAACCGAGGTCCTGACTCTCTGTGGTCATAAAAAATCCCAGGATGTCCTTCGATAAAGAGTAGGGGTGTAACCCCGGCATCCTGGCCAAATTTGCCCCTTGGCCTCTGTCCCTCATGGCCTCCTAATTATCCCCATATACTGATTGGCTTTATCACTGTCTCCTCTCCACCAGTAAGCTGGTGTGTGGTGGGCGTTCTGGCGCAATATGGCTGCCGTCGCATCAACCAGGTGGATGCAGCACATTGGTGGTGGTTGAGGAGATTCCCCCTTCTATGTAAAGTGCTTTGAGGTCCCAGAAAAAGCGCTATATAAATGTAACAAATTATTGATGTCATGAACGCATTAACTAATTGTTCCGCATTTGTCATTGAGAGCATATGACGTAATTTAGATATATTTTTAAGATGAAAAAATGCGGTTTTACAGATACTAGACACGTGACTTTCAAATGAAAGATTGGTATCAAAGAGCACACCCAGGTTCCTAACCGACGACGAAGGCTTGACAGAGCAGCCATCAAGTGTTAGACAGTATTCTAGGTTATTACGTGAGGACGTTTTTTGTCCAATCATTAGAATCTCTGTTTTTTCTAATTATTATATGCATTCCGTTAATTTTGTGAATTGATAAGTTTCGTCAATGGCGTGAAGGAATATAGAGCTGAGTATCATCAGCATAACAGTGAAAACTAATGCCATGCTTCCTAATGATATCTCCTAAGGGTAGCATGTACAGAATGAACAGCAAATTTCCTAGCACTGAGCCTTGTGGTACGCCATACTGAACTTTTGATCGATAAGACATCTCATCATTTACTGCTACAAACTGATAACGATCAAATAAGTATGATGTAAACCATGCTAATGCAATTCCACTAATACCAACATAATTTTCGAGTCTATTTAAAAGAATGTTGTGGTCAATAGTATCAAATGCAGAACTTAGATCGAGTAACACTAATAGTAAACAACCACGATCGGATGATAAGAGCAAATAATTTGTGACTCTAATGAGAGCGGTCTCAATACGGTCTAAATTCTGACTGAAAATCCTTGCAGATACCATTTCTTTCTAAAAAGGAACATAGTGGTTAGTTGTTTTCTAGTATCTTTGACTGAAAAGGTAGATTCAAGATCGGGCTGTAATTGACTAATTCTGTAGGATCAAGTTGCGTTTTTTTTAACAAGTGGTTTAATCATAGCCAGCTTAAGTTTTTGGTACGTATCCTTATGACAAAGATGAATTAATGATATTAAGAAGAGGATCTATGACCTTTGGAAGCATCTCTTTCAATGGCTTAGTCGGTATAGGGTCTATAGGGTCACGTTATGCATGTTGTCGAATTAGATGATTTAACGAGTTTAGAAAATTCTTCCTCTCCTATAGCAATGAATGAGTCAAATTTTTCCTCAAGGAGACTACAATTCACTGTTTGATGCGATACTGTAGTAGACGGTTGCATAGTTATAATTTTCTCCCTGATATTATCAATCTTGTAAGTAACGAAGTTCATAAAGTCATTACTGCTGTGCTGCTTGGAAATGTCTGGGCTTGAAGCTTTATTTTTCGTTAATTTAGCCACTGTTTCAAATAAATACCTAGGGTTTTGTTTGTTTTATTCTAATAGGGTTGAAAAATAAGCAGATCTAGCAGTTTTCAAGGCCTCTCTGTACGCAATCAGGCTCTCTTTCCATGAAATGCAAAGATGCAAAGAAATGTTTTCTTCCAGTCACGCTCCGTTTTTCTGGCTGCTCTCTTAAGGGCCTGAGTGTGCTCGTTGTACCATGGTGTTGGACTATTTTCTTTAATCTTCTTTAAGCGCAAAGGAGCAACTTTGTCTAAAGTTCTGGAAAAGAGATAGTAAAAAGTTTCTGTCTCAATATCGAGCGCTTCTAAGCTATCTGGGATGCTGAGGAGATGAAACGGATCAGGAATATTATTAATAAAGCAATCTTTAGTGGCAGAAGTGATAGGTCTAACATATTTGTAACATGGAGTCAGCTTTGCAACCTTGGCTAGATGGAGTATAAACGAGACTAGATAATGATCTGAGATCATTATCCGAGACCAGCCTGTCCGACCTACACGGCTGACATTTCTGACAGGCACATGGCTGCCACAGTGATATTCCAGCTCATAGATGGGCTAAACAAGATCGACCAAAGCTGCCTCCCAGGGAAGTTCAAGGTCTGGTGTTACCAGTTTACTCAGTATAAGCATCTGATGTGGCCTCTGAAACTGTGCGACATTACCTCAACAACGGTCCTGTAAATGGAAGGCAAACGGCTACATCAAGAAATCGCTTGGCCTACCCTGCGCCTTGGCCAACATGGCACTGTTTGGGAGGAACATCAGCCTGGGCTACAAGCAGGAGAAGGTGAGGCTGCTATTCAAGCTAAGAGAACTGCCCGATCCGCTTGTGAGAAACACCAAAGGCCATATCCGCACAGGACACAAGTGGAGTGTGACGCAGACAGTGGAACAGGCCACCAACCGGCTAAAGCATCTGGATATCGTTGGGTTTTCACAGCCAGGAAGGACAGGTCTTGGCTGGGGATCTGCACCCAAAATGTGGTCTGAAGCATTTACAAAGGAAAGGAAGTGTCGAAGATGGAAGTAGAGTGCTACAAGGTCAGAGCAGTGTGTTTACACCAGCAAGGCAGATGGATAACCTGGGAAGCTATTGACAGGAACATCACGTGGGCTGATATGTGGAAGATGCCCCAAGCAAGGCTTAGCTTCCTTATAGGGGCCACGTATGACGTCCTTCCTGTCCCCCAGATCCTACATTTGTGGTACGGATCGGAGGAGAACTGTCATCTTTGCTCCTCCCAGAATCCAAGTCTCAAGCGCACCCTCTCTTGGTGCAAGGCAGCATTGATCCAGGGCCGCTACTGATTGCACCACGACCAAGTCTTGCGCAAGCCTGCAGAAGTCCTGGAGACGCGCAGGCTAGAGGCAAACAGGTCCCATTTAGCAATATCCCAGCTGCGGATCCCCTTTGTCAGGCAAGGGGGAGAGGGCTAAAGTGCCGGCAGCAGCAGCCTGAAGGAGTGGTATTTCTTGTCACCAGAAGGGGAGTGGAGCATGGTAGCTGACCTTGACCACCAGCTAAGGTTTCCGGTAGAGATCACCACAACCTTCTTATGGCCTGACATCGTCCTCTGGTTCATCCCTGTTAAGACAGTCATCATGGTTGAACTGGTTCGTCCTCTGTCACTGGCCTGCTGCTGGATTTGTAAATCGGGTTGGTCCGGTCCGAGATCCAGCGAACGCATTGTGAAAGGGTTTTTTTGTCAATCAATGACAAAATTTGGTTGAACTGCTGCCATTATCTCTACGAAAGTGATCAGCCTACGGCAGTGACTGGGACTGCTCCATCCCCTCGAGATGTTCTGGAATTAAAGGAGCAAAACATCAGTGAAGGGTGGATCCCGGCTAATGAACCGGCAGCTGGTCCAACGGCACTGGTAGAGGTGCTTCAGGCAGTGATTCCCAGCAGGTGTACAGATAATGTAAAGACAATACATCTTTGTCCATCAATCCAGTATTGTTACTGTCCTCTATTCTACATAAAGACTGTAAGTCAGGATAGCTTTCATCTGACTATTGTTCTTTTGAGTCACATTTGGTTGAGGCCTTATGGCCCACCTTTTTAGTTAGATGAAACACTTGAGTGTGCAACTCTTGGTTTTGTTTTTTTAAAGGGATAGTTCACCCAAAAATGAAAATTATGTCAGTATTTACTCACCCTCATGTTGTTCCAACCTCATAAGACCTTCGTTCATCTTCGGAACTATTTTAGTGTTGTTTTGCTCTCAGATTTCATCAAAAATATCTTAATTTGTGTTCTGAAGATGAACAAAGGTCTTATGAGGTTGGAACAACATGAGGGTGAGTAATTACTGACAGAATTTTCATTTTTGGGTAAACTATCCCTTTAACTTAGCATTACACTGAGCTTGTTCTTGTTCTCTTTGGCAACAGATAATGCCTTTTATGTTTTTCTTTCTAATACATGCACCAAATACTTTTTTGCATTCTTCAATTGACCATACCTTTTCTGAGTGAATACCAAATTTCTTTGTCAAATCCAATCTGTCTGACTCAGTCACTATGGAGTCCATTTGCTCTCCTAACAATGACTTGAACTCACTGCTAGTAGCTAGGGGTAGTGGTAGCTAATCCGCCTTTCTCAGTTGTTGGAATCACCCTAGCATTCCTTCTCAATATTTTGTAATTGTCTTTCTGGCACAACAGGACACTTTCAACACTTCCCTGACAGACCAGAGGATTAACCTTCTTCCCTGGCAAAGTAGAGGATAAATATTCTGTTAACAAACTGTTTAAACACTTGAACACACACTTTCACTGGTTGAACAGAGGATGGATCTTCCCTAACTTTACTGAGAATAAACCTTCTCTAGCAACGTAGAGGATAACTATTGTTAAACAACCTCCCTGATTAGACAGAAGATAAACCAACTTCCCTGACTATACAAAGGATGAAACACTTCTCTGGCAAAGCAGAGGATAAACCACGTACCCTTGTAAAGCAGAGAATAAACTACTGGTAACACACTGTAACTGTTGTTAACCTTCCCTGGTTGAACAGAGGATGAATCTTACCTGGCTGACGACCTTAAACAAAGCATGCAAATGAAGTATACAGTTATAGCAACCCGCCCCAGACTCTAGTGTCACCAGTCTTAATACAATCAGCATAACTATTCAAAGAACGGGACAGGGGCTCCAAGAGCTATTACAGACAAAAGGTGAGAGTATCAGTAATCTGGCTCATATGATTTACAACAAAGAGAACAGGAACTGATTGAAAACTTTTGCTGGAAACTTTGCTTAACAGAACCGTTCATCTGATATCATCACCTCAACCTTTAAATGCAAAAATGCAAAAAATAATGTACTTCACCTTAGTTTTTCATGTGATGTTATGTCAGGACATAGAATCAGCAGATCTTAAACAGATTCTTAAATTTGTAATTCCACACTTACTAATTTGGAATATGATAAAAGATTGCGTATATGGACGTGATTGGAGCTGTTGAAAAATTACTTTTTAAGATTTCAACTACATTTTAATGTATGTATTATGTATAATCAAGTACGTAGCAACCACTATAGTCCGCGACCATCACAACTTCTCTCGCGCCACAGCCTCTTTATGACCTCCATGAAGTTTGCACCCCATAAAATGTAATAATCCCCAAAACTATGTCATTCATTTGTGCTGATTTGTACCGCAAAAACTTAACGTTTGTGCTGGTTTATTTTGAGATATTGAACATAATATTTTCGTTGTGTGGCATAGCTCCAAACTGGTATCGTTTGTTTGTGCTCACACTGTATCTATTTCCCCTCCTTATAAATAACAAATACAAAAACCTGTAACTATAACCCTGTCTTAAATATAACAAAAAAAAACACTTTTTAGGGACAGTTACAACCCTCTCCACTCCATGTCGTCTAAATTTACCCAAAACCATGCTATTGGTTTATGCTCAATTTGTGCCATTAAAAAAACCCTGTAAGTGATGACCTCTTAAATATAACAAAAAACGATACTCGGTTACTAACGTAACCTCGGTTCTCTCTAGAAGAGGGAACGAGTATTGCGTAAGCTAGCTTACGTTACTGGTTAAGTCATCTTTGCTCGAGATATTGAAGCCAAAAATGATCCTTAATTTTGAATTTATTGTCAACGCAGTGCAGCAGCCAGCAGACATAGAGCAGGCCATCTTGCGTGCTCATTGGCTGCCCTGCGGCAACTGCTGCAGCCTACCACTGAGCCTCGCGCGTGACGTCACATCCAATGAGGGCGCTTCGCGCTTCATAGCCCGCCAAAAAGGGGGTGGCTTAGCGTATAAAAGCCAGGCTCGTAGGCTGCGTCACTGGTTTCATCAGCTGAAGCGAAAAACGCTCGTGGCGCCTGCACGGTCAGGTTACGCAATACTCGTTCCCTTTTCTAGAGAGAACCGAGGCTACGTTAGTAACCGAGTATCGTTCTCTTACGAGAGGTTCTCTCGTATTGCGTAAAGCTAGCTTACGCTACGGGAACCCATTGTCAACGCCGTGCACGCCCAGCCTCCACTTCATGAGTCCCAGGGATTCCCGGGGAACATAGATAAGCGGGAAACAGGTGGCCAACAATGCGGGCCAGCACATGTTATAAGCACATACAGGGTATACAGAGCGGCGTCGCCGGTCCAGATATATTCACCATATAGTGCAGCTCAACCAGGAGAGCTAACGTCGTGTGAGAGAAGTCTGCGCATGATAATCTGGGCAGGACAAACACACTGCTCACACTGACAGAAGTCTAGCCTGCAAGGCGGGAACTTCCAGGTTATAAAACCTAACAAATGTAGACGGAGAGGCCCAGCCTGCCGCCTCACAAATGTCATGAATGGAAATTCCGCTGGACCAAGCCCACGACGAGGCCACACCTCTGGTGGAATGCGCCCTGATGCCCAAGGGGCATTGCAGACCTTTAGACTTAAAGGTCTGCTTCCACTATCCATCTGGACAGGCTCTGTTTCGCGGCGGCGAGACCCCTGGTGCGCCCACCGAACGAGACAAAGAGCTGTTCCGAAAGCCTGAAAGAGGCGGAGCGCGTAATGTAAACCCTCAGCGCCCTGACGGGGCAGAGGAGATTCACATCACCCTCACTATCGGATGCTGGCAGAGCCGAAAGAGAAATGACCTGCGCCCTAAAGGGGGTGCCCAACATTTTAGGGACATAACCATATCTTGGCTTGAGGATGACTTTAGAGTAATTTGGCCCGAACTCAAGACACGCTGCGCTAACAGATAGCGCGTGTAAATCCCCCACACGTTTAACTGATGACAGAGCTGTCAGAAAAACGGTTTTGAGCGAGAGGTACTTTAGGTCAGGAAAACTTGTCAAGGGCGGGGAAAGAGAGGGGTTTGTCTCTCAGTGCTCGGTGCTTAGTTTCAAGATGCTGAAGCATTTTTCAGGGTTTCATGGACCCATTAGCTTATTTATCTCTGTATTGTGAACACATGGGGTTTGGAGCATGTGAACTGCCACAGCCACAGCCACAAAACCATATTTCAGATACGATTCATAGTATTTTCAGTTAAATGCAGCTTTCTCTTCCCCCGTTATCTCATCAGTAGCTGCATTATCATCATTGCTCTGACTTTTCCTACCTCCTGCTCTAAAGAAACATTGGCCAAGCCTGCTGCAAGAGTGAAATTTAAGTTTTCTGAATTGCGCCCACTACGTATATATTATCCCCCCCCCCAGATTTTTTCTTGCAACTCTGGTAGCAACTTTTCCAAATTGTTCCACAATCTGTAAATGTGTCGCAACCTCAGGGTTGGGGACCTCTGATCTAGAGGACTTCTAAATGCCAATGTGAAATATGACTGTGAAGAAAGTGTAAATTGTGTAATGTTATATTCAAGTAGAAATTGCACACTATTGCACTATATAAATGCTCCAAGCTGCTAAAGAATATAATCAGCACTCAACAGACTTGAAAATACAGAAACGGAAGAGCCCAGCATATCTGAAACCAAACATAAAATGATCTGTATATAAATAAACATGGAAGTATAGTGGAGCATTGTCATTTCTTAAAATGTATAACTGCATAACTTACTTGTCTGTTATATATTGTGCTTTAAGTCTGTGTGGTTGAACACTCAGTGTATTTGTGATGTTTCACTAAGATGTGAGGCTGTTCAGTAGGGATTTCTCTGTGACCTCTCTCTCTCTTTGTGTGTGTGTGTGTGTGAGAGAGAAATTTGCCTTGTGAAGTTCTTGTGCATATAGAGTTCAATTTTTTGTACAGCTGTAATATGGAACTTGTCTACAAATTACAGTATATCACTTCAAATATCTGATTTGTGTTAAGATTGCCTATTTCGATGTGACACTAACAATGCTTGTTTCTATAGGGATTTCCATAAACAATGAAGTATAATACATATGATGCATTTTCTATGTTCCTTGGACAAAAAAACAACAACCTGTTTTAATTTAAATAGGCAATTGCTTAAGAGTCTATTATTGGATCATTATTACAGTAATTGTTATGTTTCTGGTATGCTATAGGTTTGAAACAGAATAATCTAAACCCTAATTGAAGGAGTGTGTAGCTTTTCAACCATGTAGCTCAAAAAATCATGTAGGAATACACATCATGGCCATATTCCAGGATGACAATGTCAAGATTCATCAGACTCAAATTGTGAAAGAATAAACCAAAAATGGATGCACCTCTTGATGGAAATAAATGTTGTAATGTTATTTACATCAAGAGGTGCATCAATTTCTGGTCAAGACCTTGTGTTGACTATGCAAGAGTCAAGCACTCTGTAATGTCTACTCCAGTTCATCCCAAAGACTTTCAATGAATTTAAGGTCTGGACCCAGAGGTGCCAATTCATGTGTGAAAATGATTCTTCATGCCTCCTCCCAACCATTTCACACACCTTTCACAATTTGAGTCTGATGAATCTAGACATTTGTCATTCTGGAATATGGCAATGGTAATGTCTTTCTACATGGTTGTTTAAGAAATGAAAAGCTACACACTCCATCAATTAGGGAACTACTAATTAGAAGAACTGTTGCCAAACATATAACATGCTAGAAACATAATAGTCATTGCAATAATGATCGAGTCACTGACTCTTAAGCATTTTCTTATTTAAATCCAGGCTTTTTTTTTTCTTTTGGCCGGGCAGTGTATTTTAGTCTAAACCTTACATAATTCTTTCATTAGACATGGACATAGTTTGCTGAATGTTTGGCATAAACATTCATATTCAATTATATTTATTTAATCTCTTCCAAAGAGAAAGTGTTTAATTAATTTTGCCTGTTGAGGTCCTGTTTTATCCTGCTTCTATCATTTGCAAAAGCTTAAAATGCTTAAATAAGGATTAGACAAGATGTCTGGGGTAGCTAAATCCTTCAAACTTAGGGAAAACTGCACCATTACTGGCCTAATGCTGTTGAGAAATGTTGTAGTTCACTATTTGTCATTTGGGTATTCAATCTGAAATCCTAACAGATGTCAACCTTTCAGACTTTACAAACAGGAGCCTGCTGTCTGTAAAAAGGTGCTGTCTGAGAGACAGCAGAGATGTGTATATGATAATTGATTACATAATATTTCCACGACATGTCTTTTTGTGAGTAGCATTGTGTTTTCTCTGTATTAGAGTATTTAATTTTCTGCAATGTACACCATAGAACTATAAACTATTGTTCATGATTCATTGTCGTCTTAGTGTGTGATTTTTTTTTTTTTTTTTTTTTTTTTAAATATATATATTTGGATAAAATATTTCGGTTCATTAGCTCCTTTTTTATTTCCATGGATGCTGTGCATACTATTTTCAGTGCCTAATTTGTTTTGGAAAACAATGCATTAACTAACATTAACATTAAATGAGCAATGAATTTGTTACAGAATTTATTAATCTTTGTTAACATGAACTGTTCTTCATTAGTTCATGTTAGCTCAAGTTTATTAAATAATATTAACAAAAACAACTTTTGATTTGAATAATGTATTAGTGTTGAAATTATAAGGTTAATAAATGCTTTAAAAGTATTTTACTTTATTTCATCTTAAAATTAGTATATTCGTAGTTAGTTCACTTCAGAATTAAAATTTCCTGATAATTTACTCGCCTCCAAGATGTCTATATTTCTTCAGTCAAATTAAGGTTTTTGAGGAAAACATTCCAGGATTTTTCTCCATATAGTGGACTTCAATGGGGTACAACCAGTTTGAAGGGTCCAAATTGCAGTTCCAATGCAGCTTCAAAGGGCTCTACGCGATCCCAGCCGAGAAATAAGGGTCTTATCTAGCAAAACAATAGGTCAGTTTCTAAAAAACTTTTTAACCACAAATGTGAAATTGCCCCCTAAACCCTCATTGTTATCCCACTAATAATGTTCACTTGAAGGAGTGAATGAAAAGGAGTGAGCGAATTCGGACTGCCGTTGAGCGTACATCGACTTTACACTTGTTATTGCAGTGCAATGTGGGATTGAATAAGTGCACTCGATAACGTCCACTTTGGTTTCGGACACCACTACAAATGGCTGTCCCCTCAAATAATGCCCTTTTTGAGGGTATAGGGGGTGATTTCGGATTCAGACTAAGTCAAATGACATTTACGAAAAAACAAAACAATAATAACAACGATGTCAGACTATTTTGAAGTTGGAGTAGAAAATGAGATGTAGTTTTTCGCCCTACCTGACCGTTTTGAACCCTTGTCCCTTATTCCTCAGCTGGGATCGTGTAGAGCCCTTTGAAGCTGCATTGAAACTGCAATTTGGACCTTCAAACCGTTGGACCCCATTAAAGTCCACAATATGGAGAAAAATCCTGGATTTTTTTCCTTAAAAACCTTAATTTCTTTTCAACTGAAGACAGAAAGACATGAACATTTTGGATGACGTGGGGGTGAGTAAATTATCAGGATTTTTTTATTCTGAAGTGAACTAATCCTTTAACAAATGGAACCGTATTGTAAAGTGTTACTGCATTTTTATTTTATACTATTTTATACTATTGCAACAAGCATAATCTAAATTAAGGTGGAGGACACCCAAGGATGTAAACCTATTTTTAAAGGCTGCCCTCTTTTATTTCTTCAAGCTTCTCAAAATTGTAGGTCATCGTAAAGTGATGTTACGTCAGAAGACTTCGATTACAGTTTTTCTCGATTGCTATAATTAAATTCATGAAACAAATCACCATTTTCTCACAACTATAAACACAATCCCAGATCTACATACCTTTTTGTACAAACCTCAAACTGTCACATCAAAATCAAATATTTTAGTCAAAAACATATTATCTTTTGTCAGAATCAAACTTTTGCCTCAGATAAACACACAAAACGTACTCGGTTACCTAACGTAAGCTCGGTTCTCTCTAGAAGAGGGAACGAGTATTGCGTAAGTATAGCTTACGCTACGGGAAAGAATCATCTTTTCGAGATATTGAAGCCAAAAAATTATGTTATATTATTATGTTAATAATGTATTATATATGTTATAATATTATTAATTTTTGTATCCATTGTCAACGCAGTGCAGCAGCTAGCAGACCTAGAGCAGGCTGTCTAGCGTGCTTATAGGCTGCCCTGCGGGAACTGCAGCAGCCTACCACTGACCCCGACGTGACGTCACGTCCAATGAAGGGCGCTCACGCCTTCACAGCGTCAAAGGCCGCCAGAATGGGCGTGGCTAGCGTATATAAGCAGGGCTCGTAGGCTGAATTCTCTGGTTTTCATCGACTGAAGTGAAAGACGCTCGTGGCGCGAGCACGGCAGGTTACGCAATACTCGTTCCTTCTTCTAGAGAGAACCGAGGTTACGTTAGGTAACCGAGTACGTTCTCTTACGAGAGGTTCTCTCGTATTGCGTAAGTATAGCTTACGCTACGGGAACCCCTTGTCAACGCCGTGCGCGCCAGCATCCACTTATGAGTCCCAGAAAGGTCCGGGGATCCCAGATCAGCGGAAATAAGCGTATGCAAATATAAGCGCAGTAAAAGCACTCACAGGGAATGCAGAGCGGCGATGCCGGTCAATGTATAAGCATATAGCACATAACCTGATACAGTGCAGCTCAACCAGAAGAGCTAGTCATATGAGAGTAGTTCGCGCACGATCGTACCTGGGCAGAACTGACCTCTCACTTAGACTTACAGTAGTTTCGCCTGCAGGGCGGGAACTTCCAGATTATAGAATCTGACAAAGGTGGAAGGGGAGGCCCAGCCCGCCACCACACATATGTCATGAATAGAAATTCCACTGGACCATGCCCACGAAGAGGCCACGCCTCTGGTGGAATGAGTCCTGACGCCCAAGGGGCATTGCAGACCTTTTGCTGTATAAGCAGCTGCAATCGCGTCTATTATACATCTGGATAGACTCTGTTTCGAGGCGGCGAGACCTTTGGTGCGCCCACCAAACGAAACCAAAGCTGCTCAGCGCACCTGAAAGGGGCGGAGCGCGTAGTGTAAACTCTCAGCGCCCTGACTGGGCAGAGGAGATTAACATCACTCTCGCTATCGGATGCTGGCAGAGCCGATAGCGAAATGACCTGTGCTCTGAACGGTGTGCCAATCACTTTAGGAGCATAGCCATGTCTAGGTTTGAGGATGACTTTTGAGTCATTCGGGCCAAACTCAAGACACGCTGCGCTAACAGATAGCGCGTGTAAATCCCCCACACGTTTAACTGATGACAGAGCTGTCAGAAAAAAGGTTTTGAGCGAGAGGTACCTTAGGTCCACGGAGTCTAATGGTTCAAAGGGGAAAGCTTTCAGGGCCTCTAGGACCAGTGAAAGATCCCACATGGGAACCGACGGGGGTCGCGGGGGATTCATCGGTCTAGCTCCTCTAAGGAAGCGAATGACGAGCTCGTTCCGTCCTATTGACTGGCCGCACGTCGACTCAGCGAACGCTGCGACGGCCGCCACATAGACTTTAAGCGTGGATGGGGACCTGCCCTTATCCAACAGCTCTTGAAGGAAGCTAAGCAACCCCGGGACCCCACACATTCGTGGGTCTAGATCTCTATCAGCACACCATTTGGAGAACACCGACTTAACCTTAACCGGAGGCGTGAGCGGGGCGCACGAGCCCTCTGATCTCGGTAACGGCGGCTCGCTTACAGCTGTGACTGTCTGTATCACTTGAGATGGCCCGATTACTGGGAATGGGGAACATTTTGTGAAAATATTTAGTGTTTGTCAGTAAGCGTGAGCGCTCGTGAGCGGGCACGTGACTTACATTCATGACTTGGCCGCTGTGAGGCTGTTGCCGTGTAACAGAGCGGACAGCGAGTAGGTGTGAAGCACAGGTTTGTGGGCACATTCTCTACATCTAACACTCGAGCGGCATTTGCCAGCTTTATGAGAGTGGGCTCTGTGAGAGCGAGAGACACGGGTATAGTGTTTGTGTGTAGGGGTGGCACATGCAACGGTGACGAGGCCTTCAAAGTCTCTGCTTGTAACTCTCTCGTCCGATATCAAAGACAAAATGAAACACACAAAAAAAAATAAGGGAGGAATCACATCCAAATATAATTACTAAACACCAGCTAAAAATGAATATATATCAAAATAATATATCACAACACCATAAAGCAATAATACCCTACAATCACCCAAAACAAGGCCCAAATGAGTCCTTCAATATTAGTTAAGTCCATACAATGTAAACAGAAAATCAAGAAATAGGATAATGTGTGTGTAATGGACATAATGAACCTGTAATCCAGGGATGATCAATCAGATTGTCAGTGCTCAATAGTTCAGTTCAAAGTTAGTTCAGTTGCGACCACAGTCCCATCACAGCAAAAAACAAGAAAATTTGATGCTGGGGTTAAGTCCGTGTTGAATACAATGATTCCGGTTAGCACACCAAACAAACACAAATGAGGAAATATAAATAGCCTGAAATAGTCAATACACTGAGCGTTGCAAACACACTGTTCCTCAAATAGTAAGCAAAAGAGGCATGAAAGTTGAGCCTCAACTCAAAACCCCTCTTAATTTAAAAGAGTGAGCCATCTCGAAGTCAAGCCGGAACCACAGTGAAGTCAAGTGAACCACATGGCTTAAAAGCTAGATCACTAATTCTTCTTTATATGGGTATTCTAACCCCGTTACCTGAGGGCGTTGCCCCCTGGTGACCAGGGAGATAATTGTAACAAAGCTATATTCAGCCTGTAACAGTGAAAACACTCTGGAACTGTTACATGCTGACATTCAGGGCTATGTTTTGGTCCACCATCTGGTCTGGATATGGACTGGATCCGGCTGACTACAGTAACCTTGGGATAATGATGAAACCGATAGACTTATGTAGATGCCGTTATTCTTACGATGTAACAGTTACGTCGGGTGTTATAGGAAGTTTTCCCAGTTTTGGTTGACCTAATTTATGTATGCAGCCTGTTGCGATCCTGAAGGATCACCACAAATAAGGAGAAGACGTAATAGTTACGTCGAAAACATCTGAGCTTTATTTAACAATCATGCTTAAAATTAATCAAAATTAAGCCCATCTCGGGCCAAAAGGGTACGGACATGATGACTAGAGAAAGGAAGATGCTGTTTTTGGAGAGAGAGAGAGAGAGAGAGAGAGAGAGGGAGGGAGAGGGGGAGAGGGAGAGGGAGAGGGGGAGAGGGAGAGGGAGAGGGAGAGAGAGAGAGAGAGAGAGAGAGAGAGAGAGAGAGAGAGAGAGAGAGAGAGAGAGAGAGAGAGAGAGAGAGAGAGAGAGAGAGAGAGAGACCGGTGTTCCCAATCATGCAACAATAAGCTGATCACCTGCGAAAACACAGACACAACACACACACACACAAAACGGATAATGACCGACTGGGACCATGCACAGCCTAACAATCATTTCACTAATTTGAATAATAGAAATTGATAATGTGTATGCCAGGTTAAAGAGATGTGTTTTTAGTCTAGATTTAAACTGACAGAGTATGACTGCTTTCTGAATAAGGCTAGGAACACTATTCCAGAGTTTGGGTGTTAAATAGTAGGGGTGTGAGGAGACAATTATCTCACGAGACAAAACACAAAATTGGGTTCCAGTTTTTGGTACGTATCCTAATGACAATGATGAATTAATAATATTAAGAATAGTATCTATAACTTCTATCTATAACTAATTATCCCTTTCAGTAACTTAGTAGGTATAGGGTGTCTAACATGCTGTACATGTTGTTGATTTTGATGATTTTCCACTGCTCCGGGTGGTGTTCACGGAGTGTGTGTGTGTTAGTGTTCAATACTCACTGCTGTGTCTGTGTACTTGGATGGGTGTAATGCAGAGCACACACTCTGGCTACACGTCACGTCACTTTAACTAGTTTAGACAATTCTTCATCTCTTATAGCAAATAATGAATACAATTGTTCCTCAGGGGGTCTTTAGCACGAAATATGATGTGATGCTGTACTAGACGTTGCATGGTTATAATTAAAAAAAAATAAGAAACAACAACAGAGTGTTAAAAAAAGAAGCTCTTTTATGCAGAACTACTTCCTTCTGGCACAGATTCAGATCTCAAGTTGACAGTTTAACAGTTGAGCCCAAGCCTCCATTACTTAGCCTAAAACGTTACTTTAGAACTAGTAATGAAGGAACGATGAGTTGCTTCATTGAATCTTATTGTATTGTGTAGAGTATTATGAGAGAGAGATTGACTAATCGAGTACATTACCTGCATCTAGCTGATAATCTTCAGTTTAATCTTATATTCATAATCACAATATAATTTTAAATGTCTGCTGAGGAAAGCGATATATTTGTCTTTGTCCTTTTAACAGTTAAGGGGATTTCCCAGGACAGCGCAAGTCAATGCATTTGTATGTTGCAGCTTATAAGCTATTGTTTAAAGTAAAAATAATCCATCCTTGTTTACAACCTTGTTTCAGTCCCTTTCAATATAAAAGTCTTTGCTACTGACTCACTGATAAAGACAGTCTTTGCTGCCATCTAACGGCGCAATAATGTTATTTTCACTGAAGTCGAAATCATAATCACTAACAGACACTTTCTCAATACCAAATATGACGTTATTTATATCAAATATTATTTATTGAAAAATAATATTTAAATAAACAATATTAGCCATTATAAAAGTATAAGAAGTTTGTACAATAGGAAATAAACAAGCTAACAGTTCAGTCAAAAATAACAGAAGCTAGTTATAGTACAGGATTGAAGTTAAATACAAATATAAAGTTATGAAACTTAATGTTAGATGTACCAACGGCCAGAGGTATAAATGACGTGACAAGGGCAGAAAAACACAGTCCAGAGTGGTTTTAATTCCAAAAGGTGCAAAAATATCAATATCCAATAGCAATAGGGAAGTAATAGAAAAAAAAAACAGATTATCAAAAAAAATTATAATACCAAAGAAAATAAATCAAATTGTTTACAATACACAAATGTAAGTTGGCTTTGCCAATGTACATGCACACCAATACAAACGAGATTCAACCTCTCTACACCCACTCTCCCCTAAAATGGCTACCTGTTTTATAGGCCTAAGCTCCTCCTATTTTTGGAAAATGCCATTTTAGGGAGAAACCTATAAATTACAAAGAGGTGACAAGACATAAACAAACAAACTGTCTTGACATTTCAACTCTAAATAATTCATCATTTATATCTAGTACAATTTAAAGGCTCAAAACCATAAAGACAAAACATATAAGAAGAAAACTTACATACTGGGTTCCCTCCCTCCCCCATGAGGTCATAACCAGATGGAGTAATCTTCCATGAGCACATGCTAGTTTAAATATGGCTACTCTCCTTGTGTACTGGTTTGGCAAATGAGGGGTGTACCAGAAGGTATGTGTAGTTGTTTGAAATGCATGAAGTTAACTTGGTAACTGAATGAAATGAAATAAACCTTTTTTGTATAAAGTGTTTTTGGTGTTATTTTCTGTGTAATGATATTTGATCAGCATTTAGTTTGTGTGTATGTGTAATGGTGAAAACAGTTTGTTGTGTGCACATACCCATACTCAATCCCTTCAACATAAAAGTGCTGGGTCACAGTCAGTCTGTGACACTTAACTTTGCCCTTAGCCAAATCGATTTGCTCTAGAACAAGTAATAGATTAATAAGATCAAAGATTGCCCATTTGATATAACCAGAATGAATTACACCTCATGTTTAAACACTATCTACACAAGAGCCAGCTGCAAATTCCTGAAGGACTGGCTGAGATAAAGCTGTTCTCGGCTGGTAGATGAGCGCTGAGCGGTCACTGACGGCCTGGAGCTTATATCTCAGAAACAATTGTCAAATAGGCGCTATATTTATATACAAGTCACATATTTGAGGTCTAAATAACTACATTCTTGCCTAAAAAAAACCCCTCTTAACTACATTCCGTGACTGCAAGCGGAGTAATACTTGAATATTGCATGGCTGAAAATGCCTCTCAGCCAATCAGATTCGAGGGCCATAACTAACTGTTGTATGTATTTATTGTCCAGATACGTAAAAAAATTGCAAAGTGTTGGGTCCCCAGGACCAGAACTGAAAACCTCTGGTGTAGAAAGCCCAAGTGCAGTTTATCAATGTATATAGGTATATACAGTATATACATACAAATGTGTATATATGTGTGTAGTTATTATTTGTAATGTATATGTATGTATGTGTATGTGTATATATGTATATATACACTCACCTAAAGGATTATTAGGAACACCTGTTCAATTTCTCATTAATGCAATTATCTAATCAACCAATCACATGGCAGTTGCTTCAATGCATTTAAGGGTGTGGTCCTGGTCAAGACAATCTCCTGAACACCAAACTGAATGTCAGAATGGGAAAGAAAGGTGATTTAAGCAATTTTGAGCGTGGCATGGTTGTTGGTGCCAGACGGGCCGGTCTGAGTATTTCACAATCTGCTCAGTTACTGGGATTTTCACGCCCAACCATTTCTAGGGTTTACAAAGAATGGTGTGAAAAGGGAAAAACATCCAGTATGCGGCAGTCCTGTGGGCGAAAATGCCTTGTTGATGCTAGAGGTCAGAGGAGAATGGGCTGACTGATTCAAGCTGATAGAAGAGCAACTTTGACTGAAATAACCACTCGTTACAACCGAGGTATGCAGCAAAGCATTTGTGAAGCCACAACACGCACAACCTTGAGGCGGATGGGCTACAACAGCAGAAGACCCCACCGGGTACCACTCATCTCCACTACAAATAGGAAAAAGAGGCTACAATTTGCAAGAGCTCACCAAAATTGGTCAGTTGAAGACTGGAAAAATGTTGCCTGGTCTGATGAGTCTCGATTTCTGTTGAGACATTTAGATGGTAGAGTCAGAATTTGGCGTAAACAGAATAGGAACATGGGTCCATCATGCCTTGTTACCACTGTGCAGGCTGGTGGTGATGGTGTAATGGTGTGGGGGATGTTTTCTTGGCACACTTTAGGCCCCTTAGTGCCAATTGGGCATCGTTTAAATGCCACGGCCTACCTGAGCATTGTTTCTGACCATGTCCATCCCTTTATGGCCACAATGTACCCATCCTCTGATGGCTACTTCCAGCAGGATAATGCACCATGTCACAAAGCTCGAATCATTTCAAATTGGTTTCTTGAACATGACAATGAGTTCACTGTACTAAAATGGCCCCCACAATCACCAGATCTCAACCCAATAGAACATCTTTGGGATGTGGTGGAACGGGAGCTTCGTGCCCTGGATGTGCATCCCACAAATCTCCATCAACTGCAAGATGCTATCCAATCAATATGGGCCAACATTTCTAAAGAATGCTTTCAGCACCTTGTTGAATCAATGCCACGTAGAATTAAGGCAGTTCTGAAGGCGAAAGGGGGTCAAACACAGTATTAGTATGGTGTTCCTAATAATCCTTTAGGTGAGTGTATATATATATATGTGTGTATATATATATATATATATATATATATATATATATATATATATATATATATATATGGGAGATAAACTGTTCTATTTTCTTCTTTGTATGTTAGTATATATTATATATATATATATATATATATATATATATATATATATATATATATATATTTTTTTTGCTCAAAATAAACTTCAATCAATCAATCAATCAATAAAAAAAAAAAAAAAAAAATGATTATCCAAAAGTGTGAAAACCTATAACCATGAACTTAAAGCTCCAGTAGGTAGCTTTTGTAAACAAATATTTGTTAAAACTGTCATTATGTCCTCACAGTAGAATATGAGACAGATAATCTGTGGAAAAAATCGAGCTCCTCTGGCTCCTCCCTGTGGTCCTATTGCCATTTGCAGAAATACACCGCTCCCGGTCAGAAACAACCAATCAGAGCCAGGAGGAATGTCTTAGCAGTGTCAATCACGCTCGTGTACGCGCTGATTACCCCTCTCTTGCACAGCGCGAGCGCGTACCGTCGTTCGTGACTCTCCTGTTCGAACTCGTTCATCCAAATGAACGAATCTTTTTTCGAGTCATTTCGTTCATTCAACGAACGAAATGACTCGCAAAAAAGATTCGTTCATTTCGAACGAGTCGTTTTCGGAGTCATTTCGTTCATTCAACGAACGAAATGATTCGAAAAAAGATTTGTTCATTTTGATGAACGAGTTCAAACAGGAGAGTCACGAACGTGCGTCACAGAACAGAGCAAGGCGAGCATTTGTGCTTATAAAACTTAAAGTTTTTTATTTATTTTTGAAATGACCGATCGTTTCGCTAGATAAGACCCTTATTCATCGTCTGGTATCGTTTAAAGCCCTTTGAAGCTGCACTGAAACTGTCATTTGGTCCTTGAAACGTTTGTGTCCTATTGAAGTCCATTATGTGGAGGAAAAGCCTGGTATGTTTTAATCAAAAACCTTAATTTCTTTTCGACTGAAGAAAGAAAGACATGGACACATCTTGGATGACATGGGGGTGAGTAAATTATCAGCAAAAGCTTTTTTTAAAGTGAACTAATCCTTTAACGTTATCTTACTAGCTATTTATAACATAGAAAGAGTGCAACGTTATAAAGTTACATGTATTGCAAAATACATAATGATTTGAGGACCAAGTATGTAGTCAAAGTATGGGCAGGCCATAGTCAATGTAAAGCATATTGTTGATGTTTCGTCCCTATTAGTGAATGTTCCATAACTGTTTATAATCCGCCGTCATCGGTGGTCCTGTTTACTAGCCTGCGCGTTCACGGCAGGCTCCGCTGTGGGGGAGGAGCTGTGGAGGGAGGGCTGTAGCGCAGCAGAGAGCAAGGGGGTTGGACCTGGAAGTTGTGCTTGTTCAAATTTTCAGGCTAAGTCAACATTTTCTCAAAACTCCCTACTGCAACTTTAAACTAGGACATGAGATAAAACATGGACAATGATAGAGACTAGACAATGAACTATCATTATCACTACTGCTCATTCTGTGCACTTTCTCCAGAGCGGCTGCACAAGCTCTGATGTCGACAGCAGTTTCACGATTGGCCGGATTCACAGATGTTAATCATTACGTGCGTTTAATTTTTACTCTGTCACCTTCAGTTTCACTAATGCTCACAAATCTGAGTTTTTATAACAGTAAAAAAAAAGCTTTTTTCATGTAATCATAATGATATATTGTGTCATGTTTATCAAAAGAACACTAAAAATATAAACTGATAAAAATATAAACACCACTTTATTGGTATTTAAATAGTATAGGCTAATGTTGAACCTTGTTCTTGATACATGTGCTGAATTAAGCAGTAAATAAATGACTGAATGAAAAGTGTGTGGTATCTGTCAGGAGTTATTGCCCTGCACGCTTAATAAACTAACTGCTGCGTTTTGGACCAGCTGGAGTTTGAGTTCTTACTAGAACCAGGAAGTATGACCATATTAGCCCGGTTCTGTCTACATTGTATTTGCTCCCTATTAGACATCATATACATTTTAATATCTTGCTAATTACTAACAAAGCATGAAATGGTTTAGCTCCCCTGTACTTGAGCGAGCTCTTAACCATGGGTGTCAATAGGCCCTTTTTAGGGGGCCTTCAGAAATTTGTGATTTACTGTATTAATGCATGATTGCTTCAGTCCCCTTTAAAACATATAAAACCGGCGGCAGGCTTAGGCTTCACCCCGTCTTGTTATTATCAGTGCTTTATTCAATCCGCAGTGGCTCCAAGCAGAGCACATATCAGAAACCGAGGACAGAGTGTGTGTGTTCACCTGAGCCTCATTGGTCTGTCACTGCTCGTAAATGTCAAAATATTTGAGATGACCAATCAAATCAAAGTAGGTGGGCTTTATGTTCACAGAAGCTGCAGAGCGCGAATTTTAGCAGCTAAACTAAAGCCTGGTTCACAGGGAACGATTTTAAAATTGTCGGCCGATTTTTTCCAAACCTGAGAGACCCCACACACGGTGATAAAAAATCACGGGTCTAACAGTTTTGGTCGTACAGTGTGTGGTGCGCAGCCACACGGCATAATCAACACATCACACAGTCCGCCTGACCTAAATCGTGTGCTGATAGCCTTTAAGAGCGCACTTTTAGTAGTTTTCACTCCGTGGTCTGTTTCAGCCTCTTTGTTTAAAAGACGCTTTAGTGCTGCAAGTAAGGGTATAACGTCTGCTACAGATGCATCAGATGAGCTTATCTTTTGTTATCTGCTCAAAGAGGGCGAGAACCGAAAGAACGTTCTCGATTAACACCCACTGGTATGCGGTGATCATGATCTGCCATGTATGTAGCCAGGACTCGCTTTTGCACAAAAAGGCTTTCCAGCATATAATATGTACTGTTCCACCTTGTGCTCACATCTTGTTGGAAACATTTTTGTGGCGTTCTGAACTGTTCTTGGATAGATTGTATGCGTGCATAGGCAAGCGGGGAATGTTTAAAGTGGCCAACAATTTTCCTGCCTATCGCTATCACATCCGCTATACTGCGCTGACTCAACAATCCCTCGTTGACCGCCAGTTGAATTGTGTGTGCCATACACTGTATGCCTTTCAAATCGCTATCTTCCATGGCTTTAGCCATATTTCTGGCGTTGTCACTGACTATTAGATTGTTTGATACGCCAAGTATCAAACATGTTGGCGAATGCCTTGGATATGGCTGTTGCTGTATGGGACCCCCTAAACTCTTGTGAGTGCAGCACAATCTTTTGTAGCTTGAAATCTGTGTCGATCCACTGCGCAGTTAAACTCAGCATAGTGGTGGGGCTTACATCCGAGCTCCATATATCAGTCGTGAATAGGGTTGGGTATCAGTTGAGTTTTATCCGATACCAGTATCTATTCGGTATTTTTTAAATGGTTCCGGTGCTTAAACGGTTCTTGAACCGGTACTTAAGAAAACGAAACCGCACACACTTTGTCAAAAAATAATACCCTTTTATTTACAGGGCCAAACTGGACACAATATTAACTTAAATCTTTAAACAATATAAATACAAGTAACATATGGTAATAATAAATAAACCAATATAAAATAAAAATTTACATTTACATAATATCAAATAAAACAATATTCTATCAAACAATGTAATAATACTGGAGATTAATAGAGATTACTACCAGGGTAATCTAATCTCGACATGGCTCCAGGTTCCCATGTTTTGTCTGCTTGAACCAGTCATGTAAGTTATCTGGTCGTTGTCCTTCCCACTGCGTCTTAGCTACGCAGCGTTGAGTGAACCTATGAAAGAGAACGTCTCTCTTTGTTCTCTGAATAGGGAACGAGACTCCTTGCGCTGCTGACAAGCTTCCTTTTTCGGCAGAGAAATCTGAGGAGCAGATGATGCGTGTGCGCCAATATAATATGACGACGTAAGAGTGTCAAGGCGGCGCCCGCGCCATCAGCCAATGAATTTCCGTGATTTTATTTGGGCTTCAGACAATCGGCACACCCAGAGGGCGTTCTGAAGCGTAATTTTACACGTGAAATACAGCCAAACCTTGGAGCGTTTTGCCTTCGGCATATTCATTGATCCCCTCGCTATCAGTTCAACAAGCGGCACTGACGTCACGCAAGTTGACGCCGGAACACCAGGGGGTGGTAAAAAATAGTCAGGCACCGAAATTTTCGTTCTTATTCGGTCTCGTTACTACCGTTTATGTTGGAACCGGTTCCCTATTGGCACCACGTTTCGGTACCCAAACCTAGTCGTGAAGCTGAGGGCTGCAATATCTGTAGCCAAGAACTCATAGATGAGAAATACCGTCTACTAGGCATGGTGTAACGGGGCTCTGGTCTATAAGCCTGCGAAATCCAACATCCTCTACAGCTGAGAATGGTTGATCATCCAATGTGAAGAATTCCATTATCCTTTTAATAATGCCTTTAGCTTTGGCACTGTCATCGAATAACTTTTTTGCCCTTTCTAAGAAGTCAGCCACAGATGGAGTGGGTGTCCTGGGACTGGAAGGAGCTACTTTCCTTTTCGCTGCTGCTGCTGCCGCCGTGTCTTTCTCATACTCTGCATGCTGTTTGGGGTGTCTTGATTTTAAGTGATAAATTAAACTTTATCACTAGTTTTTGCAGATGCACCCCTTCTGGACAATTCAGCAGAACAGTGTCTGCAAACGGCCGTTTTTGCCTCTTTCTCGGACACTTTAAAATGCTTCCACACCGTTACTATTTGACCGCTTCATCAAAAACGGCATTGTTCGGCAAAATTTATTCTGTCTTTTTACTTATTCGGCCAAACACCAAAAGTGCTTTTTGACTATTTTCGGACAAATCATTTCGGTTGCCGAAAATTCCGGTTGCCGAAAATTCGGTGTATCCCTATTTTGTGGCCTTCGGTAAATTAAAAAAGCGGGGAAGAGACAGGGCTGGTAAGGAGACTGAGAGAAAAAGACAGAGTGATGGAGATGAGGGGAGAGCAGGTATTGGCAAATAATCTACTGCTTGCTGACATTGTTTTAAAGCTATTTCTTACCCTCTTTTGGCCTTCAAACGTCGTGAAATGCACATTTGTAAATCAGAGAAATCAAAATGTTGTACCCCCTAAAAACCTCAAATTTAGGACCTGTGTGATTATAAAGCCCTGTCTTAAAGGTGCTCTAAGCTATGTTGGGTGACGTCACTTCTTGTTGACGTTCGAAGTATTGTCAAACAAAACGGAGGCTAGCTAGACCCTCCCTCCTCCTCATCCGCGCACTAACCCCCCAAACCCCAACCCCAAATCCTTCTGGTTGGTTATTGGCTGGAACAGTTTGTTATGTTTCGTGGTGCGGGTTAGCCCAGTTTGTTTTTGTTGCCATTTGTGGAGTCTGGGCTGTCTACAGAGACCGTGTTTTTTTAACAGTGTGTTCAGGGGACAGGCAGCTAGCGGATAATGAGGAGATGTTTGCTGTATGTGACAAAAAATGTTTTGGCCTAAAAAACGCGTGACATCGCTTAGAGCACCTTTAAGTTTAAGATCAATAATGAATGTGTACATATTGTGAATGAATTTAATAAACTTAGTTACCTAGCTTTCTTGGTAGCCTTCAGGAAATTAACGTGTCTGAGAAAATTATTCATAAGCTCAGTTGACCCTATGTTTACTTTCTTCACTGACACAGACAAAAATGAAAAGCCTACATCAGTCAAAGCTTAGCTTTAGGAGGGGAAGAGACAGGGCAAGATAAAAACAAAGAGAAAAAGAGAGGGATGGAGATGAGGAGAGAGAAATAATCTACTGCCCACTGACATGGTTTTAAAGCTATTGTTATCCAATTTTTTGGCTTTGTACATATGTAGATCAGAGAAATAAAAAATTTCTCTGGGGAATTTCGCTGAACCCCCATAACTATCTCACTTCCGGGACCTCAGTGATTACAAAACCCTGCCTTTATTAGTAATAATAGACAGCTGATATGCTAGTAATGTACATGTTAATAAGCAACTAGTTAATAGTGAGAATTAGAAACTAAAATTTTACCTTTTTTTTTTTTAATCATATACTCATTGGGGGCTAAAATGAAAATCCTAGAATCGCCCCTGCTCTTAACGAATTATAGTCCTTCATGCCTACTGCAATCTCAAAATTCTGGCCAGTTGATGATACCTATGATATCAAAATCGACTGCTGGCGGTAGATCCTTTTCCTATTTAGCACCTAAACTCTGGAACAGTCTTCCTAACATTGTCTGGGAAGCAGACACACTTTGTCAGTTTAAATCTAGACTAAAATCGCACTTTAACCTGGCACACAAATAAGGGCACACAAATTGATAGTTCAATTTATATTATTCAAATTATGTAAAATGATTGTTAGGCTGCATAAATTAGATCAGCCGGAACCGGGAATACTTCCCATAACACCTGATGTACTCGTTACATCATAAGAAGAATGGCATCTATGCTAATATTAGTCTCTCTGTTTATCCCGAGGTTTACCGTAGTCAGCTGGATCCGGCCCGTATCCAGATCTGATGAAGGACTTGAGCCTAGACACGACCACAACGCAGCTCTGAAGTGTCAACAGAAACCGTGTCAACTAGACTATCCCCCACGAAGGCATCATCGACATGACAAAAGTGTCTTTCTTTTTTCACAACAAATTTTGTTTTTTCCTCTGCACAGAGGAAAACGTTATGAAAATGGTTCACGTTTGAATTTGCGTTCTCAGGCCACTAAAGCTCCGTTGTCGTGTAAATGAACGGCCAAAACGCAATAAAAGTTTTCTGTTTTCGGTTTTCAGTTCGGCCCCTAAGTTAATAACTAATGATTTTCACAACAGAAATGAATTAATCAAAAAATTACTTAAGCTGGACAGTGACTCTCTTCTATAGCTGCTGTACAGCCAAAACAATCTTTGTTCCATTCATTTCCTTTTATCACTGTAAAGCTCTATATAAATGTAGGTGACTTGACTTATTAAATAATAATGCACGAGACACGAGTAGCGAACTTCATCCAGCTTTTGTTTACACTTTCTCCACACACCTTACATCATTACACAACAGTTCAGACTTCCTTTCCAAAATAGTAGTCCACAACACAATTCACTCATGAATACAACATTTTCCCCTTAAAAAAAAAAAGAGTAGAATATTAGAGTTGCATCGACAATGTAGACGCATCCACACATAAAATCCAGAAAACACGGGGTGTGAGCACACCGCTTTAGCATCAGTGTACTTTTTCATCTTGTGTTGCAACCCTTTGGAGAACAGTCATGTCAGTTGGTGAGTGCACATGAGCAGATAGCAAAATAGACAGCCTTGTGCGCCTTTGCCTGCCACAGAGGAGCTTAAAGTGTGAAGTACCAGTTGCAGTATGTGAAGTGGCACAGTACACCTACAAGAAGTCAGTTACCACAGGTTTCCATGGCTGATGTTGCTGGATGGCCATCTGAAGAGTGTGTTTGAGCACACGGTTAAACCTCTCTACAGCACCATTAGCTGATGGGTAGTAGAGAGAGGAACGATGGTGACAAATATTCCTTCCTTTCAGAAATTCAGCGAAAGCAGCTGACGTAAACTGAACACCGTTATCATTAACAACACTCAATGGATTTCCATGGCTGCTGAAGACTGATGACAGAAATCACAGAATCCGTAGTGACAGTGCGAGTAAAGGAGATCCTAGGCCATTTGCTGTAATATTGTGTTAATGTTATAGCAAATTTGCAGTCGGATGCATCTGTGTCAAATGGCCTGACTATATCCACAGCCACTTTCTGCCATGGTCCATCTGGCAGTTACGAATAGGCTAAATTTTTTTCTGGTATAGATAGATAGATAGATAGATAGATAGATAGATAGATAGATTGTATCATCACCATATAAAAAAATGTTGCATGAGATGTCCTCATTCATATACTGAAACAAATGTGTGTGTGTGTGTTGGTGTAGAGCCGCCACCTGAGGGGTCTGGTTGGAGTCAGCTGGAACTAGCAGCAGTAATTCTTGTGCCGTCGTGCCTGGTGTGTGTGGGTGTCGTTCTGGGAATGTGTGCCGTACAAAACCTGCGGTGCACACACATTAAAGCCCACAAACAGGATCCAGAGGAAGCCCTGGATGACCATACTCTGGTGTCACCTGACAAATGCCTGAAAGAGCTCATCTATGACATGAGCACATCTGGCTCTGGTTCAGGTGAGAGCTGACTATGCACAAAAAAATAAAAAAAATAACAGACTACTCAAATGTTAATTATCATATGTTTTTCTTAATAACATGAATATGAAACAAAAATAGCAGAATAGGTTAATTATTATAAATATATTATAAAATTAAAATTATTCTATTGTTTACTCACCTTCATATGATTCTAAACCAGTTGAATTTCTTTATTCTTTCACACAATTGGAGAAATTTTGTAATAACATTTTTCTGTATAATGGTGAATGAGAACAAATGTTGTTAAGCTCCAAAATTGACAAAAATCACCATAAAAGTGACATGAAAGTATCATGGAAGTGGTGTGAATGACTTCTAGTCAGATGATGTTCCAGTGCGTGCACAATTATTATGCAAGCTTTTTTTTTTCCCCACAAGAACATTTTACCAATTCCAAACCACATCAATCTTAACAACTATATTTATTTTGTATATAAATATAAATATAGAATAATTTCTATCATGACAACTCTTGAAGATTTTTAGCATGGTAATGGATATGACATTGTTAATGTATTTGGTCTTGGCAGAATAGATCTGCTCTGCTGCTGCTGCTGATTATTCCTGTTGTTGTAGATTATTGCTGTTGCTGCTGCTGCTGCTGCTGCAGAGCAAGTACAGGAACTTGCTACTGCCAATACATATGCCGATACACTGCTGTTAGTATGTAAGACATACTGCTGCTGCAGAAAATGGCATATCAATTACCCATAGCACATCTTGCAGGTGAAGCTGGGGAAGGTGGAGAGTTTTAGACGAACTCTGAAAGCGCACTGCAAACTGCTATAGTGTATGGTAACCAGCCATTTAAATGTTGAGCAGCAAGCTCATTGGCTGCAGATGTGACATGCACCAATCAGCTTGTGCCAAGTAGTTAACGCTGTAAATATCATCAGTCGTGTGTCAGGTTTCCATGCCTCACTGTGCGTTCACACCGCCGCCAGCGAGACCATCAAAGTGGCCGGAAGTCATTCGTTTTCAATGTGAGCCGGCGGCGAGCTCCGGCGAGGGCGGTGCGTTTTGGATGGTGAGAGCGGCCAGGAGAGTTGAAGTCAGGTCAACTAATGAGCTATGACGCGGTTCTGCGGCAACCAATTGGCACTTAACCATGAACACAAAAGGCACACCACACAAATGGCTTTTAATTGGTTTATTTCATTAGCAAATAGGTCACTATAATTGTTAAGTTTTTCCATCAATCAATTTCTTACTTTCACATTTAAAAGATTCCATGGGGTTAACTTATACCCTACTTGGTCAGTCTGATTACAATAGCAGATAGCTGATTATAATGTCCATTGGTACTGATCTTATTACTTTCCTGAAAATATGTTTTGAGTTATGATATACCACCATTGGCATACCGTCGGGCCTGTGGTCATTGTGGCCCCGAGGGCTTTGGCCCCCGCTGCGGCCGCCAGCAGGCGTCCCTTATTTTTTTGTATTGAAGGTGGCAACCCTAGTGTGAACGCAGTTAGCCAAGTCCCTGAGAAACTGACACCTTGTACTTCTGGAGACTCCAGGTAGTTTGCAGTTCTGGAAAATGATGGCACTGGAGGAAAAAAAAATATTATTAAGGAATTTTTTTTTTTTGTGACCCTGCTCACCCAATTAACATATTGCTGTCCAATGGTCACACCTTTATTTTACAATTTCTGTAGTATTGCATCCTTCTCATGGGCATTTAATAATTTCTGACGTCTCAGTATGAGTTAAAACTCTTTTTTGTCCACTTTTACCTGTGAGATTTTACCTGAACATAAGGTGTTTTTCACAGTTAACAATTATATATCACTTATAAATGATTATATACTTAATTAATTGTAGTTATTAAGATTGATGTGGCTTGGAATTGGTAAAATGTGCTTGGAAAAAATATGATCAGGATATTGACTTAGATAAAAGTGCCTGCTAAATGTACATTTCCATCTGTTCTTCATACAATTCATACAACGCTTTGTATGACATCATATGAGATGAGTCATATTTATGAGTCATGTAGATTACTTTTATGTTTTGTTTTGTTATATGTGTATGTTTGAATACACTGTGTTCCTAATTATTATGCAAGTGACATATCAGTAGGGTTTCAATACAATAAACATTCAGATTTTAGTTTTTCAAAGAAAATGTTTGTTTTATTTATCATAATTTTAGATAACTGGTATCAATCTCAGACAGGTTTGTTTAGTAGTTTGCCAGGTTTTCCTAGGTAAACGAAAAACCCACTTAAAGATATTGTTAACCCACTTAAAGAAGTCACAGTTCCTTTTCTGTCGGTCACTTTCGAGGTTGTGTCGAAATACTGACACAAGGGGACACTCTTGGGTACCCCAAACACCTCTGACTTATTCAGAAAAGGCCAATGGAACTGGCATGTGGAATTTGCATGTATGGCCATGCCCCCGGACATACATAGGGGTATATAAGTTGGCTGGCGTGCATTACACACTTCAACTTTATTCTTTGGAGCCTAAGTACAGCCTCTCTTCATGAGAAGCAATATTTCCATTTACCTTGTAACTGCTGCTGGAAGCAGAGCACACATCAGTGGTCACTCTCAACGTGTTGCACAGATAAGTGCAGGGAGTTCCCCTGGGTCCATCAGTGTTGATCTGAAAGAGGCAATTTCCTTTATAAAAGAGCAAATTCCTCTAAAAGAGCTGCAATGCAGATCGTGTCTTTTTAAAGATGGTGTTCCTTCCCTTTCCTTCTGGTTGCAGGATGGCCATGAGCACTGTCCTCAGTGAATGGGCTGCGCTCCTGCTGAAACAACATTTGTGGATGGGTCATGTGGTGATGAGCTCTGAGGGCAATCTGGGGGTTACAATGGGAGAGTTTCCTCCAGGTGAATCCCTGTGGGCCTCCCGGAACATAGTTTTGAAGATACTGCCTTTTCTAGTATCTTTGACACAAAAGGTAGAAAAATTCTGTAGGATCAAGTTGCGTTTTTCGTTGCGTTTAATCATAGCCAGCTTAAAAGTTTTTGGTACGTATCCTAATGACAGAGATGAATTAATGATATTAAGAAGAAGATCTATGACCTCTGGAAGCATATCTTGCAGTAGTTTAGTCGGTATAGGGTCTAACATACATGTTGTCGATTTAGATGATTTAACGAGTTTATAAAATTCACCCTCTCCTATAGCAATGAATGAATCAATTTTTGTCAGGGAGAATACAATGCACTGTTTGATGTGATACTGTAGTAGACGGTTGCATAGTTATAATTTTCTCCCTGATATTATTAATCTTGTAAGTAAAAAAGTTCATAAAGTCATTACTGCTGTGCTGCTTGGAAACATCTGGGCTTAAAGCTTTATTTTTCGTTACTTTAGCTACTGTTTCAAATAAATACCTAGGGTTTTGTTTATTTTCTTCTAATAGGGTTAAAAAATAAGCAGATCTAGCAGTTTTTAAGGCCTCTCTGTATGCAATCGTGCTCTCTTTACATGAAATGCGAAATACCTCTAGTTTAGATTTTTTCCAGTTGCGCTACATTTTTCTGGCTGCTCTCTTAATGGCCTGAGTGTGCTCATTGTACCATGGCGTTGGACTATTTTCTTTAATCCGCAAAGGAGCAACTGTGTCTAAAGTAGGGATGGCTCGATACCACAATTTTGGCTTCGGTACGATACCAGAATTTAATACCTCGGAATCGATACTAAATCGATACCACAGGTTAAAAAAAAAAAAACTTTCAATTTAAGTGATACTTAAAAAAAACACTGCTTGAAACTCTCCACTACCAAATGTGCAAAGAAAAGGTATCAAAATGTACATTTAAAAAAAAAAAAAAAATCAGTCAGGGAACATACCGTAGGTTAAATTTTGATTTTGAAAAAAAAATACCCCTGAAATTATACAATTAAAATAGGTTAATATCTATAATAATAGATTCACATATAGGCTAATAATAATAATAGAATAATCAAATGACATGTAAACCATAGCTGTCATGCATCAACAGAGAATTATCAACATTTATTGCATTTATTCATCTTGGTTTGGTTACTGTTTGGGTTCATATTAGTTTAATGCATTGCATAAAATAATGTTAACATGCTAAACATGTATTAGTATATTTAATTTTTTAGGTCATTTAATTACTGATTGATATAGATGAATAAATGCTATAATACTGTTAGGTCAGGTTACCTAATGAATGTTGACAAATGTAGCCTAATTGTAACATTAGTAATATTCATATTACTACTATCTCTCTCTCTCTCTCCCTCTCTCTCTGCTTTGGTCGCCACAGCGGCACTAATATGCCATTCATTTTACTATCACTAATACTAAAATTAATATTATTCAAATTTTTATTCTTTATTCATTCAAATTCAATTAATTTTGTTTGAAAGTATAACAATGATGAGACCTAAACTGAATTGGTTCTAGCGTGTCATGCAAGGAGATTTGAGCTTTCGTGTTTACCGTATCATATAATTGATAAGCTATTAAGTATGTGCGCTGTTCAGTGTTCAATAAAAGTCTAAATTAAATCAGTTGAATGATGGACTAACCTGTCGATCTCTGAACTCTTTGAACAAGTCAAGATGAGCAACTGACGAGTCAAGTGAGGCAGATTTGATGTGTTGCCTCCGCGTTTGCAGAGTGGTGCATTGAGATCTGTTTCTTTACTTTTCTCATGACTTTTGTAGGCAAAGTAATGCCTTATTTCACTCATACTGCTCTCTCTATTTATTAATTTCGGGCGTGTAGAAATTCGAATGAGCTTCGTTTGATCCGGTTTGATCATAGACAGTATAAGAAGTGGACAGAGCCATCTCATTGGAACTCAGTTGAGACAGTTGAAGCCCATTTTTAGCGTTTTTTGAGCACTTCCGTTCCTGACGCGCAGACTCAAACCGAATCTAATGTCTCTATTGTGCGACAAAAAGTTGCGTGGTTATGACGTAATCGTTAGCCTGTTTTTAACAAAAACGGCTTCTACGGGGCCATAACGTAAGATACAAAGTAATGGAGCCTTTTATACATTGTCGTGTTTATTTAGAAATAAATAATGGACAAATGAAGTCTTTGGACACCTCAGATGTAATGTTATTCGCTGTCAAAGTGACGCCAAAATGAATGGGAGTCAATGGAATGCTAACAGCAGGTGAAGTTCTGCTACAATGGCGGCTCCCGCGAGGCTTCAACTTCCGGCTGATGGATTACCCCCTTGGGTTTGATCCATCGTGTTCCTCTGTCACCGTTTGCCGGTTTCGCATATGACCCAGTTTAGATAGCGTCAGTTTAGATAGCGCACTGCCGCCTAGCTAGAACTTCGAAACAGCAGCGCATCAAATACCGAATTGAACAAAATTATGATAATGTACCGTTTGAAATATAATATATACCGGTATTTTTGCAGTACCGGTATACCGCGCATCCCTAGTCTAAAGTGCTGGAAAAGAGAGTTAAAAGTTTCTGTCGCAATATCGAGTTCTTCTAAGCTATCTGGGATGCTGAGATGATGAAACTGATCAGGAAGATTATTTATAAAGCAATCTTTAGTGGCAGAAGTGATAGGTCTAACATACTTGTAACACGGAGTCGGCTTTGCAGCCTTGGCTGAATGAAGTTTACACAAGACTAGATAATGATCTAAGATGTCATCTCTCTGCTGCAGAATTTCAACGGCATCAACATTGATTCCATGTGATAATATTAGATCTATTGTATGATTACGACAATGAGTAGGTCCTGACACGTGTTGTCTAACTCCAATAGAGTTAAGAATGTCTTTAAATGCGCTATCTACATGTATATTAAAATCACCAACAAAAGGACTTTATCTGCAGCCAGTACTAACTCTGATAGAAAGACAGCAAATTCTTTGATAAAGTCTGTATGGTGCCCTGGTGGCCTGTATACAGTAGCCAGCACAAATTTCAAATGTGATTTATCATTTACACTAGATATTGTTACATTAAGCACCAACACCTCAAAAGAATTATATTTGAAACTAGACTTAGTAATTCTGAAAATATTACTATAAATTGCAACAACACCTCCCGCTTTGCCTTTCATAAGAGGTTCATGTTTATAACCGTAATCTTGGGGGGTGGACTCATTTAAAGTAATGTAATTGTTTGGTTTTAGCCAGGTTTCTGTCAAACACAGAACATCTAGGTTATAGTCTGTAATCATATCATTAACAATAAGTGCTTTTGAAGTAAGGGATCGAATATTCAGCAACCTGAGCTTTATCATTTGTTCATTTGTATTATATCTGTTTTTTTTATTTGTTGAACATTAATTAAATTTTTACCCTTAGATGGATTTGGAAGTTTTTTGTATTTCCTAATTCGGGGAACAGACACAGTCTCTATATGATGATATCTACTTGAAAGAGTCTCTATGTGATGGGATTTATCTGACCTCAGTGACGTGAGACAGCTAGCAGACTGATGGTTTAGCCAGTCTGTCTGCTTCCTGACCTGAGCCCCAGATTGTCATGTTTGAGCTCTAAGACTATGTGCCATATTACTAGGGAGAAGAGCAGCACCATCCCAGGAGGTCTCAACAGGTCAGGTCTGCCCCAAAAACTTTTCCAATTGTCTATGAATTCTGTATCATTTAATTATATTATATTATTTAATCTATATTATATTATATGATCTTAGAGAATTTACAATTAGCATTTTGCTTTTAAATTTGCTTTGATGTCAGGTGCTCTGGCTCCCGGCAAACATGTGACTATGGTGGCTGGTGTCTCTATTTTCACGTTCCGTGTATTAGAATCGCTAATAACTAGGGCACATTCAACAGGATTCTCAGTGGGTGTTTGACTGAGTGGGGAGAATCTATTTGATGTTGTAATCGGAACGGAAGAGCAGTGTTTTGTCCCGCGACTACAGCGTCTTACCGTCACCCAATTTCCCTGCTGCACGGGCTCTACTACAGCCAGAACCGAACAATGTACAGTGTTCTCCTAGCTAATCGCATCCGAAGTAGTACCTAAAGCCCTTGCACTCTTACAATTAACCTCAATTAAAGTTTGAATGCGTGTCTCTAGTTCTGAAATCTTCTCTGTCAGCCTGACTATCTTCCTGCATTTATCACATATAAATCCTGTGCTGACAGAGAAGGCTATGCTATACATGTTACATGAAGTGCAAGTGACAATAAGAGGAGAAGATGACATGACTCACCGTGTTTGTTCGACTGACTGATACTCACCACAGTTGTTTGATGGATCTGTTAAAGGCACGAGGGCACAAGCAAAATAAATGAATAAATAAAGAGCACACTGATGGTACGCTAACAGGCTAGCGAATTACTAGCGTTTTGTGCTAGCAAAGATTTAGATTGAAGCTAGCGATGTAAGGTTAATATGTGATGAGTAAGTTATATTTAGCAGTATAAACAACAGGAAATGATAGTAAATAATGATTTAAAACAGAAAGATATACGAAGCTTACAGACGCAAACCAACACAGAAGCAGAAGCTCGCTGCCGGCCGCCTGGGTGTTGGAGGAGCGGCTGCCGTCCGGGACGGAGCGGAGGAGTCGCCGCCGCTCGCCGTGGGCCGGGGCCTGCTACCGTCCGCCATTGAAGGCGAGGAGCAGGGAGCGGGTAGAGCGCAGTCTCGTTGGTACCCCCCGGCCTGCAAGGGGCGATGGGGGTATGTGGCGAGCAGGATGAGGCAGAGGGACGTGAGAGAACGGCGCGAGGCCGGTGGTGTGAGTGATAATGAATGACACCTGTGAGACGTACCGGTCTCGCATCTCTCACAGAGGAGTGGAAGCATAAAAGGAGGAGCAATGACGCTGAAGATCGAGAGAGGAACAGGCCTGATTTTATGTTGTTTTATTTCTGTTTTGGGTAGCCAGCAGTTGTCCGCGAGGGGCTGCTGGCGGTTCCTTTTGTTTTTGTATTTGTTTTATTTTGAAAATTAAAGTCTTTAAATGTTCGCCCGTTCCCGCCTCCTTCCCTCAATCATTATTACAGTAGGTTTTCCATTTAACTAAGAATACCTGCCAAACTATTTAACGTAGCTAACCTGGCAAACAATTTTTTTATAAAACAAGCACTTTCTTTGAAAAACTAAAATCTGAATATTTATTGTACTTAAATCCTGCTGAAATGTCACTTGCATAATAATTTGGAACACAGTGTATATTTGAATCACATGAGATGAATAAATTACTGAATTTTTGAAGAGCTAGATATGATTTAATGATTTTAATAAATCATCATAAATATACATATTTTTCTTTTGCAGTGAGTGAGACTTGAACAGGCGTATGGACATATATCTGTTGTTAACCCTTTAGCTGTGATATTCTCTCAGGATTGCCCTTATTGGTCCAGAGAACGATTGCTCGAACCATTGTCCTCCAGGAAAGCATTGGAAAGGGGCGCTTCGGGGAAGTGTGGAGGGGAAAATGGAGGGGGGAGGATGTCGCTGTGAAGATCTTCTCATCACGAGATGAGCGCTCCTGGTTTCGTGAGGCTGAGATTTATCAGACAATAATGTTACGCCACGAGAATATTTTAGGATTTATCGCCGCTGATAACAAAGGTATCACATGAAGGGATGTTGGTGTAAAATCACATTAACACATGAAAATTTATGTAAGAACGAGGCATGTTGTTTGTTTGTATATTTCTTGCATATAACAAGAAACATATTTAGTAAACATTTTATTGTATACATGTATTTGTGTAAGATTTCATGACAGGAGTTTAATTTCATAGGTTCACTTGATGCTGCGTCAGTAGCTGATGCTATGGAAACACGCTCCAGACGATTGTCTGAAGCCTGTACAGAATCAAATCAATTGACTGGCTGATGCAATTTGCACCACCCACTGAGGCATAAGTCACCAGTGGATTTTCTTGCACCATCACTCAGATTTCTATTCTTCAGGAAGCAGTTTATCTGACCCTTGTAGTGTGTCATTCTTTTGTTCCATTTGATTGGACTCATCATTTTGAGTGGATTCATTGAGTGAATTATTCTCTTCTGGGGGAACACAAGAGCAGAGCCACACACTTACAAAATGCAAAAGCAGTCTATAATGAATTGTCAGACTGTCTGCACTGCAAAAATTGCAAGAATGAAAACACCACGTTAGTTAGGTAGTTAGTTAGTCCTTTATTATCTCCATTAGGAGAAATTTGTTTTGGGCAATCGAGAGAGCAGGTCAACATACAAGTTCACTGTATAGTTACTTCATTCATACACACCACAAAAACATACACTACCAGTCAAAACTTTTGGATCAGTACGATTTTTAATGTTTTTAAAAGAAGTCTCTTCTGCTTACAAAGGCAGCATTTATTTGATTAAAAATACAAAAATAAAAAACAGTAATATTGGGAAATTTTATTACAATTTAAAACAGCTATTTTCTATGTAAATATATAGTAAAGTGTAATTTAATAATCCTGTGATCAAAGCTGAATTTTTAGCATCATTACTCCAGTCTTCAGTGTCACATGATTCTTTAGAAATCTTTCTAATATGATGATTTGATACTCAGGAAACAATTCTCATTATTGTCAATGTTGAAAAAAGTTATTTACATTTTTATTTCAGGATTCTTTCATTAATAGAAAGTTCAAAAGAATAGCATTTATCTTAAATAGAAAGCTTTTGGAACATTAAACACTACCCTTCAAAAGTTTGGGGTCAGTAAGAATTTTTATTTTAATTTTGGGGGAAAGAAAGGAAAGAAATCAATACTTGTATTAATCAAGGATGAATTAAATTGATCAAAAGTTACAGTAAAGACATTTATAATGTTACAAAATATTATATTTCAAATAAATGCTGTTCTTTTGAACTTTCTATTGATCAAAGAATCCTGAAAAAAACTGTTTTCAACATTGATAATAATGTATGCTTTTTGAGCATCAAATCTGCATATTAGAATGATTTCTGAAGGACCACGTGACACTGAAGACTGATGCTGAAAATTCAGCTTTGATCACAGGAATAAATTACATTGGTGAGCAGAAGAGACTTTTTTAAAAAACATAAAAAATCGTAATGATCGAAAACGTTTTACACGACAGTGTAAGTATCCCAAAAGGACATACATCAATTATTACACAAATACTAATATTACACTATACCTTCACTTAATGCACAATACCCAACATATTACCCCCGAAACACAGCTAATCCTTTGGGATCTACTGACAAGCTAGAAGCTGTGGATGGATGGAGCAGATGGATTTCTCTTGTTCACACTCTCTCTTTACGGATTACAAAAGCCTCTCCAGTTGAGTTTGCCCATGATGATTTGTGTCCAGATCCAGAAGCTTGCGGTGTGATCTCTTTAAGTTTGGAGGAAGATGATGTTCTGTCCACAGTGGCCTCAGACTCTGAGGAGTTTGGTGGTAGTCAGATGCTCTTCTCCCTAGTGCCCAGTATGTAACCTTGGTTCCCTCAGTGGGGAACAAGACTGCATAGCTTGCCATACTCCTCAGTCTTGCTGATGGCTTCCTTCGTTGAGAAAAAATGGTAGCGTGAGCACATCATTTTTGAGGCACTGGTGATGATGCTTTATTGGGTGGTGCATGCACCGTCAGCCAGTCATATTGCATGATTCTATATGGGCTAAAGACCCGTTGTGTTCCCATAGGCCCTGTTTACACCTGGTATGTAGATGTTTAGATCAGATCACAAGTAGACAAGGGAGACACACTACCGTTTACACTTGGTGTTTTAATCCGTCTATTGTGTCCACTTTCGACCACTTCTGTCCTGATTTCTTTGAGGGGAGGGGTATATGAGCTTTTTTCAGATCTTTTGATTAAATGGACAAAATAATCCTGTATGATTTACATATGAGATGACGGGAAATACATACAGATAGCAGCAGATTTTGTTTGTAGCCACAAGACCACAGTGAACGTGGTGAGTGCGTGTTAGAAATCAGGAATGGTGAGAGAACATTGTGCTTGGTACTTTTTTCATCTTCAAATCAAACTTAGGTCTTCAGCCGACAAATTTGAAATTTGGCTAACGAACTTCCCATTATATTTATGCATTAGGTAGTAGTCAGAGAGTATGCTGTCTTTTGTGGTTGTTCAAACGGATTTGACCTACACCACGTCAGCAATCTGAATACAATTTCGACTACCCCTGAAAATGGTCGAAAGTGGAAAAGCTCAAACCATTTTAGACCTCGTTAACACCTGTATTCTGCGTTGTCCAAAGCGTTGTCCACGCTGTGGTTTAAATAGGGCCATAGTGTCAGCTACTGATGCAATGTCTCATTCCCTACGCAATGAGCGAAGGTTACATACCAAACTCAGAAGTTTTGTAAGTTAATGGAGCTATTGCTCCTCATGCCACATGCTTAGTTCAGTGGTTGCCAACCCTGGTTCTGGAGTACCCCTAACATTGTAAATTGACACAAAATCTGACACATCCATCTGAGGTCTTGGAGTCTTTACTAACCAGCTGATGAGTTCAATTAGGTGTGTTTGATTAGGAAGACATCTAAAATGTGCAGTGCTGGGGGTACTCCAGGACAGGTTTGAGAAGCGCTGCTTTAGGTTACCAAACCAATGCAAACTTAAAGGGATAATTTACCCAAAAATGAAATTCTGTCATCTTTTACTCCCCTTCAAGTTGTTCCAAACATTTCTTACTTTCTTTTCTTTGCGTCACATATAAGAAGATATTTTGAGAAATGTTTCAGTATTGTTGTTTTTTTTTTGTCCATACAACAGAAATCAATTGTAAAAAAAAAAAAAACTGTTTGGTGAGTAAATGATAAAAGATTTTTCATATATTGGGTAGTTTACCTTTAATAGCTTTAGTTTCAAAGCAAGCACTGATAACCTGACCATTGTTAAAGAATCAATGATATGACAGTCATCTTTGTCCAGATTTTTTTCCTTTGAATTATACATGCATAGACCTTGTCCAAAAATCATAGAGATAGGAATAAATATTTTTTTTATGTTGATAAAAAGACATGCACATGTTTTTTCATGATGGTTATACCTCTTGACATTTGAGTCATTAAATCAAAACTTGCATTTTGAGATATATTTTCAAATCACTTTGGATGTTCTTGTCCATCATGTTTGGGTGTCCTGTATTGTAATCTGTCTATTTTGTCTTTCTTCAGATAATGGCTCATGGACACAGCTGTGGCTGGTGTCTGAATATCATGAGCATGGGTCTCTCTTTGATTACCTGAACAGATACACGGTATCAGTGGAGGGAGTAATAGTTCTGGCACTATCCATCTCCAGCGGTATCGCCCACCTGCACATGGAGATTATTGGCACTCAAGGTGTTGATCATATGCATCAGTTGATTTTTTTTACATAGTTTTAGTTCTAGTTTTAGTTACATAATTTTTTTGTTAAATCTTTTTAGTTACGTACATGTGTAATACTGATCATAGAATAAATGTAATATGTAATTAATATGTAAGACTAGTCAGGGAATACTAGTTCTCTTACGAGAGGTTCTCTCGTATTGCGTAAGTTTAGCTTACGCTACGGGAAAGATTAATCTTCTCGAGATACTGAAGCCAAAAAATTATCCTTAATTTTTGTATACCTTGTCAACGCAGTGCAGCAGCTAGCAGACCTAGAGCAGGCTATCTTGCGTGCTCATTGGCTGCTCTGCAGGCAACTGCTGCAGCCTACCAGTGAGCAGGGCGTGACATCACGCCCAATGAAGGGCGCCCGCGCCTTCATGGCGTCACAGCCCGCCAGAATGGGCGTGGCTTCAGCCTATAAAGGAATGGGCTGTAGGCTGCTTCCCTGATTTTTGTCTCTTCAGTGAGTTCTTCGCATCGCTGGATCTGAGAGAAGCCATCGCCGCCGTCGAACAGCGAACAGCCAGCTTAGGACAGCGCTGAGGAAGCCGGCCGTCTTCGCCACCTTCAGCCATCCGTGCGAGCTACGCTATCCGGCGACGTATCCTTTTGCCTTGCATTAGATTGATTTTCACATCTCTAAAAGAGCAGCGAGCGTCTTTTTTAAGATGCCTCGCACTTCCTGCGGCTCGTGCAGAGCCCCGCTCAGCGCCGGAGACCGCCATCTGATCTGCGCTCTCTGCCTGGGCCTGGAACATGCCGAGCTCGCCCTCGCTTCCGGGGGTTGCGAGCTCTGTGAGGAACTTCCGTTGGCGACCCTGCGGGCTCGCCTCGAAGCTCTCAGATCTACAGCAGTCACTCCGCCCTCTGTGGGACCGCGCAAGAAGAAGCGCCATTCCCTGAGACAGCCGGAACCTGTGGCCACAGCGACGCGCTCGCCGGAGAACCTCCCTCGAGCCTCGCTCTCGCCTTCCCCGCCTCCCCTCCCCGACGCGCAGTTGCCGCTCACGAGCCTCACTGCCGTCGCTTCAGAGGATGAGGCCGAGGGACACACCACGAGGGACTGCTGCTCTATCCTGGCATCGGACAGCGAGGAATGGTCGCTTCATTCCGACGCCTCGTCGATCCAGGAATCCACCCGTACCCGCGCTGGAGCTGACGCTGAGCTAATGCGTTTGCTAACCCAGGCCGTGGACCGCCTCGGGCTCGAGTGGTCGCCGCCTGAGGAACCCGCACTGAACAGGCTCGACGGCTGCTTCCTTCAAAGCCGCCGCCGCTCAGCTTCAGCAACGAGCTGAACGAGCTCCATTCCTGCCGGAACTTCACGCGGAGTTGACTAAGTCGTGGAATTCTCCTTTTTCGTCGCGACTACAGTCACCAGCCTCTGCGTCGCTCTCCCGAGTGGACGGCGCCGCCGAGAAAGGGTACACGGTTATTCCACCGGTGGAAGAAACGGTTGCAGCGCACCTTTGCCCGCCCTCCATGAGATGGCGGTCACGGTCAGCGCTCCCGTCTAAAGCCTGTAGAGCCACGTCCGCCTTGGTCGGCCGCGCTTATGCTGCCTCCGGCCAGGCCGCGTCTGCTTTACATTCCATGGCTGTGCTTCAGATCCTGCAAGCCGACCTCCTCCGTGAATGGGACGAGAAGGGCCGGGATCCAGCTGCTGTTACAGATTTGAGAAGCGCAACGGATCTTTCTCTCCGCGCTACCAAAGCAGCAGCCCAGGCTATCGGACGAGCTATGGCCGCGTTAACCGTTACGGAGAGGCACCTTTGGTTAACGCTCGCGGATATGAGGGAGTCTGAGCGAGCCACATTTCTCAACGCGCCGCTTACCCCCTCTGGTCTCTTCGGCCCAGCGGTTAACGGGATCGTTGATCGTTTTTCTGAGGTACAGAAGACCACGCAGGCCATGAACCTCTTCCTGCCGCGACGCTCGAGTTCCGCCACAGGCCGCTCTCGCGAGAGACAAAGCCAGCCTCCTGTGCGAACCAGCACCCAGCGTCCAGCACAGCCCCAGCCTCAGCCTTCGCAGCGACGTCAGGCCGGCCGCCCTAGGTCGCGCTCAGACAGCCGTCATAGACCGCCGCCTCCCAGAGGGCCTCGGCAGAGAATCACGCTGAAGTCTGAGCACGCGAAGCCCTCCTAACAGTAAGAGGGAAAAGACGCGCTTGTCCCGCTGCGGCCGGACCGCCGTCAAAATTCATTTCCCTGTCAGTCCCCTTCAAACAGGCTACTGCAGCGGTCCATTTAGCAGCCAACGAGCCGGTTTATTCACCCTCTCGCCTGCACACAAATGCCGTTTTCACGGCGACCCAGAGAAATCTCAAAAAGAGTGTAATGTCTGGTCCGGCTCATGCCGTCAATGTTTTAAGTGTAGTGAAAGTGCCCACGTCCCAGTGCTCACCCCTACACATAAGCACTCAAAATCCTGTGTCACTCACAGAGCACACTCTCATAAAGCGCAGAAAAGCCGCTCGAGTGTTGCATGTAAGAAATGTGTCCACAAGTCTGTGCCCACTATCTGCCCGCTCTGTTACACGGTCAAACAAACAGGTTATAAACGTAAGTCTCGTGCCCGCCGGAGAGCGCTCACGCTTACTAACACAAACCTTTCCCCGGGCCCCGCCCGCGCGCTTAAGCATTATCACGAAACGCAGAGCGTTAATAAAACGCTCCCCGTCTATCATGACCGGGGCGTTAGATACAGTTGTAAGTCTCGTGCCCGCGCCCACGCGCTCACGCTTACAGAGAGCTCTGTCACCCAGAGCACGGCTCGCGCATCAAAATGTGGTAAAAGTGTGTTCCCCATCCCCTATGATCGGGACATCTCACATAAATCAGCCGGTTTCGGCTGTCAGCGAGCCGCCATTGCCCAGAATCGATTCGGCTCCGATTCAGTTTCACAAGCCAGCAAATGGCGGTCTGAACACGGAGGCCATTCGCCCCCTAGCGGCTCGCATAGCCGCGTGGGAAAAAATCCCAGGGATTTCAGAATGGGTGTTGAGCACAATAAAACAGGGCTATACACTACAATTCATTTGCCGTCCCCCGCGCTTTCGAGCCCGGACCGCGACAATAGTGAATGCGGAAGTAGCACACCTACTTCACGCAGAAATAGCAAAGCTGCTGTGCAAAGGGGCTATAGAAATGGTACCGCCTTCTCTAAGCGAGTCAGGCTTTTACAGCCGTTATTTTCTCGTGCCCAAGAAGGACGGAGCCTTCAGACCCATCCTAGATCTGAGACATTTGAACAAAGTGCTTGCGAAAAGACCGTTCAAAATGCTTACGACCAGGAAAATCCTCGCGCACGTTCGCCCGAGGGACTGGTTTATCTCTCTAGATCTGAAGGATGCATATTTTCAGATTCAGATAGTACCCCGTCACAGGCAATTTTTGAGATTCGCCTTCGACGGTCAGGTATATCAATACACCGTCCTGCCGTTCGGCCTGTCCCTGGCACCCTGTACATTTACAAAGTGCATGGACGCGGCGCTCGCCCCCCTGAGAAGTCAGGGGCTGCGTATAATGAACTATTTGGACGATTGGCTGATATTGGCACAATCAGAGACAGAACTTCTATCTCACAGAACAGTGCTACTCAGTCATCTGGAAAGCTTGGGTCTCACGGTCAACTGGACCAAGAGCTCACTACTGCCCCGCCAGTCAATTTCCTTCTTAGGAATAGAACTGGACTCTGTAACCATGACGGCTCGTTTGTCGACACAGCGCGCGCGCCGTGTTCGCCACTTAGCCGCTTCTTTCCAGAAGGGCAGCTTCCTCCCTTTGAAAATTTTTCAGAGGATGTTGGGCTGTATGGCATCAGCTGCAGCGGTGCTCCAGCTGGGCCTACTGCGCATGCGCCCACTCCAACGCTGGCTGAATGCTCGCGTGCCCCCCCGAGCCTGGGTATCTGGCGGTCGGAAAATCAGAGTGACTCAGACCTGCATAGCAGCTCTGCAGCCCTGGTTAGTGGCCAGCTGGTTCCAGCAGGGAGTAACGATGGGAACCGTCTCTTACCGGAAAGTCATCTCAACAGACGCGTCCAACTCAGGTTGGGGAGCGCTATTTGAGGGCAGACCGGCCTTTGGCCAGTGGTCAGACCGGGAGAAGGAGTTTCACATAAACTGTCTGGAAATGATGGCAGTCGAGAACGCACTGCAGTGCTTCCTCCCGTTCATACAGGGCCAGCATGTTCTTGTCCGTTCGGACAACACATCTGTGGTTTCCTATATAAACCGTCAGGGCGGTGTCAGATCCAGAAAACTCTGCAATCTGACGGAACGCCTCCTTATTTGGTCTCAGACACACCTGCGCTCGCTGAGGGCGATGCATGTGCCTGGCCATCTGAACGACGGCCCAGACAGACTCTCCAGAGACAATGTTCCCCCAGGGGAGTGGTCCTTACACCCCCAAACGGTCCAGAAACTGTGGCGCCTATTCGGCAGAGCGGAAGTCGACCTATTTGCGTCAAAAGACAACGCTCAATGCCCGATGTTCTTCTCGAAGGACGAGGACGCGCTGGCCCAAGTTTGGCCCAGCCTCCCGCTATATGCTTTCCCTCCGGTCTCTCTGTTACCACAGGTGATCAAGAGAATCAGGGAAACGCGCCACTCGGTGCTCCTCATAGCCCCGCGTTGGGAGAATCAGATTTGGTTCCCGGAACTAGCACAGCTGTCGCTTACAGCTCCGTGGCCGATCCCGGTGAGGGCAGATCTCCTCTCTCAAGCTCGCGGCACGATCTGGCATCCCCATCCAGAGCGCTGGTCGCTGCATGCATGGCTGATCAACGGGTACTCGTTACCCTGCTAAAAGGAGTGATGAACACGATCACACAGTCTAGAGCCCCTTCCACGAGAAGGCTCTACGCGTCTAAATGGTCGGTGTTCTCTGGCTGGTGCACCGACAGAGGTCTGGACCCGCGGACATGCGGGGTGGCGCATCTGCTCACTTTCCTACAAGCGCTGTTGGATAAGGGAAGGTCCCCTTCCACGCTCAAAGTGTACGTGGCGGCCGTAGCAGCGTTTGCAGAACCAACGCACGGCCAGCCGCTGGGGAAACATGAGGTGGTCATCCGCTTCCTTAGAGGAGCTAGAAGGATGAATCCGCCGCGCCCCCCGTCGGTTCCTATGTGGGATCTTTCACTGGTCCTCGAGGCCCTGAAAGCTTTCCCCTTCGAACCACTGGACTCCGTGGGGTTGAAATATCTATCACTGAAAACGTTTTTTCTGACTGCGCTGTCATCAGTAAAACGCGTAGGGGATCTACACGCGCTGTCTGTCAGCGCGTCGTGTCTTGAGTTTGGACCAAATGACTCTAAAGTTATTCTCAGACCTAGACACGGCTATGTCCCTAAAGTGATGGGCACTCCATTTAGAGCGCAAGTCATTTCACTATCTGCTCTCGCAGTGTCTGACAGTGAAAGCGATGTAAACCTCCTCTGCCCCGTCAGAGCGCTGAGGAGCTACATTACGCGCACCGCCTCCTTCAGGCGCTCGGAACAGCTTTTTGTTTCGTTTGGAGGGCGCACCAAGGGTTTCGCCTCCTCGAAACAGAGCCTGTCCAGATGGATAGTAGACGCTATAGCGACCGCTTATGCGTCAAAGGATCTGCAATGCCCTCTGGGCATCAGGGCTCATTCCACGAGAGGCGTCGCCTCTTCGTGGGCATGGTCCAGCGGGATTTCTATCCACGACATATGTGTAGCGGCGGGCTGGAGCTCCCCGTCTACCTCTGTCAGTCTAAACGAGAGATGTATTCTGCCCAGATCCCCTGCTCGGATCACTCTCACATGACTTAGCTCTCCTGGTTGAGCTGCACTAAAGGGGTTATGCCATGTGCCTATACAGACCCGCGCCCGCGCTGCTCTGTATTCCCTATGTGTGCTTATGTACAAGTGATGGCCCGCGAAACGGCCGGCCACCTTATTTTTCCACTTATGGGGTTCCCCCCTAAGTTCGGGGTCTCATGTGGATGCTTGCCGCGCACGGCGTTGACAAAGTGTTCCCGTAGCGTAAGCTAAACTTACGCAATACGAGAGAACCTCTCGTAAGAGAACGATACTCGGTTACTAACGTAACCTCGGTTCTCTCTAGAAGAGGGAACGAGTATTGCGTAACCGGCCGTGCTCGCGCCACGAGCGACTTCGCTTCAGTCGACAAAAACCAGGGAAGCAGCCTACAGCCCATTCCTTTATAGGCTGAAGCCACGCCCATTCTGGCGGGCTGTGACGCCATGAAGGCGCGGGCGCCCTTCATTGGGCGTGATGTCACGCCCTGCTCACTGGTAGGCTGCAGCAGTTGCCTGCAGAGCAGCCAATGAGCACGCAAGATAGCCTGCTCTAGGTCTGCTAGCTGCTGCACTGCGTTGACAAGGTATACAAAAATTAAGGATCATTTTTTGGCTTCAGTATCTTGAGAAGATGAATCTTTCCCGTAGCGTAAGCTAAACTTACGCAATACTCGTTCCCTCTTCTAGAGAGAACCGAGGTTACGTTAGTAACCGAGTATCGTTATTTGTTACAATTAAAAGTTGAACAATTAGAAATATCTTTAACAGTGTCTATTTACACTAACTTCAACTAAATTACAAAATAAATCCATTCAGAAACAGGTGTAGTGGCGGGGAGAGTAAAGATAGTGGATAGGTCTCTTGATGTGACTGACCGAAGTTTGAGTCCTCTTGTTTGTGTGAACCCATTCTTTACACTATTTCCATCACATATCAGCTGGGAGAGCATAAATTTAGAAGAAAATCAAAAAAATAAGAATGGGAATAAGAAAATATTTAAAAAATGGAAATATTTATTCAAGTAATTTAATAGGCCTATAATTTAAATTAAATGTTATCTCCTTTCGTTGACCAGACGGACTGCCACATCGACCATGACTTGTGCAGATCATTTTATTACCATTCTCAAAACTATCATAAATGGATGTTGCCTTATGAGACCTTACTTGTCCATATGCCTAACCCTAACCATACCAAATCTGCTGACCAGTAAAGGTGTCCTCAAAGGTCCAGGATATTGTCCTATTATCTGCCCCTATTTGCACTAAGTATGAATACATTCTAACACTATTCTAATAACTTATAATGCTATTTGCACTTAATCTGTACTATATAATGTACAGTAAAGGCTGGTCTGGCTGTTAAAGGCTGTGGACATCACTCAGCAACAACACCTTACATTGGTTTATAGTCTTTGGAGTCCATGCTAAGATCGACTGGTAAAGAAGCAGGCAGTGGTCAGTAAAGCAGACCTCGTTGTCTGGCTGGTTTTGGCTGTAACTGGCACACTATAGTCTTTGAAGTTCGTGCTAGAACAGCTGTTAGAAATACAGGCAGTGGTCAGTGAATCATCTCTTGCTGTTCGGTTGTTGCAGCTGCATAACCCTTCGGTGAACAGTCATGTCAGTTGGTGAGTGCACATGAGCAGATGGCAAAATATACAGCCTTATGTGCCTTTGTCTGCCATAGAGGAGCTAAAAGTGTGAAGTACCAGTTGCAGCATGTGGAGTGGCACAGTACACCTGCAATAAGTCAGTTACCTCAGGTTTCCATGGCTGATGTTGCTGGATGGCCATTTGAACAGTGTGTTTGAGCACACGGTTAAACCTCTCTACAGCACCATTAGCTGATGGGTAGTAGAGAGAGGAACGATGGTGACAAATATTCCTTTCTTCCAGAAAAGTAGCGAAAGCAGCTGACGTAAACTAAACACTGTTATCAGTAACTATAGTCAATGGATTGCCATGGCGGCTGAAGACTGATGACAGCAACGAAACCACAGAATCCTTAGTGACTGTGAGTAAAAGAGATCTTAGGCAATTTACCATAATAATCAGTTAATGTTATAGCAAACCTGCAGTCGGATGCATCAGTGTTAAATGGCCTGAACTATAGCCACAGCCACTTTCTGCCATGGTCCATCTGGCAGCGGCACTGGCTGGAGAGGAGCAGGGTGGGACTTGACCGTTCAAGTAAGGAGCGCAAAGTAGATGCATCAGAAGGTGCAGGGGCATTGAGAATCGCCTGTACACGTAATTTAACAGGAAGAAGACCCTCCGCTGAAACACTATGACCTAAGAACAGCAGGCTGGTTTGCCAGAAGCGAAACTTGTCTTTATTGAGCTGCAAGCCAGCAGCTTCTAGTTGTTGTAAGACCGCTTGAAGTGCTTTGTCATGCATAGACATGTCACGTCCGAAGATGATAATGTCGTCCAATTTTCGATCGTCAAGCAAGCAAGGATGATGGTCATCATCTTCTGAAATTCTGCAGGTGCTGAAGCCAACTGAACAGTCCGTCATGAGCAATAAAGGCCGTGAGGTAACGGCACTTGGTAGTAAGCATTAGTCAGGTTGATGGTAGTGAAAATAGTAGAACCTTGGATGAGCAGAGAGTAGTTTATATATGTGTGGCAATGGAAAAGAGTCCACAATCACTGCTTTATTTGGCTCTCTGAGGTCAACACAAATCCTTAACTTTTTTTTTTGTGTAACAACAATGTTGATGCGTTCTATCACCCCAGCTGCTTGTAAGTGATTTAATTCCTCTGAAACACCACAACGAACAGAGATTGGCAGATGGCAACATTTTTGGCGCATAGGTGTAACAATTTCATCCATCTTTACGTAGTGTATAAAGTTTTTAGCACATCCAAACTCTGCTGTTGATCGGCAGCAGATTCAAACTGGCTTGCTATCGTAACAGAGCTGTCCAGTGTGAGATCCGTTTCTAGTAAAAGGTCTCTCATTTACTCATGGGCTAAGCACATTCTCCACTAACTGATTGCAAATCAGTACTGGCATTGAACTCATATAAAAAAACAAGCTCTCGCAAAGCAACAGGATACTGGAAAACTGCCTCATGAGGTGCCTGACAGAGTTTATGGAAGGCTATGTTAGCTTTTTGGACAAAGTAGGTTTTCAATGCATCCTCATACGTCATACCCGTGTTAAGCAGTAGAAAATCCGTTGTCTCTATGTGCTGAGGCAGTAAGAAGGTACAGCTCTCAGTCTTTCATCTGGCCAGGCTTGCCCTGTAGCATCCATAACTCACATTTTCAATAAAATGTGCAATAGGTAATTTTCAAAGATCTGCAGCCATGCGCTAAATGGCATAGCAGGCTCACTGAGACAAGGCAGGAAAAAACTCGGGAAAGGTACGTTAACAACAGCCATCTTTGTGACCAACGTTAACGGAAAAAACTGCCTAATCCTCGTCTGCCTAATATGTGGTATCTGTCAGGATTATTTAACAATAAAGCACACAAGACAAGAGTAGCGAACTTCATCCATCTTGTTTACTTGTTAATAATCACTTATGATGAACACAACACAGTTCATGACCCCTATAAGTGTCCCCAACTAAGCAAGACAAAGGCGACAGTGGCAAGGAACCCAAACTACATCAGGTGACAGAATGGAGAGAAAAAAAAACAGGCTCAGTCGGGGAACCAATTCTCCTCTGGCCAAATGAACAAACATGGTGTGATTATGATTAATGATGATTAATAGTCTGCATGATGATAAAACTTTCTAACTCCGTGTCCATATTAGACAAGTTTTGCGTAACAAATAATTGGTCTGTTCCAGAGCATATGAGCGGAGTGGAGCAGTGAGAATCTCAGCTCCTCGCTCACGGAACTGTTCACCCCTCCGCTCCCCCGCTCAAAGCCACATCAGGCCGCTCCGCTCCTTATCGCTCTGCACTCAACGCAGTTTGCTTCGCGCTCCACTCAAATCGCACCCCGCTCGCTCCAAAAAAGGAAAAAAATCTGCATGCATTTCACTTTTAGCTTAGACCACAGCTTACCTCCCAAATAACTAAAGAGCAACAACAACATTTTCCAAATAGAAATGTTTTATTTCAAATTACAAATTAGGCCTAGCCTGTGTAAGAAGGAATATAGCCTACACAAAAAGTCCTGTAAAATTAAACTAATAAATTGACCTAATAATATAAATAAATTATAAAATAAATATAAAAAGTTTTAAAAGTAAATTAACTATTAGGCTAGAATTTTGATAACTGAACTTTTGCGCAAAGCGCACGATTAAAATTTAAATTGGCTTATTCCATTGTACACACAAACTGCAGTAAAATTAAACGAATAAATGGGCCTAATAATTAAAAAAAAGAATATATATATATATATATATATATATATAAACGTTTTAAAAGTAAATTAACTATTAGGCCAAAATTCTTATAACTAAACTTTTGGCCAGAGGATTACAATTTAAATTGGCTTATGTTGTCAAACTTAATATATATATATATATATATATATATATATATATATATATATATATATATATATATATATATATATATATTGCTTTCCTTATCTACAGTTCTTTTGAGTTCACGACGAGTGGACAAGTTTGGACGATATCTGAGGCTTCAGACTCATGCAGTGGTTTCTTGACAGCAGGCCAGAAGCGGAGAAATTTTTAAATGGCTGCTGGAACTCTGAAATTTCAACAAAATCAAGCAACAATACTGTGATCACAGATATTTCAAAAGTTATTTGTTCATACAAGTATCATTGGACTTCCTGCATTTGCAAGATGCAGTGCATGGATTAGGCTTGCAGCCGCATCGGGCTGTCTTGCACCCAGTGGTGCAGGCACAGTCGATTAACTCCTCACAGGCATCTGGACCTGAGTTGAGGAATAAGGGAATTCCCCTCTGTCTTCCATCCCATGGTTTCAGGGGGTGGCAGAACTGGCTGCTGCAAGTAGGCCTGCCGCCAGACCAAAGCCTGGAAGTGAGAGCGCTGAATGTGGAAGTAGAGAGTGTCTCTGGTTGGGGGCAGTCTTTCTATTGTCATGCCCTTGACAAACATGCTTGCTTGAACTTCATTGATGTTATCAGCATCCTTTACACCATAGAGTTTGCAGAAAAACTGTTCTGCATTCTGAATGGCATGGTCACTCAGTTCAGGACCTTCGCCAAGCCCCGTTAGTAGATGTCAATACTCTATGAAAACTTCCCAGCATGTCTTCTTTGAATGTCCTGCAATGTATGAAGTTGAGTCACTCCCAGTGAGAGCATGGAAACCAGGAAGTAGCTCGAGGACCTGTGGCTCCATCTGCAATTGTTCCACTACAGCATGAACTGAGACGTACTTTCTCTCCTTTGCTGTACCTATGTTCATCCAGATCTTTTGGCATGGCATCATGTGGAAGTGGGCAATCAGCAGTACCAAGATGTCGGTGTCTCTTGCAGAGACAACAATTTTTGATGCTTTGCTTCTGATGCAGTGAAGGATAATTCTTGTCTGCTTCTTCATGTTTAGCTTCCAAGCTGTCAGTGTTAAGGGTTGTGTTAGATGCTTCAACCCTCTCTTCATCGCTGAAGCCATCTGCTGCAACTATAATCTTGGTGTCTGGTGCTCTCACAATCAGCTGTTGTGATAGAAAGCGAGCAAGGTCTGCCTTGTTGTCCTCGTGAGCGATAAAGTTCTCCCATTTTGTGGGAAGAGGTAAATCTCTGCCCTCAACTGGTCTTCTGATTGCCACCAAGCCTCTTCCACGACTTTTACGTGTTCCACTCTTGATTGAGTGTGTGTGGTAGCAATCAAACAGAACATCAATTCGCTGGAACGAATTGATTCGTCTTGTAGGTCTGTGGCACCAAGGTGGTTGGGACATGGAATGTCAGCAGTCAAGACCTTAGCAAGTATCGCCTTTTAACCTGAACGAAGCTGCCCATTAACTTCTGCCAAGGACAGAGGTACAACGAATAGTTCATGCATCATAATGCTTTTGAGGTTGACTGGGCGTCCTTCCTCATATGCGGCAATGAGGTGCTGTAGAATGTTTCTGTCTGCCTTGACAGTTTTTGCCTTCCCAGTGATTGGGTCTGACTGTTGAACTTCAAACAGGGAAGCAAAAGTAAAATACTTGTTCTTTTTCAGTTTGTCCCTGAAAGTGACTCTGGGATCTTTGCATCTTCTGCCAAGACACAAAAGTGAAAGATACATCGTCATCTGTGAGTACATTTAAGATGAGTGATCAGATCCTGGATTTTTCCAAGTATGACCAGGAGGCCCATGTGCGTCTATCTGGTATTAGTGACCTCATTGCAGCGGAAGGGAAATGCCATGCAAACTGCTTAAAGAAGTTTATGCGAAATCTGATGCAAAGATCCCACTTGACAGATGTCGTTGAGCTTCGCAGCATTGTCGCTGATGTACTAGGTTCACCACTTTGTGGTCTGGAAATCTGCTTTTTCCTTTGTAATCTTTCAATGAGAGTCTTGCTTGTGAATAATGAGAAACATGACTTGTGCCACAACAGCGGATTAACATCATGTAAAGATATTTCCTTGATTCGATCGATTGCAGGCTTGCTGTCTATATCACACAGTTTCTCTCTTGTTTGGGAAGCACATTTTAACGTCTCAAAGCCCTTTTCTCCAGCCTTTACTAACCTTTCCCTTTTCCTTTCTTGACAGATGAGACATTCTTCTAAATTTGGGGACTGGTGAATCCGCTTGAGACTGCAAACAGCTTCCATGATCAGGCGAATCAGAAATGCAAACTGGAAGAAATGATATGTCTTATTTATAATGCTAAAGAGACTACATTGACATATCCAAACGCTGTTGTCCTTGTTTTGGTGACACTGCATCAGATTTGTTACAAAAAGGGCTAGACATTTGATCCCTGCATAATGCTCATGGCACTATTTAACTTGAAGTACAACCAAAATCACTGTTGTTGTTTTTTTTATGCAGTGGTCAATTGAGATTTTGTGTTATTTTGCTTCCTTAACTTGTATTCCTTCAGATCAGTGCAAAGAAAATACACAACAATACAAAGCACAACTGTTAATTTCACTACACTTTGTCTATTCGAGTCTGTGGATTTCAATTCCAATATAAAAGATTTATTTAGATTAGCACATATTTAAATAGATAATGCCTCATTTGCATATGTAAACATGACATTTCAGAAAACTTGTAATACAAAAAATGTTTGTCTCTATGTAAGTGAAAAACTGGAAAAGTTTTATGGTGATATGTATAACTTAAAAATTTTACCCTATCCACCTGTAGTGTTTCGGCTGTGAATAATGCACCTATTGTTTCGATAACAATTACAAGAAAATGGGACCCTTATTTCAATGTTATACGGTGGATCCTTATTCAGGAGACATTGAACTTTCTAAAAATGTGGAATAACTTTTCCTCAAAAATGCCTACAGGGTTACACAATCTTGAAGATTTGGACCTGACTACTACTTTTCTGCATGAAAATGACTTGTTGTGTATATATTGTGTGCTGTTATTAATTTAGCATATTACTAAACAGGGAAGCCCGCCATTGCTCACAGAGACATAAAGTCAAAGAACATCCTGGTTAAGAAGAACGGAGCCGCTGTGATTGCTGATCTTGGTCTGGCTGTCAAACACGACTCTAATACCAACACCATTGACATCCCCATTAACCACAGAGTGGGCACCAAGAGGTTAGACAATCTTTTTCTTACATAAGGTCATTATGATTTGAGACATCATAAACTGAATTATTACTTCTCTATAGTTGTGTTGGTTGTGCCATAGTCTTCTTTAAATATTAAGAATGAACACTTCTGTGGAAGAGCTAGTCACTGGATTTGACAAATCGGGGCTAAAATCGGCCTAATTATCCTGCCGTGTGAACCAGGCTTTAGCAAAGATATTCTTAAGTACACCTTGCTATTTTACATTTACTCTCAGAGTTATACTATTTCCGATTTACCTGTCCTTAAATGCTATGTAAAAAAACATGATTGGTTGTTTTACATGCCAACCAGATGGACTCTTCCTGTCTAAGTAGACAGTTTTTGGCCAGGCTTTATGCTGATGGTATTAAGTATGGATCTATGAGTGTAGTGTGTAGCCAACTGTATTTCAGTAAATACAGACAAGTAAAAGAGCATTGGTTAAATTATGATTTTTGCTATTTACTATCATTTGCTTTTAGGCTTTGGATTTGTGTACTCAAGACATCTTGAGTGATATAGAATCTGTATCTTTGCATGTACAGTTTGCGTGTTTGACTAAATATTAATTTTAGTATATGTCAGTGTTCTCTGTAATCTCTGTGTGCACTTTCTGTCTCTGTATAAAACACGCGTAATTGTTTGCTCTCAGGTGTATAAAGACATCTTGATGGAGGTTAATGCGTTCATGTGGTGTGAGTACATTACTCTAATGTGAGTATGTTTGTTTCTGCAGGTACATGGCTCCTGAGATCCTGGATGATTCTATAAACATGAGCAGCTTTGAGTCATTTAAGCGGGCTGATATCTACTCACTTGGCCTGGTGTTCTGGGAAATTACTCGCAGATGTTCTGTCCAAGGTACTTTACTAGTATATTTAAAGTCAAGTAAAAAACAAACAAAAAACAGTGTGATAAGATCACAATCAATGCACACCAGCAGTGGACTGATTTAAATTGTTCTTAATTGTTAAATTGGGTTCTTATTCATTGGTTTCTTCTATACTAAAATGGCTTGCATCAATATTTTTTCATAAAGACGTAAATCTCTAATAACAATAATAATACAGTCTCTGCATCACTTCAGAATCCTGAACATGTTTGTGTTTATTTTGCACAAAAAAAGACCACCTAACTATACATTACCTCACATATTTCATGGCTACATAACAATACACAAATAAATAGAAACATGAAATATTGATATTTTATTATCTATTTTATTAGCACTGAATAACTGTCTGATATATTTGAATTCTCACTGCCATGAATGACCAAACAGAATAGTATTCTAGAAAGTCATGCAAAAAATAAAAAATTCACATTGCTAGGTTACAAAAGGAAGATATTTTAAGAAAAGTGTTGTTGTTTTTTTGGTCCAGCTTCTGCCCTCCAAATATTTCACTCGGTATGGAATAGACCGGTTGTCAACAATTTATTTTTACTTTTGTTCGATGATGCCTATTCAGTGTTAAGAAACATTGTCAACCAGTCATGATACGAGGTAATAAGAGGAAGTATTTCCTTAACTAATGATAAAATGTGCTAAAGGTAAACAAAACTTCTGAAAAGTTGTGTCAGAGAGACAGTTATTGAAGGACATAGCGGCGGAACTATATTAAACTACAGTATATTATAGACCTGAGAGTTAACCCATAGCCTGTGTGCTGCTGCTACTACTATTACTAATATTGCTGGCAAAGAAGTTAACCAATCAAAATAGAAGGTACATAGATGTCTTAAAGACACATCAGCGTGAAACAGCTTGTTCAACTGTTAGGGTCAGAGAGCGGGAGAAAAATGGTTCTGAGATACAATATCATGACTGTTTAGGGTTAGGGTCTTCCTTATGGAAGAAAATAAAATGCATGATGTTGCACATGCACATCCAAACTTTTAGAATAATTCAGATTTTTCATCAGTACTTATTGTAAATAAATAATCATGAATGCTTTGTGCTCAGCAGGGATTCATGAAGATTTCCAGTTGCCTTATTATGACCAGGTGCAATCAGACCCATCAGTGGATGATATGAGGAAGGTAGTGTGTGAACAAAAACTCCGACCTAACATTCCCAACCAGTGGCAGAGCTGTGAGGTTTGTGTGATAAACTTACCATTCATGTGACATTTCAGTTGACAATATGTTAAAATATTGATACCCCCTCTTATTATTATTTTAAGATATGTATTTTTTATTAGTTGAGACTTTCTTTTTGTGCAAACCAACGAAAATGTGAGGTATGAACTGAAACATCTAGTTTGTTTCTGCTAACAAGTACTGTAAGGGCAGAATTTCCAAACACAACTTTTGCCTTCAGCGTAAATGTAACAATGAGGACTTTGCAAATAAAACGTTTTAATTTGTTAAATATATACTTCAGTAATTTATTTTTGTTGAATCCTCTGTTGACCTGTGATGATTAACTGTACAATACAATGAACTGTATTTGAGTTATACTTGAGTATAAAGATTGTATAGATAAAAGTTTACAGGAAATGTTTACAGGAAAATTTCAGTTCCAAAAAAAAAATAAAAATAAATCATAATCATAATAATGAGGTAAGTTTTACAATCATGACATCTACTTTTTCAAAAAATTTTTTTGTAACTTTAAATATCATCAGGCATTGTTTAATTACATTAAAATGTATTTCTATCAAAAGACTTCAAAAGTCTATTAGGCTACTTTAGTGTATTCCTAATGCACCTGTATATACTTTGGTACCTTATTTCTTCAACAGCTTCAAGTTTAACAAACTTTTGTGTTCTATACAGTTTCACGTTTAATTTTACGCACCGCTTACTGTGCCTATATTGAGACTTTTCTTTGCGATTTACAGTCTTTAAATCGATATAATTTGGGCTGTCATTGATGGAACAATCTGCTTGCTTATAGCAGTACATGTAACAGCATAGAAAGAACACAAAAGCCCCTTTCACACAGCGCGTTGATCCCTGGAAATTGCCGGGAAATTGCCAGAACGCCTTCTGTGTGAACGCAAACACGACCCGGGGTTGATGATCGATGCCGGGTTGGGGACCTAGTAACATTGCCGGGATCAGTCCCGGAACGCGCGCTGTGTGAACAAAAGCCGTAATCAATGGCGTGTCGTAATGATGACGCTGAAGTGAAGTGAAAGCAGGCTAGTGAAACGGTACGTATTGCGCTAGTTTATGATCGAATCGGAGAAAAAAATGCACAAGCGTGGTTTCTCGAGAGAGATATCGCAGCTCATAACCAAACTATAGACGCTGCTGAGAAATTACGTCACATCGATGTCACGTGTCTATACAGGATTTTTACAGGTTGTGTGTGAACGCACTCTCTGATTCCAGAAAATCACTGGCAGTGTGAATGAACCAAAATTAAATGAACCCGGGTCAAATCCCGGGTCACTTTATCCGTGTTTTTTTCGGAATCTCTGTGTGAAAGGGGCTAGAGTAGGTCTTAGAGCTCCATCCTTCTTGGGTACGGGAAAATAGCGGCTGTAAAAGCCTTACTCGCTCAAAGAAGGAGGTCCGAGGTTCGTCTCGGTCCGTGCTCGAAAGCGAGGGAGACGGCGAGTGAACTTTAGTGAATAGCCCTGTCTTATTGTGCTTAGCACCCACTCTGATATCCCTGGAATCGCTTCCCATGTTTTTACATTTATAGCTAGGGGCAGAATGGCCTCCGAGTTCCGATCGCCGCACTTCGTGGGCTCGGGAAACTGAACCGGAGGTCTGGGCACGGCTCGCTGACAGCAGTAGCTGGCTGTTTCATATGTGACGTCCCGATTGCTTTGAATGGGGAATGTTTTATGATACGTGAGCGGCGCCCGGGGCAAAAAGTTTGTTAGTAAGCGTGAGCGCCTGTGAGCGGGCACGTATCTTACATTCATATGTGACGTCCCGATTGCTTTGAATGGGGAACATTTTGTGATCCCTTTGTGATGCGTGAGCGGCGCCTGGGGCGAGGTGTTTGTTAGTAGGCGTGAGCGCTCGTGAGCAGGCACATAACTTACATTCATAACCTGACCGATATGAGGCTTCTTTGTGATGCGCGAGCAGCGCCGGGCGTTTATTAGTAAGCATGAGCGCTCGTAAGCGGGCACGTAACTTACATTCATAGCCACCGGCAGAATAGCCTCCGGGTTCCGATCGCCACACTTCGTGGGCTCAGAAAACTGAACCGGAGGTATGGGCGCGGCGTTCGCGCCCTCGGTGCACGAATACGTCGGCTCACTGACAGCGAAGGCTAGCTGTTTCACATGTGACGTCCCGGTTGCTTTGAACGGGGAACGTTTTGAGATAACTTTGTGATGTGCGAGCAGCGCCGGGCGTTTACTAGTAAACGTGAGCACTCGTAAGCGGGCACGTAACTTACATTCGTAACCTGACTGATCTGAGGCTGTTTTGGCCGTGTGACAGAGCGGGCAGAGAGTAGGCGTGAGCACAGAGTTGTGGGCACATTTCCTACATCTAGCACTCGAGCGGCATTTGCCAGCTTTATGAGAGTGGGCTCTGCGAGTGTGAGAGACACGGGGGTATCGTGCTTGCGTGTAGGGGTGAACACTGAGATGTGGGCACATTTTCTACATTTAGAGCACCACGGCATGAGCCGGATAGCCAGACGTTATACTCTTGAGATTTTGCAGGCGAGCGGGTTGCATTACCGGCTCGTTGGCTGACGAATACATCGCTGCAGTAGCCTTTCTAAGGGGACTGACAGGGCGAGATGTTTCAATGATGTTGAGGGCCTAGAGTCGAGCCCGCAGGGTCACAGTGCAAGCGCTTCACAATGCACGCAGCCTCCCAAATCCAGGGCGAGGGCTGCGTGTCCAGGCAGAGAGCGCAGATCACATGGCGGTCTCCGGAGCTGGGCGGGGCTCTGCACGAGCCACAGGAAATGCGAGGCATTTTTAGAAAAACGCCTCGCGCTCTTTTAGAAATTGAGAGTCGCAGCGGCGAACACTCACAGAAAGCAATAGCACTAAAAGGATACTCGTCGCCGGATGGCGTAGCAGGCACGGAAGGCTGAAGGCGGCGAAGACGACCGGCTTCCTCAGGCTCTTTCCTCTGCGTGCTGGTCGCTGGTTTCAAAGGCGGCGGTTTCTCTCAGAGTCCAGCGATGCGGAGAGGTTTGCTGAAGATGATGACGCAGTGACGCAGCCTACGAGCCTGACTTTTATACGCTAAGTCACCCCCATTTTGGCGGGCTGTGACGCATAGAGGGTGCGACATCACGCACGAGGCTCAGTGGTAGGCTGCAGCGGCCAATGAGCACGCAAGATAGCCTACTCTAGGTCTGCTGCACTGCGTTGACAATAAATGGAAAATTAAGGATAATTTTTGGCTTCAATATCTCGAGAAAAGATGACTTTACCCGTAGCGTAAGCAACTTACACAATACGAGAGAACCTCTCGTAAGAGAACTGCATGGAGTGCGCTTGTGTGGCAGCGACCCGGGTTCGATTCCAGTCCGTAGTGTTTCCTACATTCAATGTGCATGTATCTGTTCCCATTGTCTCACTGATGTTCTCTGGATAAGTGAGTTACTGGTATACTGGGATATATAAATGATGTCAGTAAAAGGCAAATTCTTAAACTGTGCCATTATTTATAAAGATTACTTTATTGTTTTTGAAGCACACAATAATGATGCCACTTCAAGTTTACTTGGAATGCCATTGCAATGTGTTTTAAAATCACCAAAAGTAAAGGATATTATAACCTCAGTTTGTGATCATTATAATATGTATGTTCAACACTCTTGCAGTGTAATTTTTGAGTCACTTTTCATGTCCAGCACCACACGAAGCAGAGGCCACTAAAACACGACCTTTGTGTCTGAACAGGCAAATATGAACAACGCTAGGGCTGGGTAAAAATATTGATCTCTTGATTTTAATCGATTCTCCTCTTTATGAACTGATATCGATTCTGATTCTGATATAAATCCCAAGAATACATTTTTTGGTCTATGCTGTTTTCAGTTGATGAATTAACAGAGCATTGTAGCACGCCTCCCATCATCCAATAACTCGCATTCAGCTTTGTGTTTTGTTACTTTTGATATGAAACAAAGTCTCAGATTTCGAATTCTGAACATTTAATTGCGAAATTCAAACAATAAAAACCGTTTGACTGTGTAATGTGTGTAGATTGGTGTTGCTGCCTCAGAACAAGCTAATATCGACTGTTTCTCAGAAACCCCTTAATGCACCTTTACGCCCAATTAGCCCAGCCCTAACGCAAGGAACCCTGTCAGCTCACTCAGCTGGTACATTATTATTAAAAGTTAAAGTTAACAATCGATTTGTATACAACTGCATTAGGCCATTTATATAAAATAATATTTTAATAAATTTTTAATGATGTAAAAGTATAATGAATATGTAATATACAGTGGTGCTTTTTTGTTGCAAAATGCTCCTCTCTAGAGTACATATTTCTGGTTTGGCTTTTCTGAATTAAATGTAACATTACATGACATATTGTTTACAAGCTGATTTATTGACGTCTTTCCGCAATTGAAACACTGATTGAGTGATTACATGAGACATGATACATTTAAGTTGTACTGGTTCTTTCAACATATATCTTCCAATGTTCATTCATGTTTATTTCGTACTATAACTAGTAAAGAGGAAGGGATGATCAGTTCACATGAGGATTGCTACAGCAATTCGTCATGCCACATTAAAGAGCACCTAAACTGTTTTTATTGTTTGAATCTGTAATAAAACTTAGAGAATTTAAAAGCTGTGACTTTGTTTCATATAAAAAGTAAGTTCTGCATGCTCACAAACACATTAAAACAAACAATATTTAATAAAAAGTAAGCAAACCATTAACAGTTTTTTTCCCCCGTTTCTATCGAATGTGTCACAAGTGACTGACATAAAGTGTTGAACGTGGGTCTAGAACCCAGGTGTCCCGGTCAGAGAGAGCTATTTCTCTACCTCTGGTCTACTGGTAAGACAGTTCGTAGAAGACCCATGTGCAGAAGCAAAAGCAAACTAGGAGGCTCAGATAACTCAAAAGCAGGTAGTCTTTACTTGATCTCTTTCAAAGTCTTTTACTTTAAAGCCAGCAGCCATATCACCCTGTAGCCCAACACTGGTTGCCCACTGAAGCGAAGCAGGGCTGAGCCTGGTTAGTACCTGGATGGGAGACCTCCTGGGAAAACCAGGTTGCTGCTGGAAGAGGTGTTAGAAGAGGCCAGCAGGGGGTGCTCACCCTGTGGTCTGTGTGGGTCCTAACGCCCCAGTATAGTGACGGGGACACTATACTGTAAAAAAGCACCGTCCTTCGGATGAGACATTAAACCGAGGTCCTGACTCTCTGTGGTCACAAAAAATCCCAGGATGTCCTTCGATAAAGAGTAGGAGTGTAACCCCGGCATCCTGGCCAAATTTGCCCCTTGGCCTCTGTCCATCATGGCCTCCTAATCATCCCCATACATTCTGATTGGCTTCATCACTCTGTCTCCTCTCCACCAGTAAGCTGGTGTGTGGTGGGCGTTCTGGCGCAATATGGCTGCCGTCGCATCATCCAGGTGGATGCTGCACATTGGTGGTGGTTGAGGAGATTCCCCCTCCTATGTAAAGCGCTTTGAGGTCCCAGAAAAAGCGCTATATAAAATGTAACGAATTATTATTATTATTATTATTGATCACAGTTCTCAGATACAAACAAAAGAGCAGTCATAGCTTTAGAAAACAAAATATAAAGTAAGCCCAATGGCAACATAGAAACAGCACTTAACTCTTCTAGAACTCAGGATATCCATAGATGGTAGGCTCAAGACTCAACACAGCTAAAAAAAAAACTGCCAACTGAGTGATAGGGCAAAATACAGGTGGAAAACATTAACTTGATTAGCAGTCATAACTAAAGAGTTCACAGCAGGTGGTGCCGCCTAGTGGCTGGGAGAGTAATTGCAGGAAGGAGCAGACAGCTCTCCCTAGTGGCTTGGAGTGTCATTGCAAGAGGGATCAGACAGTACTCCCTAGTGGCTTGGAGAGTCATTGCAAGAGGGATCAGACAGAATGTGAGCATTTTGAAGAAAATGCGGTGGAATCAAATGTATACTGTGATAATTATGGCACGAGCGTTATGAATATATAGCGTTATGTGCAGTGCCACTGTGTATGTTTCTAATGTTTTCTGCTTTTATTTTTCTGCTGTTGTTTTGAATTTATTATCATTTTCAGTAATTTGTCATGTATGAATTATACAGAGCTATCCTTTTTAGCTTGCTGTGGGTAATTTATTTCTCACAGTTTTGTGAATTGTAATTTTTTAAATGTTTAATGAGGTCCATGCAATATGTGCCTCTCACCAACATTGTGCTGTACTTGCTTTAATCACAGACATTTAGTCAGTAATCATACTGATAGTCTGAACTACATCACACCAGTTCGTTCTTCAAATTCTCTTGAAGTATATCGGGGCCTTAAGTTTCATGGCCACAGAAACACTTCTTACTGTTTTAGTTTTAGAGCATGTAGAAAGATCGAATTTTTAAAGGGACTTTATTTGTAATCGGAGAACAAAAAAAAAAAGATCTTGGGGGAATGCACAAAGTTTTTTTGACAATGGAATGCACTATAATTAATTTAAACATAAACACACACACAATAACACAAGAACACAAGAAATAAAGTCTTAGTTACATACATAACCCTGGTTCCCTGAATATGGTACGAGGACATAGCATTTTAAAGTTTCATCTTCCAGATTTCACGTAGTCAAAACTAAAGAATCACCCATGTATGTTTTTGTTTGTTCCAGGCACTGAGGGTTATGGGTAAGATCATGCGGGAGTGCTGGCATGCCAATCCAGCTGCTCGGCTTACAGCACTACGTGTCAAGAAAACCTTATTTCAGGTGACGGTGGTCAAGGACGTTAAAGAGTAACCCAGCAGCTTGGTACCCCTCTTATCTCTGTCTGTCAGTGTTATTGGGACATTTAAAATGCTCAGTAAAGATGCCAAAGATTGCAGGAATTTAAGAGGGAAGGACTGTCTTGCGATGACACCTGTGCTTTGAAAAAATGAAGGAAAGTGTATTCTGTTTTGTAGTCAATAGATGGTGATAGAGTACTGAGATACTGCTACCTCAACTGATCCTACAAGTGCCAAATGCTTTGAGTTGCACGTTAAGCTTTGTGCCATAATGTTTTGCTTGGTGTAAGTTACAAAGTCACACTTAAAATGTCTGTATATCTGTTTTCAGAAACTCAGCAAAAAAAGAAACATCCTCTCACTTTCAACTACTTTTATTCCCAGCTGATTTCTTAATGTGTAAATATGAACATAAATATTTGTATGAACATAAAAACATTAAACATCTGAGACATAAACTTAAGTTGCTCAGATAATTGATGATTAAAAAAATAGAATAATGAGGGAACATATGTGGGGAGGAGAGGGCTGTAAACTGTTAGTGTCTTAAGGACTGTCCCATAGGTGCATGTGCAAAAATTATTGATGGTTTATTGAACAAGCATAAAAAACATAGTTTAAACCATATAGATTATTTGGATTGTACAAAATTATCTTTACAATATAGTACTCTGAAAAATGGACATTTATTGTTTTGCTGAGTTTATATACAGAGGACCAAAACATTTGTAACTTTTATTTTTTAAGACCATGTGTTGACGTCAGACCTGTTGCGGTCTGCAACAGGAAACTGGTGTTTTTTTAACCCAGCTTTGTGCAGGTTGTGATTTCCTGGAAGTATTTTTTTCTACTGTGTTAAACACTTTTTTTTTTTTAAACCATTTTGATTGTACGGAGTACCATAAATATACAAGGCTTACAGAAAATCTTCCTGTCTACAGAGACAGGATGATTTTCTGTAAGGCTTGTCATTTCTGAATGTAAAAGAAATAAGTTGCGTTTTTGCTCATGTGCATATGCCTGAAACAAACCCAGATGTCCGAAGAGGTAACCCCCCCCCCCACCCCCCCGATGTAACTGATCATATAAAGTAATTTGACAAAACGCTTCATATAGAGCAGGGGTCTCCAACCTTTTATACCTCACTGACCAAAAGTAACGGATAATCCAAAGCCTAGAGTTCAGCCGGTTTTGTTTTAAAAGTATTTTTGGGGAAATGGCCAGGCATTGGTGGGGGGTTTGAGGTGTAATCAGAGCAATGATTAATTTACTAATTTATCTATCCTTCCATTCCGTCCATCAATTCTCACGGGTCACGGGATACTAGAGTAAACCCCAGCATCTCGGGCCACAGGCTGGTGACACTACGCTCACACACGGGCATGCACACATTCACACATTCAGTCACACCTTACGGGCTATTGATTGTGTTTATTGTGTCATGTTTAGCCTGTCTAATAATTGCTCTTTAATATCATCAATTCTCAGTGTGAAAGTGGTTGCCCTTTTTGAGTAATTAACTCTTTCCCTGCCAGTGTTTACTAAAGTTGCCAGCCAGCATCAATATTTTTTTTTTATCATATTCACAAAAATGTCATGGCCCCCAAAATATTTTGTTGCATAAATATGTAAAAAAGTCAATTTCCCCGTTTCACAAACAAGGCTTAAGCCTAGTCCCAGACTAAAATGTTTAGTCCTAGTCCCAGACTGTTTGTGCTGTCCAAGCTGAACACAACTTGCACTGACATTCTATCTTAAAACATATCAGTGCCATTGTTTTTTCTCAAGACACACACCAGTAATGTTTTTTTCTAAGGCACATTTTTAAAAGTTACTTAAATGTCCTAATTTAACAAACGCCTACTTCTGGCTTAATCTAAGCCTTGTCTATGAAACCAGGCCAATATATCAAAAGATAGAATATAGAGCCTCTGCTTAAAATAATAAAAAAATAATAATAAATATTAGGCAGCTGACTTGTGTTCCTCTCTGCCTTATATGCAATGACTTTGTAGGCACCTTGGCGCATGGAGGTACCTCACGAAACTGATTTCGGACAGACTTCTGAGGCAGCGTAACGGTTTAATGATCTACAGCAAAATAGAGCGAGCTTTGGCAATAACTAAGCAAATATTTAATTACTACAATAGTAATTTCTCGCTAGAAATGACATCAGAAGTGGAAAACGTTGGTCAAAAACGTACATTTACACACAAACTGACCACCAACCTCAACTTTCAGAGCATACATCAATGCTGCCTTCAAAAATCGATCAAATGAAGGTATCTCAGTAGACAGATAGTTAATCTAACATTGGATTCGGACATGCCTTGATGCCTTTCTACCTTGGAATGCATCCTAAAATCCGAAGGCAGCATTTTTAAGTTTTCGGATGCAGCGAATGTCTGTCTGCTCCGTCTGGTTTACACAGTTCTTCTTCGCTTGCTTTTGGATCAAGTAATGCTGTACTATGTCAGAAGATCCGTTACCGTTCCCCCTACCGTATAACAGTGGAATGGATTGCAGGAAAACTTGTCAAGGGCGGGGAAAGAGAGGGGTTTGTCTCTCAGTGCTCGGTGCTTAGTTTCAAGATGCTGAAGCATTTTTCAGGGTTTCATGGACCCATTAGCTTATTTATCTCTGTATTGTGAACACATGGGGTTTGGAGCATGTGAACTGCCACAGCCACAGCCACAAAACCATATTTCAGATACGATTCATAGTATTTTCAGCTAAATGCAGCTTTCTCTTCCCCCGTTATCTCATCAGTAGCTGCATTATCATCATTGCTCTGACTTTTCCTACCTCCTGCTCTAAAGAAACATTGGCCAAGCCTGCTGCAAGAGTGAAATTTAAGTTTTCTGAATTGCGCCCACTACGTATATATTATCCCCCCCCCCAGATTTTTTCTTGCAACTCTGGTAGCAACTTTTCCAAATTGTTCCACAATCTGTAAATGTGTCGCAACCTCAGGGTTGGGGACCTCTGATCTAGAGGACTTCTAAATGCCAATGTGAAATATGACTGTGAAGAAAGTGTAAATTGTTTAATGTTATATTCAAGTAGAAATTGCACTCTATTGCACTATATAAATGCTCCAAGCTGCTAAAGAATGTAATCAGCACTCAACAGACTTGAAAATACAGAAACGGAAGAGCCCAGCATATCTGAAACCAAACATAAAATGATCAGTATATAAATAAACATGGAAGTATAGTGGTGCATTGTCATTTCTTAAAATGTATAACTGCATAACTTACTTGTCTGTTATATATTGTGCTTTAAGTCTGTGTGGTTGAACACTCAGTGTATTTGTGATGTTTCACTAAGATGTGAGGCTGTTCAGTAGGGATTACTCTGTGACCTCTCTCTCTCTTTGTGTGTGTGTGTGTGTGTGTGTGTGTGTGTGTGAGAGAGAGAGAGAGAGAGAAATTTGCCTTGTGAAGTTCTTGTGCATATAGAGTTCTATTTTTTGTACAGCTGTAATCTGGAACTTGTCTACAAATTACAGTATATCACTTCAAATATCTGATTTGTGTTAAGATTGCCTATGTCGATGTGACACTAACAATTGCTTGTTTCTATAGGGATTTCCATAAACAATGAAGTATAATACATATGATGCATTTTATATGTTCCCTGGACAAAAAAACAACAACCTGTTTTGATTTAAATAGGCAATTGCTTAAGAGTCTATTATTGGATCACTATTACAGTAATTGTTATGTTTCTGGTATGCTATATGTTTGAAACAGAATAATCTAAACCCTAATTGATGGAGTGTGTAGCTTTTCAACCATGTAGCTCAAACAATCATGTAGGAATACACATCATGGCCATATTGACAATGTCAAGATTCATCAGACTCAAACTGTGAAAGAATAAACCAAAAATGGATGCACCTCTTGATAGAAATAAATGTTGTAATGTTATTTACATCAAGAGGTGCATCAATTTCTGGTCAAGATCTTGTGTTGACAATGCAAGAGTCAAGCACTCTGTAATGTCTACTCCAGTTCATCCCAAAGACTTTTAATGAATTTAAGGTCTGGACTCAGAGGTGCCAATTCATGTGTGAAAATGATTCTGCATGCCTCCTCCCAACCATTTCACACACCTTTCACAATTTGAGTCTGTTGAATCTAGACATTTGTCATTCTGGAATATGGCAATGGTAATGTCTTCCTACATGGTTGTTTAAGAAATTAAAAGCTACACACTCCATCAATTAGGGAACTACTAATTAGAAGAACTGTTGCCAAACATATAACATGCTAGAAACATAATAGTCATTGCAATAATGATCGAGTCACTGACTCTTAAGCATCTTCTTATTTAAATCCAGGCTTTTTTTTTTTTTTGGCCGGGCAGTGTATTTTAGTCTAAACCTTACATAATTCTTTCATTAGACATGGACATAGTTTTCTGAATGTTTGGCATAAACATTCATATTCAATTATATTTATTTAATCTCTTCCAAAGAGAAAGTGTTTAATTCATTTTGCCTGTTGAGGTCCTGTTTTATCCTGCTTCTATCATTTGCAAAAGCATAAAATGCTTAAATAAGGATTAGACAAGATGTCTGGGGTAGCTAAATCCTTAAAACTTAGGTGAAACTGCACCATTACTGGCCTAATGCTGTTGAGAAATGTTGTAGTTCACTATTTGTCATTTGGGTATTCAATCTGAAATCCTAACAGATGTCAACCTTTCAGACTTTACAAACAGGAGCCTGCTGTCTGTAAAAGGTGCTGTCTGAGAGACAGCAGAGATGTGTATATGATAATTGATTACATAATATGTCCACGACATGTCTTTTTGTGAGTAGCATTGTGTTTTCTCTGTATTAGAGTATTTAATTTTCTGCAATGTACACCATAGAACTATAAACTATTGTTCATGATTCATTGTCGTCTTAGTGTGTGATTTATTTTATTTGTTTTTTTTTTTAAATATATATATTTGGATAAAATATTTCGGTTCATTAGTTCCTTTTTTATTTCCATGGATGCTGTGCATACTATTTTCAGTGCCTAATTTGTTTTGGAAAACAATGCATTAACTAACATTAACATTAAATGAGCAATGAATTTGTTACAGAATTTATTAATCTTTGTTAACATTAACTGTTCTTCGTTAGTTCATGTTAGCTCAAGTAATATTAACAAAAACAACTTTTGATTTGAATAATGTATGTGTTGAAATTATAAGGTTAATAAATGCTTTAAAAGTATTTTACTTTATTTCATCTTAAAATTAGTATATTCGTAGTTAGTTCACTTCAGAATTAAAATTTCCTGATAATTTACTCGCCTCCAAGATGTCTATCTTTCTTCAGTCAAATTAAGGTTTTTGAGGAAAACATTCCAGGATTTTTCTCCATATAGTGGACTTCAATGGGGTACAACCAGTTTGAAGGGTCCAAATTGCAGTTCCAATGCAGCTTCAAAGGGCTCTACACGATCCCAGCCGAGAAATAAGGGTCTTATCTAGCAAAACAATAGGTCATTTTCTAAAAAAAAATAAAATAAACTTATATACTTTTTAACCACAAATGTGAAATTGCCCCCTAAACCCTCATTGTTATCCCACTAATAATGTTCACTTGAAGGAGTGAATGAAAAGGAGTGAGCGAATTCGGACTGCCGTTGAGCGTACATCGACTTTACACTTGTTATTGCAGTGCAATGTGGGATTGAATAAGTGCACTCGATAACGTCCACTTCGGTTTCGGACACCACTACAAATGGCTGTCCCCTCAAATAATGCCCTTTTTGAGGGTATAGGGGGTGATTTCGGATTCAGACTAAGTCAAATGACATTTACGAAAAAAAAAAAAACAATAATAACAACGATGTCAGACTATTTTGAAGTTGGAGTATCCATGGAGTACTCCATGAGATGGAGTTTTTCGCCCTACCTGACCGTTTTGAACCCTTGTCCCTTATTCCTCAGCTGGGATCGTTTAGAGCCCTTTGAAGCTGCATTGAAACTGCAATTTGGACCTTCAAACCGTTGGACCCCATTAAAGTCCACAATATGGAGAAAAATCCTGGATTTTTTTCCTTAAAAACCTTAATTTCTTTTCGACTGAAGACAGAAAGACATGAACATTTTGGATGACGTGGGGGTGAGTAAATTATCAGGAATTTTTTATTCTGAAGTGAACTAATCCTTTAACAAATGGAACCGTATTGTAAAGTGTTACTGCATTTTTATTTTATACTATTTTATACTATTGCAACAAGCATAATCTAAATTAAGGTGGAGGACACCCAAGGATGTAAACCTATTTTTAAAGGCTGCCCTCTTTTATTTCTTCAAGCTTCTCAAAATTGTAGGTCATCGTAAAGTGATGTTACGTCAGAAGACTTCGATTACAGTTTTTCTCGATTGCTATAATTAAATTCATGAAACAAATCACCATTTTCTCACAACTATAAACACAATCCCAGATCTACATACCTTTTTGTACAAACCTCAAACTGTCACATCAAAATCAAATATTTTAGTCAAAAACATATTATCTTTTGTCAGAATCAAACTTTTGCCTCAGATAAACATACAAAACGTACTCGGTTACCTAACGTAACCTCGGTTCTCTCTAGAAGAGGGAACGAGTATTGCGTAAGTATAGCTTACGCTACGGGAAAGATTCATCTTTTCGAGATATTGAAGCCAAAAAATTATCCTTAATTTTTGTATCCATTGTCAACGCAGTGCAGCAGCTAGCAGACCTAGAGCAGGCTGTCTAGCGTGCTCATATGCTGCCCTGCGGGAACTGCAGCAGCCTACCACTGAGCCCGACGTGACGTCACGTCCAATGAAGGGCGCTCACGCCTTCACAGCGTCAAAGCCCGCCAGAATGGGCGTGGCTAGCGTATATAAGCAGGGCTCGTAGGCTGAATTCTCTGGTTTTCATCGACTGAAGTGAAAGACGCTCGTGGCACGAGCACGGCAAGTTACGCAATACTCGTTCCCTCTTCTAGAGAGAACTGAGGTTACATTAGGTAACCGACTACGTTCTCTTACGAGAGGTTCTCTCGCCGGGAGGGCGCGTTCGCTTTCTGTACGTAAGAAAGCTGGCCGCGACCTCAGAGAAGAGAGCTGCATAAAATTTTTATCTGCTGCGAGAGCCGGGATCGAACCTGGGTCTCTGGCGCGAAAGCTGTAGGTTTCACCACTGAGCCACAGGGGAAACAACATCAGCTGCAGTTAGCACGAGCATATAAAGAGAGCGGCATCACAGTTTCTGTGTGTCGGCGTTTGTTTGCAGGCGTGCGTGTTATATAACAGGCTCATGCTGCAATATTGACATGACCAGCCGCTCGAATTAAGAGGAGCTGAGAAATGTTTGAGAAATGGGGGATAGTCCGGCCTCGGCGGGACTAACACACTCTTTCCACATTTCACCGGTGACGCATGCGGCATGGGGTAGCTTTCTTGTAACGTAAAGAAAGCTAGCCGCGGTTAGAACAGCTGTCAGCGGCGCGTCCTCATCCATATCAAGCGGCTCCGCAGGCTTTGAGAACTGCGCTTCTTTGCGCGGTCCTGCAAAGGGCGGAGTGACAGCTTGAGGTTTGCAAGCTTCGAGTCGAGCCCGCAGGGTCGACATCGGAAGCTCTTCACAGTGCTCACATCCTCCGGAGAGGGCAAGAGCAGCGTGTTCCAGTCCCAGCCAGAGAGCGCAGATAACGTGGCGGTCTCCGACGCTGAGCGGGGCTCTGACGAGCCACAAGTGGAGCGAGGCATCTTGAAAAAGACGTCTCGCGCTCTTTTAGTGCTTAGAAGCTAGAGAAGAAATGATACGTCTCCGGATAGCGTAGCTGGCACGGAAGGCTGAAGGTGGCAAAGATAGCCGGCCTCCTCAGGCACTGTCCTTAGCTGGCTTGTCGCTGTTTCGACGGCTTCGGCGGCTTCTTTACATCCAGCGATGCGTAGGGCTCGCTGAAGAGATGAAAATCAGAAAATTCAGCCTACGAGCCCTGCTTATATACGCTAGCCACGCTCATTCTGGCGGGCTTTGAAGCTGTGAAGGCGCGAGCGCCCTTCATTGGACGTGACGTCACGTCGGGCTCAGTGGTAGGCTGCCGCAGTTCCCACAGGGCTGCACGCTAGACAGCCTGCTCTAGGTCTGCTAGCTGCTGCACTGCGTTGACAATGGATACAAAAATTAAGGATAATTTTTTGGCTTCAATATCTCAAAAAGATGAATCTTTCCCATAGTGTAAGCTATACTTATGCAATACGAGAGAACCTCTCGTAAGAGAACCTACAAATACACAGATTATTTTCCTGCCCAGTGAACACTAGTGAGATAAATTCATCATAACACTGTAACAAAAAACAATTTTTATTCAGGAATAATTTTGCAGCTCATTGTCTATTACAGCTGTAGATTTAGAAATCATGCTTATCCCCTTTTGTTGTTTAATTCACAGGACCAGACACCAGTTATTTTGCCAAGAGATCTCTTATTTATTTTTTATTATATATAAGACATAGACATATATAAGAGAGTAACAAGGGATCAAACAAAGGTATTCTTTCAAGCATCTCTGTCCTCTCTGTCCTCTGGACAAAGAGGTTCGGTCTTATATACTACTGACCAAAAAAACAAAAAAACTACATTACCAGAGGAACATATGGTTTCTATTAACATGGAATATATATCCCATGCTTCGGTGAAACTCCATACACTGCATAAACATTCCATGTCTCTAACTCTAACGCTCTCACCCCCCCGTTCATGCAGTCTAGCTTGTCCCAAAGTCTCTCTCACACACATGTATTCAAAAACACTATGATTCACAAAGTACAATGGTTACAAATGATTATGAATAAAAATAAAAATAAATACTAAAAACAATATTAGAAGATGAAATTTTAGTCTTCACAAATACAACGAGTTTTAGGGAAAACATATTCCATTACACCACTGTAAAGTGATCTTACAGTAGATAAAAAGCACTAGAAAAGAAAAGTTTGAATACCAAAGAACTGAATATTCATATGTTCATATATATATGCATTATACTGTCAATTACTGTACAGTAAAAATAAATAAATAAATTCAGCATCCTCTTTCTGCAACTTTGGGCAAATTTCATTACAGTACTTGGTCTTCTGAAAAAAAAAAACTTTCTCTACCTCCCTTAGGCAGTCATTTCTCAGTTCTGCAAAAAATACAGTACTGTAGCGACAATGAGTCTTACATTAAATTAGCTCAAATTATATATAGGGAATTTTAATAATTAATCATGAATATGATTAATATATTGCATATTACAGTTAAATTATCGAAGTTTAAAATAGATCGATTATATATATGAATGATCAATCACAACGAATTATAATTCCTCATTCATATATCAATGGTCCCCTTCCAGATCGATTATATGAGATAACCTTTAATGGAATTAATTTAGCTATCGAACAATCTGTTTGTCCAGCAAACGGCCGTAAGATTAACTTATCAACTTCTCAACAAGGTTATCCCTTCCTTATAATTCCAAAAAAGCTATTTTCTGGCCATGAAAATTCACCTTCTTGTTATTATAAAATTTAGGTTACTGAAATAGTAACGAATTGTAAAGCTTTGTAGCTAGATCAAACATTTCATTGACTTTGTAAAAATGAGCACGATTGGACAATTAGCAATCAAGAATATAATGGTTTTAATAAAATGAAACTACGGATACAGAATTCTACATTTAAACACGGGATACATGTATGTACAGTAAACAGTCAAACTAATGAGACAGACGAATAACGAACAGGAGTGAGAGAGAGAGAAATTGAGAGAGAGAGAGAGAGAGAGAGAGAGAGAGAGAGAATGAGAAAGTGAAACTAACGGTCAAGATGAGAGAGAGATCACCGGGGTGATCGCAGCATGGCAAAAATCACAGACCACGTAACCCTTAGAGAGACAACAAGAAATCACATCAATCAAATCAAATCAATAACCTATACTTGCGTATGGTTCTCTATGTGTTGCTGAGGAACGCAGAGTCGTGTGCGTGTTTGTCCTTCGGCGCTATTAGCTTGTTCTCTCGTGTCTTCCGGGTCGAGCAGACTCGCGGGAAGTTTTAAAGGTTCACCGAACGTAAAGTTACCAAGGAAATAATTCAGAGTTCATCTCCCTCGTGGAAGGAGAGGCGAATATGAAAATAAAGCTTAGTAAAGAAAGGAAAAACGGAGATGAGAGCTCACACTCCCATCTTCTTCCGTTGAGCGCAGCTTGCGTGTTTCCTTTAAGAGCCGCGGGGATTTCAAAGAGTCCTTTTAAAGTTGAAGTTGCAGGCTGTTCATTTCACTGAACGTAGGAAAGGTCCGAAGACGAAAATAAAGAAAAGACTTAAAGAAAAGAAAATAGAAACGGAGGAAAACTCCCTAACGGGAGTCATGGGTCTCCTCTCTGGAAACGTAAGTGCTCACTTGTGCTCTGGTGCTTCCGTGTTCCATTTTCTCCATGAGAGAAACTTCTGTGTCAGTCTTTTATGGAGAGGAGGGGTTCACGCCTGCTTCGCGTACGTGAACCAATTATCTTAGAGTATCTCGAGTGGGAAAAGTTTTTCTTTGTCCTGTCAGGATAATTTGTGATGGTATGAAATTTTGTCATTTCTACCCAGAAAGATTGTACACACAGAACAATACATTTTACTGTAATATCCTATGTATGACTTGTTTGGTCAAAACAAGACAGTCAAACAGGTACCAAGAATGGCCGGAAAGAGTAGAAGGAACATAAAGTTACATTCATATGCAGAATTACACACATTTAATGTTCACTCACACGACTATAAAGCCATAATACCGGCTACCATGACCTAGGAAAGATCAAATTCAGGTTTATACATTTCTTAAGTGGTTATACTTATAGAAAATATAAGATTGCAGAGTCTATTCCTCTTTCTTTATCAGAATTCAAGTGGGGGCTGTGACTCCCTTGGAATTCCTTTTGGGGGTCATAAAGTTTATGACCTAGCAAGAGGGATAGTTGCCGAAGGTGATCCTGTTAGGGAATCTTTCTTTGGAAGTATACTTAAGATCCGAAGTTACAGAACAGTCTCAAATTTCATCTATAGAATAAGACAAAACTAATTAGCTATGCATGCATACAGGAAGGTCAGATACAATTCTGTGTTATATACATTAAGGACATTTCTATCCTAAGTTGCACACACAGGACGTTTATGTGCGTGTGTGTGTGTGTGTATCACAAGTTCAGTCAGCGTTTCCTCCGGGGAATTCTGGGTGTGTACCACGAGGGTTTAGTTCGCAAATGGTTGTCTTCAAGACAAAAGGGTAGTGTATGTACATCCCCTTATCAGTCTACAGAGACATAATAATTGATGAGGGGGGGGGGGGGGGGAACTAGCTTGAGACCCTGAATGGATCAGTTCTTTTTTTTGTGACTGAACACAAATTGCAAGCAGTCTAAGGATTTGAGAACAACGGGGACCTGTTTCTTGATTGCGCAATGCATCATAAATGGAGTTAATCAATGACCTGCTGGCAGACATTGGGGCACCATTTCACATGATTCAAGGTTTTGTGAATTAAACATATATGTGTTCATATTTGCTCAGTAGTGAAAGGAAAACAGGATTCGGTCAGTCGCTACAGATTCCCCCTTTTCATCGGATGAAGTCCCTGTGTGAACATCATCGGACGACAATCATCACAATGGCCGACTGGCAGGTGAATCCTGATAGTAGGATGGCAGGTGGAACCTGTCGGTAGGGTGGCAGGTGGATCTTAAAGCTGAGGATTCAGCTCGATGAGGTTTGGCGTGGTCTCTGACTTGGCACCCCCTTTCCGGGGATTCCGTCTGAGACCTTCAGGCACGGCTTTCGTGAGCTCGGCTGTGTCGCATCTGGTTGAGTCTTCTGTACAGAATGAATGCCACGCATAGTGTCAGAGTGTGGCTGATTGTAGAGATGCACAGCACAATGTCGGCTGAGGTCCCGGCTAGGACCGCAGATGAAGTGTTCAGAACGGACAGTCGAGACAGTGCTTGGATGGCTGTGTTGACCGGAGCAATGTCAATGAATTGGGACCCCCTTTCCTCGATCCGGAGTTCCAGTTCTGGATCTAAGATGAAGTTGTAGTTCTTGAAGGACGGGAGTTCCAGTGCTGTCTGATATGCTTTGCTCGGAAGATGATACAATGCCAGATCATTCAGGTGGAATATGGCACCTTTCGGGGCTTGAATCCACGTACTCTGGTTGAGCATGTTGACACGGCTGGTTGTGTCATGCTGGTCGTAAGTGAGAGTAGCTGTACGCACAGGTGTGTTAACGAGCCACCTGTCACCTACAATCTCTGCTTGCATCTCTGTGACTTTTGCTCGAGGCTTAGCTTCGGCAGGGCAGCGTGTGTCGCTGACCAGGGGTTGCAACCCGTAGGTTCCTTCAGTGTTGTCTCTGAGGAAGGGTTTGCTAGGGCAGAGATAGTGAATGTCTTTGGTGAGGTACACACATGCAGGTTTGGGGCCAGGTGCAGCTGTATGTCGCTGTTGTGGGTGTTGCTTTTCAAAAACCTGACATTGGCAATGTCTTTAAGTCTGTAGACTTGGTTTGACTCGCTGATGGGCAAGTTCAGGAGCAAAACCCACTTCTCTCTGCTTGGGGTCGACGCAGAGTGGGATGGCGCTACCCAGAGAGTAAGCGAGGTGAGTTTAAAAAAAAAAAAAAAAAAAAAATCAGTTGGCATGGTGATGGCGGAAACCAGCATAGTTAGCACCAGGCTTAAGGGTATCATGTACGGTGGGATTCTACCCGTGGCGGGGCTGTCATTTGAGGAGTTAACCTCTCGCAGCATGTCTGTTATCAGGGCTGTAACCAGCTGAGTTTGAGCAAAGTCATTCTGGAAGACAGTAAACAGCTGTTTCATGCAGTTCATGGTCTGATTCAGCAGGACGCTGTGAATGTTGAGAATGACCATGTTCTTCTCAATGTCTTGCCGATGGTTTGGAAAGATGCACTCTGAGTGGTGAGTTGCTCTTTTAGCTGTGAAAGTTCAGTCTGGATTTCAACCACATGCCGTTTCGCAGTGGCTATGTTTGCTGTATGGACACTTGGCATACCAGTGTCGAACAGAGTTCTGGCGGCAGCTACGGCTCCGAGCAACGCCCCCAGGAACCGTTTGGAGTGTTAGTTGGTGCTTAGGAGTCCTGATTGTGTAACAGTCACTTTCCCAAGTTGGTTGGACACGTGTTCGACCTTGGCCTTGGCGTGAGAGAGGGAGTCCTCTGTCCATCGGGCACTTGCCCAGCCGTATTGGGCTATGGTGCTGGGGTAGTGTGCTCTGTAGTACTTGTGGGGCTGGATGAGTCGAACATGCGCTTGATGGGTGTAGGTCCTGCAGTCGGTGATCAGGAGTCTCAGTTGTTCTCTTGGTGGCAGCTGTCCTCTGGATGGCTGACAGCACAGCATGGCGAACCACAGCAGCAACCTGGTACAGACAACAGGGAGAGAGAGAAAGAAGGGGAAGGAAGAAGCCAGCAAGGGTTGTCTTTGGTTGGACAGGGCAGTCTTTTATTTCATGGGTGGCAACTAGGTTTAGCTTGCCTTGGCCCATGTTTTGCCACATCTTGCTGCTGGCATGTCGCTTGCTTCAGTGTATTGTCAGTGGCTCTGGTGCTGTGGTTTGCAGCGCATGATGCGTCATGGATGTACATTGGCCTTATCCCCCCTTTGCGCCGTTGCATTACACGTCTTTGCGTTGGGGTGTCAGACGGTGCACACATATAATGTTGCTCTGTGCACGCAGCATGTGCTGGGTGTCATGCAGTGTTCTTAGTAACTGGTTGTCAGTGAGTGTAGACGGCATTCAAGGGTTGGTTGGAGGGGTATGAGAGGTGGTGAAGCAAAGTCTTTATTGTGTCAGAGGCTCGCATGTTCCTTATGTTTAGGTTAGTCGTTTAGTGCGCCAGGCTTGGTGAGGGTATGGGTTTGGTCATTCAAGTCTTTGTCAAGGCCCGGTTGCCTTGAGTGTCCTTTCACCTTTTTCCAGTAGACAATCATGTTGTTTGTTCTTGTGATGTCATCGCATGCCTGGAACCGGTGTTGGTGTGTGACAGGCATGTGTTTTGAAGTCTTACAGCCATTTTGTTTCCAGCCTGGAAGTTGGTATGGGAAACTGAGTGTGGCATAGTTAAAGTCTGTGCACATAAGGAGTTCTTTGGTGTTATGCGTCAACGCGATGTGCAGCGTTATGAGAATGGCTGCTACCTCAGTATATTGTGATGACTGCGGGCCCAACTTGAAGTATTGTGGTGGGCACGGTATGTCATTTACCCACAGCATGCCCGCACCTGATTGAGGGGTGCCCTCATGGTGGTAGGAACATCCATCGATGTAGGCTGTGGGCATACCTTGACACGCATTCTCTTTAAAGTACCTGTGACAGGTCAGTTGTTGTTGTTGGGGTTCTTCTACATCCACCGTTGCAGCTGGTGTGTTATCAGAGCAGTTTTGGCAGGCTGCCAGGCCGTTGCCTTGCGCAGACTTGTGATTTTGAGCATGAAGTGCCTCAACATTGCGCGCCTGGAGGGCCATTAACCATGTGGTTATGCGTGAATTGGTGACCACGCCATCTCGGATGCGCTGGCTGTTGAGGAACGTTACAGCCCATACAGTGCATAGCAGAGATTTTTTACAGTCTGAGAATGTAGTCTCTGGTGGGAGAAGTGTCTTGCAGGCATATGTAACGACTCTTTTGTCTTGATCATGCCTTTGGTACAGGCCAGCACTGAGACAGTGGTTGGAGAACCCAGCTTCTGGATAGAACTCTTTTTGTGGGTCAGGGTAAGCCAGACATGGAGCTGTGCCTAGGTGTCGTTTAGCTCATTCATGGCATTTTCTTGAACTTCTGTCCATACAAATGGGCAGTCTCTTTTTTTAGAAGGGCAGTTAGAGGTTTCGCAATGTCTGAGTAGCTTTTGCTGAACTGCCGTGAGTAATTGCACACCCCTAGAAAGCTTCGCAGCTCTGAGATGTTGGTGGGTGGCTTGATGTTTTGAACAGCTTGAATATGGCTGGAGTGCGGTTCCATGCCCCGTGATCCGATGAGTAGACCCTCATAGTTGACTTTGGTTCGACACCACTGTCCTTTGTGGAGGGCGTTCTTGGCGCCGGCAGTGGATAATTGGTTCAAAACATAGTCTATCTCTTTCAGGTGGTCAGCCACTGTTGTGCTTTTCATGAGAACATCATCAACGTAGATAAGGTTACCTCTCCTTCTGGCATCTGGGCATGCTTTGTTCAGGGAGGTGTTAAACTTAGCAGGTGAGTTGGCATAGCCGAACGGCACCTGGTGCAAGTGAATTGTCTGTTGCCGAACGTAAAGGCTAGCTTGTGCTGATCTTCTGGATGCACAGGTATGGTCCCGAATCCAGAGGCCACATCAAGTGTAGAGAAGATTGTGTCTCCTCTGATTCTGGGTGTTTCTTGCTCCAGCTGGGTCAAGGGCCATTGGGACAGTGGCACCTGTTGATGCAGTTTCCTGTAGTCAATGGTGGGGTGCCATTTGCCGTTTTGTTTGAGGACGGGCCAGATGGGGGCAGAATAGGTGCTGTTGCATGGAAGGATGACACCTTTTTTTCAAGCATGGGTTCGATGATCTCTTGCCCCGGTTCGTGTGAAGCGATGGGGATCTTGTACTGCCTGACAAAAGTGGGAGGAGCATTAGGGTGCATTGGGATGCGCACAGTGTGGAGTTCGGTGAGACCACAATCTAAAGAGTCTTTGGTAAAGGATGCTTTGAACTTGTAAAGTACTTTGTAGATCTGCATCATTTTTAATTGCGTCAGCGTCTTTTAGAATTTGCTGAACTTGAGACTCAAATCCTGGGTACGGCTCCTCTGTTGGTGTGTCGTCTGTCGTGTTGGCAGGCAGAGGTGCAGCAGTGTCGTCAGTCTCGCAGGCAGGCTGTCTGGAGACTTTGTATGCTGCAAGGTGTTGGTCCTCTGTCAGTGCTGTTCTGCATACCTGGTCTTTGTCCATTGGCATGACCGAAGTAATGGAGATGAGTTTGAAGGGTGCTGTGAACACTGTGTGGTCTGTGTTCCCTTCGGGCATCATTGAATATGGGATGGGCCCAATGATTGGTAGTGTGAGTTCAAAAGTCATGGAAGTTGTGGCTCAATAGCCATCCCACTCGGTAGGCTTTGGGAATTGTGATGTCCCTTGCCATGCCGTTGTTGAAAAGGATGTAGACTACACAAGATGACACTCCAGTAAGGGGTGTGGCTTGCAGCGTGAGTCCAAGTTCAACACATTCAGGTGAGGGTTGAAGGAAGCCCAGCGTGTGGTTTAGGGTTCGACCACAACGCATGTTGAGCCGGTCGGCGACCCCTTTGGTGTAAAATGGTATCACAGTTTCCTGTTCGTTGATTAGGGTGCAAACCTCAGGAATGGTCTGACCTGACAGGAGGTTCTCAGTGTTGGTTGGAACAACAGGGGGCTGTAAAGTCAATGGGGCCCACACTACCTCATTAATGATGTCCACATGAGCCTTGTGGCGTGTCAGGATGTCTGCTCCGATGTAGACATCATGGGGCGGGTCCGGAAGGACCAGGAAGTAATGGGTCAGACAGTCGGTGGTTCTAGTTCAGGTTCAAAGCGCAGACACCTTTGGCCGTCATCATGGTTGATGGGCACGTGTTTAAGGGAAAATGGGTGTGCTTGCTGGCAGAAGGAAGGTCCGGTGTGTCTTCAATGAGAGCATTGAATAGTGAGACACTGATGGCTGAGTTGTCTGCCTATAGTGCAAGTACAATGTCAGTGGTGGTTACGTCATTCAACTGCAGGTCAGTTGTGACCTTGGGGCAGAAGGAATCAGAGTCTTTGGTGACCTGAAATGTGCAGAGTGGTGAACTTGAATCTTGGTCTGGTGCTGGAACTGTGTCCCCTTGGCTGGCTGTGAGAGTTCCCGTGAACTTTGGTATGCAGAACCTCTGTGACCCAACAGTCTGGCTCGGGTGGCCTGTGTGACTGGAGGGGGAGGGGTTCCCGCACTTGAGCCCAAACTTACAGTTATTTGAAGTCCAGTAAAGGTTCAAAGCGATCTAGCAGGTCTTTGCCAATTAGAAGTGGGTAAGTGTTCATTTTTGAGATGTACACTGGGTGGATCAGATTCATAGAACCAATTGTCAGGTGGATGGGAGCTACCTGTTTGAGCCGGATTTCGTTCTGGCTGTGGGATTGCACATTCAGCTCACATGTTTGAGATTTAAGAGTTCGATCTTGGCTCTTAGTTTTAGCACTGAGTCTTTCAAATAGTTGGGCTGACATTAACGTGATGTCTGAGCCGGTGTCTAGCAGGGTGTCAAGGCTCAAATCATTGTCCACAGTGGTTTTTAGGTAGAGTTTTTCGGCCCACCCCCTTTTTGATCAGGTTTCCCAGAAGTCTTGGCGTCGGGGCTGGTCTGTGTGGGTCACTGCGGAGGCAGGTAGCCAAAACAGCATTTCTTGGTCTTTTGGGGACTTTGGTCCCAGTTGTGGGACGCTGTGCTGTCCTGCTGAGGCTGTGCAGCTGTCAGCTATGGTGGCTGGGTGTTGCTATCACTTTGTGATGTGGCAGGCAGCTCTGTGGTCTGATGCTGACGCGCAGTGTTCTGGGTACCTGTTTCAAGTCTTACGCTTAGACATAGGACGTCTGGCTCGTCCCTCTTGTTTCTCTTATGAGATCTCATGTGCAGAAGCTCTTTCAGCACCTTCAGGATCTCTGCCGTCTCTGACGTGGCTGCACTGTTTTTATCTGATGTGTGCTCAGACTTGTGCTTACCAGTGGCATGTTGAGAGGGGTACCGCTCCGGGCTGTCTAGGTTTGAACTCTTGGTGATGGGGGTAAGCTGTTTCTGGGTCGCCGGCAGGCTTCCCAGAATCTTTCAGAGCGCTCGCTCTGGTGCCTTGGACGAGCACCATTGCGGCTGTGCTGCCCTCTGATGGCTTGGAACTGTCTTGACTCTCTGTACAAAGGTCTGTGGTGTTGTGGGGCGCCCTCTAGAGTCAGCTCTGAATAGTGTTCGGAGACAGGGAAGATGGTGTTGTTTTTCACAGACTTTCTGGACACAGTCTTTTGCTTGACATAAGCTTTGTGAGCCAAGTCTCGTAGCTGTTGGGCAGACATGGTCCGTGAACAGGCCAGGATGCCCATGTGATGACTCACTGTGGGATGCAGGTTTTGGAGAAACAGAGTTCTGAAGTTTGAAATCCTCTTCCATACCTGGCTCTTTCCGTGCTCCGAAGTAGGCTTGTCGGAATTGGCCGTAGTAGGTCTGTGGGGTTTCAAGTCTTGTCTGCTTGAGGTCCATGGCGATGAGGACCCCTTGGTCTGATTCTGGATCAGAGAATTCTTTAATCAAAGATTGTCGCAGCTGCTGGTAGTCAGTTTTGACAGTCTCTGGTTGACGATATAGGAAGCTGCGCATGTCACGGCTAGACGTAATCCTTAGCAGGTGAAATCTGTCACAAGTAGTTACATTGGCTACAGTCTGTGAATCAAAGTCAATGTCTTGCAGGGTTCGGAGTGAACGTAGGGATGTTTCTGGCCAGCTTGACGAGTTCTTTGGGGGCCATGCCATGGTTAGCGGCAGGGGTTCTCTGGAAGCTGGCTGGTGACATTTTGAGCAATGGGCTTTTAACCCCCCCCCCTTTCAGCTCTGAGTTTGTGGCTGAAAGGTACGGACCGGCTGGTTAGGGGAAACTTTGTGGTGTGCGTTTCCCCTTCCCGGTCATTCTGCAGTCTATAAGAGTGTTTCAACTCTTCGTGAACAATGTCAAGTTCGTTTTTGAGATCGTGTCTCTGCTGAGTAAGCTCGTGGATTTCAGCTCGGGCTGCGTGCAAGCGGTTTTTGCAGGCCTTGGCTTTAGCGTCTCTTTCTTTTAGTTCAGTCTCTGCTCTTGCAAGGAGAGCTTCACCTTGTCGGAGTTTCTCGTTGAGTTCCTCTCTGGCGTTTCTCTCAGCTTGCTTTCTTTGGTCTGTGTCGAGGCGAAGATCTTGCAGGGCATTTTGAAGTCTTTCTACTTCTTTCTGTAGCTCTGGATCTGTGTCGTCCTCTTTCTCGCGCTGGTTCTGGGTCTCGAGGAGGAGCTGATCAAGACGACTCTGGGTTCGGGCCTGGTCCTTCCGGGCCTCCTCCGCTTGAAGCTTAAGCGCTGCTGCTTGCTGCTCCAGGTCGATGTTACTCCGTTCTCTGAGCCTTGCCTGGGCGACGAGATTGTGGGCGATGCCTCCGACGATTCTGGCCCAGTCTTTGTAGTCGTAGCTCTGCGTCGGATCGTGGGCCATCAGCTTGTCCACGTCGGCGTCCTTGGGCAGGAAGGAGGTCGTCATGGCTCTCAACCATGACTGTAGGACCGGAACATACTGGCTCACTGTGGGCGAGAGGAACACAATGCACACAAACAAAGAGACCAATGCAAGTTCGTTCTAAGGTTAACAAGCTATACTCATACGGGCTATGCCGTTTATGAGAATTTTGGGGCTAACTGATGTAAACAGTTAGCGGAGCCAATTAACTTGGGTCAACGAAGGACCCGAACTAGAGATTTGACAGGCAGTAGCCTAGCGTGTCACGTGATGACACCGGCTGCTTGGTTTGTCGCTCTATTATTATTTAGCTTCCTTGGTGGCTCTCACAGGTTACTGTCTCTAAGTGAAATGAAAGAAACAAATCACAACAGAACACAAAGATAAAAGAGATCAGAGTGAAAGGAAACAATGAAAATGAATAGGTCTGAAATGAACTGGAATAAATACTAACACTGGAAGTGTTAGGGAGAATAAGGAGGCCTAAGCCTACTACCGCTGATGGGGTTTAAGATAGGGCCTACGGGTGAGTGGGGTTGTCGGGATAGCAACCTAAGAAGGTGTGGCTTGGAGAAGAGATGGGCCAAACACTTAAAATATCCGGGAGATATCTAGTATTTTGTGGCTTATAGTAAGTGGGATGGTTTTTTTTAAAATTAAATTTAGTTTACCTTTTTTTAATTGCCTTTTTGTGTCGGCTGGACTGGTTGACTACCTTTGGAGTGCCAAATTGCTGATGTCAGCACTGCGAGCCGCAACGACGGACAGAGATAAGAGAAACCGAGATTCACGCACAGCCAGTGTTGGTAACGCTGGTCGGACAATCCTGCTGGCTGGAACACAACCAGAGATGACTTCAAATCACCAAGGGAGTTACTACAATAGATACACAAAAAGGATGAACAAGGGAAGCATAAAGTGAATTAAGGCTTGTTTGTTTAAACCAAATTGAGTAATTATTTATGTAGCAATAAGAGTCAAAGGTTTTACTAAATAATAACAAAAAGAGGGAATTATGATAATGTTGGTAATTATCAAAATAACCTAACCCAGAAGAGAGGAAAAATAATAAAAACCAAAATATGAAGAGACAGGAATGAAACAAAGGTAGAAGAAGCAGGCCGCAGTAGGGGGTTTTCACCACAAGGGGGCGTACTCCTTCTCCGTGCTTTTCCTGGGTAAACAGAACAGTTGATTCAAATTCACAATTCAAAACTTGTTTAAATTTAAAATTTAAAACAAGCAGGAAATAATTAAAGGGGAAATCAGAATGATATCCTATAATAGCTAATAACACCGTAAAGTATCATTAATACCTATAAAATAATCAAAAGGGGAAGATGAGATAGATGCACAATTCAAAACAGAGTGAAAGGAGGAAAAGCGTGATGCCGACTTAGTGAGGAAGGCCACAGGGTGGCGCTGTTTCCTCCACATGGATATCAGTGGCTGACAGGCAAACACGACGTAAATTTACACTGGTTTAAAACCAAATTAAAATAAGCGTGAGAAATCAGGATAATATCTTATAATAATTACGATAACAGTGAAGTGTCATCAATGATTATAAAATAATAACAAGAGAAAAAGTAGAAATAAAACAATCCAAAACAGAATTTGAAAAGAGAGAAAAGGAGAGTTGAGTGAACCGACTTGGCGAGGGGGCAGCCACTAGGACTTCCTACCAAGTGGGCTCACGATAGGCTGGGATTTTAATCCAAGTTTTAATTCCAATCTTGTTTGACCAAACTTAGAGTAAATGTACCAGTCAAAAGCAGGAAAATTTTCTAACACAAGATAACATTCGCACAAGCAAAGCTATAAATGCAAATAATTATTGAGAATTTAGACAGGCTAATTCACAGGGGAATGAATTCAGCAGTAACGAGAGCATTAAACGGCCACGAGATGGCATAATTGTGCTCATGCATGCTGATGTCAGAAGGCGCGACGTAATTTGAGATTTCTAAATACCTAAAGGACGCCCTCTGGTGTTTAGCAAGCGGAATTACAACCGACTTTAATGTGATTTAAACTTAGAGCTTGCAGCTCGCAGCTCGCGTCGTGCGCTGATTTCCTGCCATAAATCACAAATAAACAAACAGATCTCTGTGGATCTTTTAGGTGCTATAGTGCACAAGAGCGTGAAACAGGATTTCTTCGCTGTGAAAACATGCGGATGTGAAACAACAGGAATTTTCGTCTGTTGTTACTCACATAAACATTTTTATGTATTAGATTTACATTTAAATATATCAGATCTTTAATTGGGTAGCTAAACCAATTTTGACCAGGAGTTTACCGTTTTTGTTGAATATCACTGGGTTAACCACGAATTCAATAACGACATTATGTAAGTAAGTAAGGCCTTTTACCACTGAACAGAGGAAACTCGCTCTCGATCAGATTTACGTCTTGCTCTGATAAAGAGATTCTCGTCTTAATCAGGCGTTTAAATAATATTAACATGTACCAGCTGCAAAGAGTTTGCTTCGTCTTTACAGGGACAGGTATAATATTATGAACTGCAGTTTAATTTAGCAATTAACAGTGTTCACATGTTAAACATATTTCACAGGGTCAATTTGCTTAACTGAGTTTGGCTTCGTGCCGATCAGTCCTTCAGTGGGTTGCGTTGCGCGACTTTCACTGGAGCGCGCATAAAAAAAAAATAATACACAATATACTCATAGATTGAAACTGAATTTGCTCATAAAACAAAGTTTGAAATGCGTCGCGGTCTCCACCAAACATGTAGCGACAATGAGTCTTACATTAAATTAGCTCAAATTATATATAGGGAATTTTAATAATTAATCATGAATATGATTAATATATTGCATATTACAGTTAAATTATCGAAGTTTAAAATAGATCGATTATATATATGAATGATCAATCACAACGAATTATAATTCCTCATTCATATATCAATGGTCCCCTTCCAGATCGATTATATGAGATAACCTTTAATGGAATTAATTTAGCTATCGAACAATCTGTTTGTCCAGCAAACGGCCGTAAGATTAACTTATCAACTTCTCAACAAGGTTATCCCTTCCTTATAATTCCAAAAAAGCTATTTTCTGGCCATGAAAATTCACCTTCTTGTTATTATAAAATTTAGGTTACTGAAATAGTAACGGATTGTAAAGCTTTGTAGCTAGATCAAACATTTCATTGACTTTGTAAAAATGAGCACGATTGGACAATTAGCAATCAAGAATATAATGGTTTTAATAAAATGAAACTACGGATACAGAATTCTACATTTAAACACGGGATACATGTATGTACAGTAAACAGTCAAACTAATGAGACAGACGAATAATGAACAGGAGTGAGAGAGAGAGAAATTGAGAGAGAGAGAGAGAGAGAATGAGAAAGTGAAACTAACGGTCAGGATGAGAGAGATCACCGGGGTGATCGCAGCATGGCAAAAATCACAGACCACGTAACCCTTAGAGAGACAACAAGAAATCACATCAATCAAATCAAATCAATAACCTATACTTGCGTATGGTTCTCTTTGTGTTGCTGAGGAACGCAGAGTCCTGTGCGTGTTTGTCCTTCGGCGCTATTAGCTTGTTCTCTCGTGTTTTCCGGGTCGAGCAGACTCGCGGGAAGTTTTAAAGGTTCACCGAACGTGAAGTTACCAAGGAAATAATTCAGAGTTCATCTCCCTCGTGGACGGAGAGGCGAATATGAAAATAAAACTTAGTAAAGAAAGGAAAAACGGAGATGAGAGCTCACACTCCCATCTTCTTCCGTTGAGCGCAGCTTGCGTGTTTCCTTTAAGAGCCGCGGGGATTTCAAAGAGTCCTTTTAAAGTTGAAGTTGCAGGCTGTTCATTTCACTGAACGTAGGAAAGGTCCGAAGACGAAAATAAAGAAAAGACTTAAAGAAAAGAAAATAGAAACGGAGGAAAACTCCCTAACGGGAGTCATGGGTCTCTCTGGAAAGGTAAGTGCTCACTTGTGCTCTGGTGCTTCGGTGCTTCCGTGTTCCATTTTCTCCATGAGAGAAACTTCTGTGTCAGTCTTTTATGGAGAGGAGGGGTTCACGCCTGCTTCACGTACGTGAACCAATTATCTTAGAGTATCTCGAGCGGGAAAAGTTTTTCTTTGTCCTGTCAGGATAATTTGTGATGGTATGAAATTTTGTAATTTCTACCCAGAAAGATTGTACACACAGAACAATACATTTTACTGTAATATCCTATGTATGACTTGTTTGGTCAAGACCGTACTGTTCTGTGTGTACAATCTTTCTGGGTAGAAATTACAAAATTTCATACCATCACAAATTAGCCATTCTTGGCCGGAAAGAGTAGAAGAAACATAAAGTTACATTCATATGCAGAATTACACACATTTAATGTTCACTCACACGACTGTAAAGCCATAATACCGGCTACCATGACCTAGGAAAGATCAAATTCAGGTTTATACATTTCTTAAGTGGTTATACTTATAGAAAATATAAGATTGCAGATTCTATTCCTCTTTCTTTATCAGAATTCAAGTGGGGGCTGTGACTCCCTTGGAATTCCTTTTGGGGGTCATAAAGTTTATGACCTAGCAAGAGGGATAGTTGCCGAAGGTGATCCTGTTAGGGAATCTTTCTTTGGAAGTATACTTAAGATCCGAAGTTACAGAACAGTCTCAAATTTCATCTATAGAATAAGACAAAACTAATTAGCTATGCATGCATACAGGAAGGTCAGATACAATTCTGTGTTATATACATTAAGGACATTTCTATCCTAAGTTGCACACACAGGACGTTTGTGTGCGTGTGTGTATCACGAGTTCAGTCAGCGTTTCCTCCGGGGAATGCTGGGTGTGTACCACGAGGGTTTAGTTCACAAATGGTTGTCTTCAAGACAAAAGGGTAGTGTATGTACATCCCCTTATCAGTCTACGGAGACATAATAATTGATGGGGGGGGGGGGGGGGAACTAGCTTGAGACCCTGAATGGATCAGTTCTTATTTTTTTGTGACTGAACACAAATTGCAAGCAGTCTAAGGATTTGAGAACAACGGGGACCTGTTTCTTGATTGCGCAATGCGTCATAAATGGAGTTAATCAATGACCTGCTGGCAGACATTGGGGCACCATTTCACATGATTCAAGGTTTTGTGAATTAAACATATATGTGTTCATATTTGCTCAGTAGTGAAAGGAAAACAGGATTCGGTCTGTCGCTACAGTACATATAGAGAAATGGCTACAAATAAATTTGACAATCATGACATCTTGTGCTACAGTTTACTGTTCATAGAATTGTGAAATTTTCCTCATCTAAAGTACTGTTACTGTGAACTGTATGTCTGTACAGTCTTACAGACTGTGTCCATTAGTATAAAAACCCTGTATATGATTCTTTCAGCTCAGTTAGGATGCATTATCTAATGCACATAATCACATGTGCTCTGAAATAGAATAATATTTATCTGAAATAGAAAGATATTGTAACATTATACACTACCGAACGTTGAACGATGAACTAATGAACGTTGCGACGAAAGTGAATCAATCAAAACTAACTATGGACAATAACTTTATCCTAGAGCTGCTGTAAAGCCAAAACAATCTCTGTTACTTTCATTTCCTATTATCACTGTAAAGCTGCTTTGAAACAATCTATATTGTTAAAAGTGCTATATAAATGAAGGTGACTTGACATCCGTTCAAAAGTTTAGGGTCAGTAAGATTTTTTTTTTTTTGGAAAGAAATTAAAGAAATTAATACTTTTATTCTGCAAGGATGCTTTAATTTATTTAAAAGTGACATACAGACATTTATAATCTTACAAAAGCTTTCTATTTCAGATAAATGCTGTTCTTTTAAACTTTCTGTTCATCAAAGGATCTTGAAAAAAAATTGTACACAACTGTACTCAACATTGATAATAATAATTGTTTCTTGAGCAGCAAATCAGCATATTGGAATGATTTCTGAAGGATCATGTATCTGGAGTGATGTGATGCTGAATAATCAGCTTTGCGACAGGAATAAATTGCATTTTAAAATATATTCAAATAGAAAACAGTTGTAAAAGTAAAATTGCAATAGTATGTCACAATATTACTGTTTTGCACGTAATTTGAATCAAATAAATGCAGCCTTGGTGAGCAGAAGAGACTTCGTCTAAAAACATCAAAACATCTTACTGATCTAAAACTTTTGAACAGTAGTATACAAAGATCCCTTAACCTTACATAAACATAACCACTTAATTTAAAAAAACAACAACAACAACAACTGTAATGATGCTGACATGGAAGCAGATGAAAACAATGATGTAGGACCCAAGTGCATAAATGTATATAAACAGTGTGTGTGTGTGTGTGTGTGTGTGTGTGTGTGTGTGTGTGTGTGTGTGTGTGTGTGTGAGTTTAATGTATTTGTAAACTTAATATGAATGCAATTAATGTCCAATAAAGGGTGGTTTAAAGCACTTAATGACATTTTGCATTTTTCCATGACCTAATTAAAAGTGAGAATTATTTACTCCTAATAACCATTAACAACTCCTTTACCACTGATTTAAAATACTTTACATCACTTATATGTTTAATAAATTGTTAACAAAGCATAAAAACATTATCTAACAATTTTTATGAGCTAATTTAAAAAATGGTTAATTACAGTGACAATGAATGAAGGACTCACTGTTTATATATAGCCTATTAATATATTACCAATGAGACTACAATATATAAACTATGAAATAATTACAATAGTTTATAAATACTTTATTACTGTATACTTATTATAATACGGAGCCTCTAAAATGGACATGTTGGTGGAAACAATTAGGGATGGGAGATATTTTTTTTTTACATTTTTTGCGTTCTCTTGCAAAACCTTTGCGTTCCCCCGGGAAACTTTGCGTTCCCTCGCAAAACTTTAACGTTCACTCGCAAAGATATTTGGGTTTCATCGCAAGGCTTTTGCGTTCTCTCGCAAAGATATTTTCGTTCTCTAGCAAAACCTGTATAGGATGAATTTAGTCTCAAAATGATTAAAACATGACCTCTGAACAGAACTTGAGGGACGCTATCATCATCTGGAGAGTGTCTAACCCCCGGTCTTAACCCCAATCCAGAACATAGCTGGACCCAGAGCCAGTTTCACCACCTGCGACCATGCAGGAATCGTGTATGTCCCCCGCAGATGGAGAGCTACCACCCGCTGCGACGTGTCAGCCAGATCCCAAGGACAAGTGGCCAGCGTGGACCCACGCCCTGGAAGAGGAGCCCCCCAGTGAGTCTGACCCGGGGTGTGAGCCCGCAACATCTGTGGCCGAGGGTATACTGGTGGAAATAGAGACTGAGGACTGGCCCGGTTCTCACCCCGTTTCTCGACCATCATCACTGTATCTAGACATCACAATGAACTGTGATTTATCCTTGTGCTCTGAACTTTCATCAGTTTCTAGACAGCATAGACACCTGCATGGATAATTCATTACCTTCGACCCTGTTCAAGTCTCCATCTGCCTCCGTCACCGCCATGCTCAGCCAGTCCTCCAGCTCCGCCTCTGATGGATGTTTGCAGCCCTTCGCCATCTTCCGGGAATGCTTTGCTGTGACGTGAGGCACAGGTCATGCAACCTCCATCAGCGCCTGAGTGAGCGGCTTTTGATCACTCCACCTTGGGCTGTCGTCGATGGGCTCTGGGTCTGTGCCTTCGGACGTCATCCATCATCACTGCTGGGGTCTCGTCGTCCATTTCTCACCATTCTTCCGCCACCTACCCGCACCATCCCTTCATCATCTCCTGTCTCCCTCCGTGTGTCATCGCCTCGGCCACCTCCTAAGCCCCCTTCCATTCCTCCCTCACTGCTGCTGGTCGCACCTATTGGGAGGGGGTGTACTGTCACAGTTATGTTTTGTTGTTCACAGACTTTTAGTATGTTTGTATTACTTTCATGTTTCCTTTGTTACATTTCCTCTTCTCATTTGTTTACATTGGTTTCAGCTGTGTTTAGTTAATTAGCCTTGTTTGTGCTCCTACTTATGTTGTACCCTCACATTCATTCTGTGTTCGGTCACGTTCACGTTTGATGTGTTTTTATCTGCCCTGTATTGGATTATTGCCTGTTTGGATTAAACTTTTTATTGGAATTGTCTTCTTCTGAATCTTCGTCTGTCTGTCAAATACGCACACTCCTGGGATTTTGACACATACGATGTATCTTGTGAATGTATTGTTTTTTCCCTTTCATGTTTGGTATCATTTTAAATGTCTAAGTGCGATTGGTAAAATGGTCTCAATTTCATTGCAGTCACTGGTATAAGTGAATGTTTGAAAACTTAGGAGAATTTTGTTCTCCTTTTTGGATGGTGTCTCTTATAATTTTTTTCCTCTCCCCCGAAACCAGACATGACATTTTGTGCATGAGAAAAGGTCCAACAAAAGCTGCATAACTATTTGTGTGCTAAATGTTTATAATTATTTTGTTCTGGTCTGGGTATTTAAGGGAAAGTGGCATAGCAGTCTTAAGGGAATCTGTAACCAGAAAACCCCCATGCAGTGCTGAGTGAGTGTATTGAGTGTCTTCCTGAGTCTTGTACATTTTTACACTGTAAAAATAAAAGGTGCCTGGAGGAACCTTTTGGGGTTCTTCACTTTGCCACACCGGCAGAACCATCTGTAGATCCTCTAGGCACCCTTTAAAAAGGGTCGGTTCTCTGAGGAACCACCCAGGTTTCCTGAGGAACTCTTATATGAGGCACTGTTACCCCTTTTCCACCAAAGAAGAACTGGTTCGGAACTGGTGCTGGTTCAAAGTTGGCTCGGAGTTGGTTCAACTTGCGAACCTTCTCAGAACCTGTTTGTTTTTCCACTGACTAGAGCGGCCAGCGAACGACGTCGTTACGTCACTGTGTACGTCGCCATACGTCTTAGCTTGAAATGCTTGCGCCAACTTCAAGCATAACAATTACAATGGCGGACTACATCGTGTTTCTGCAAATGTTTCTCCTAGCTTTGTGATCCTATATTGGGGTCAGAAAAGATGTTTAGAACACATCTAAACCCCGCCCCCAGCCCCCGACGTAAGCATGACGTGGTAAAAGAACGGTTCTAGTCCAGCAAAGAGTTGGTGCCGCTTTGGAACCAGTTTTCCTGGCCGAGAACCGGTTCTTTGGCTGTCGAAACACAACGAACTGGTTCGCGAGTAGGCACTGGCTCCGGACCGGCTCTCAAAATGCTTTGGTGGAAAAGGGGTGGAACCGCTTTGGGTGCCTCCAGGAACCAAATTTCATTTTTTTTTTAATTTAATTTAATGTTGTTACTATGGTTACCATTAACTTCTATTATAATAAACAAACTGAACCAAATAAAAAATAAGAATTGTTTATTACATATTTTAGATCCATTTTAATACATACAGTTCCATGTAAACACATATGTTCCATGTAATACATCAATGTAATTTTTTTTAAATTTTGACTAATTAAAAATGTCCATCTTCACTTAACTTTAAAACATTTGTGTTTCAGTCCGCTTAAGTCTGACGTCACTGTTTCCAAGTCCAAAAGCTCTATCAGATGCCAAAACAAACAAACGGTGCTAATATACACTCATTGTGCTGTAATATTCCTGAAAATTATGATCCTACACTGAAATCTCAGATGGTTAGTTATTCAGCTATTTTGAATTATAAAATGTTGAAGTCTGGGATGCCGTGAGACTGGAGACTGTAATGTACAATATGGCTTTTGAAAAGCTTAAATGTGTGACTTGAATCAACAGTGCTCATAAATGGTTGTTGCGTATTCTCACTAGAAACAAGATAGAGGAAGTAGAAGTCGATGCTTCGACCCGGAAACAGTATTCCTTATGTCACAACAAGCAGAAGTTGCAATAAAATGATCTGTTGTTCTGTGAATTTTCACTGGTGAATTCCAGTCATTTCAATAAGAATCCACACGATCCGCAAATTCGTGTGAGGTCAGAAATTTCACTATATGGGACCAAGTTGGTCACTGGAATTCGCTGGATTTGATCAACAGAAAGCTACTTGAAAGTGACTCCAGAGTGAGCTGTGCTTCATACATTACGTAGCTACACTGCCTGTGTAATTTCACGAAATTCACAAATGCGACCGCAACTTTTCTCGCTGCAACATAAAATGCAATCAATAATATTTGATCTTGTCACTGTTGTGTGTGTGGGTGTGCTGCCCAGAATTAATGTCAGGTGAGTGTGGATTGCATCAATTTGCTCCTGATCTTCAAAGTACAATAGCACAGGCACTTGTTGGTGGAACACTTTTGGAAAAAGTGTCAAGCCACTTTGATTTCTTTTGGCCACTGATGGACTGTGCAGAGAAAATCGAAAATGACATTAAAAACATGTCCATGTATGTCTCTGTTAGTCATTTATTTACTAGAAAAGCTATTGGTTTGGAATGCAGTTAAAAAAGAGATGGGTGTTTCTAGTTTATACAAGTTTAGTGAGAGAGAGAGATTTTAATTTCCTTAAGTAGCTAAAGCAAACAGACACCTTTATGAGATGAGATAACTAGATCATCTCATTTATAAGGAACAACTCAAACCAGAATACATTCAAACCATATGTTAAAAGTTTTTCAAGCAAAAAAACACACAAGCTAAAGACAGGCAACAAAAGAAAATGAAAAAGAAAATTCATTTTGAAAGTGAGTAGAGAAGAATAGGGGCAGCTAAAGCTACACCTGGTTAGCTAAGTTTGAGCCAGACAGAATATCAACCTGACCGTCAAGAACTTTTTGTCTCTCGAAATAAATTATAGACCCATCCATTGATATATAGTGTAGGGACTGGGCGAGGTGAATCTGAATAACTATATACATCCTAGCGAAAATCCCAAAGCCTTCAGGCCCAAAAAGCCTGGATGTAAATTAACATATACACACACACACACACACACACACACACACACACACACACACACACACACACACACACACACTCACAACCACACACGCATCCCCCACAAGTGAAGCCCGCTCAGGACAGAGCGTGGTGTCCAGTTACGAGACATTTTTATGACTGACTGGAATGTCCCAAAGAAGGATCCAAAAGAAACTTCTCTTTTTAAAAGACATTTAACCAGATATATTCAATGTGTTTTTATGTGTGTCCATTTGCCCATGCCACATTGGAATGACTATGATTTTATCGTAGCTTAAAGTGAATTATAAATACCTTCATTAGGCATTTTTAAATATAACTGTCTATTCTCATAACTTGTACACATAGTTCTGGACACCTCCAGAATGCTTTCGGTGTGATCAATCAGAATACGTACAGTAATATCCAGTAAAATATAGTTTACTATGTTTTCCATCTTTGGAGTGAAAAGAGACCAAAACTAACATCACTGGAGTCCTTAGATAACAGCGTTTACGACCCAAAGGAATGTTCACAGAACTGTGGCTCTCTCTGAATTCTAACCAAGGAGGAGAAATGAATCCTGCATTCATATATATATATATACGCTATTATATATCCATTTGAGAATTGTATGAACAATGTATCTAAGTTCCCTATTTCATGAGTTGCCTTTTTGTGGTTTGGTCCATGTTTCTCGACAACTCTAATGGGATAATGTTTCAAACTTTGCCAACTAATGTTTAACCAAATCCATTTGTGGCAAGTTTGGTCTCGATAAACTCCAATTTTCATTCCCCATTTGTTAATTGACATTACATTTTGCTAAACTTTGTGACACATTAGTATTATAAGAATTGTGAAGATTCTTCTCTTAAACACCCAATGAAACTAGAGATTTAATTGCCTGGTTAGAACACAAAGGATCATAAAAATTCCCTCCAAAGGGACAGCTCCTGATTGGACCCTCTTCCAAAAGAAGGCGGAAACGTCAGGTCTTCAAAAGGACTGAATACCAGTTTATCCCTCTCTTACTTCTCTGGTCCTCGTGTCATAATGTAACGTCTCGCCTCCGGGCGAGCTCTTCGCCTTTCTTTTATTTGTTTCTAGTTTAGTTTGTGTTTTTCAGTCTTAGATAAGCCTCCGTGTTGAATTCCAATCGTCGAGTGAAAAGAACACCGCATGACATATCTCTTCAGCAAATCCATCTACAAGGGACCTTTAAACGAGCGCGCGCTCGCTTTGAAGGAGAAACACGCGCACGTAACCACGTGACGCGCCGGACCGAGAGACGCACGCGCGCTTCTTCACCAGCCATGCAAAGATGTAACGTTAACTCCGCGTGATTTCACCGTAGAGATCTTTATTTCTTTTCTTTGTTAGTCAAAGTTTTGTTCTCCGTAAGTCGACTCTGTTCACTTCCACGAAGTGAAACGAACATAGCCGAACTATTTTCCTTTGGTAATGTTACCCCAAAAGACTTTGAACCTCCGTTCAACATGCGCGCCAAGCCGCACCACGTGACGCTTCCTAAAGGACTCCGCTCACGCACTCGGCCAGACAGGGCCGTGCAGGAATGCCGCTACACAGGGAGACCGTGAAACTTGTGCAAGTATATCTCTTTATAGAGCCAGAATTCTGACAGTAGTTAAGTCACTCAGTGTCTTAAAAGTACGGTACTGCACTTTTGATCAAAAGCTTACAAACCTAGTTGTACTGGTTTTAACTATTCTGCTAATGAAAATACTTGCAGATGGAGAGTCATTATTTTCTTTCTTTTTTTGGTTACATTCCAGTTAAGCACTTTTTTTTTAATGAGAAATTCATCCAAGGTAGTATGTATTGTCACAAGTATGACCTGTGTTTCTTAGTTTTCCCCGTCTCTGTGTTTTGGTTTAGTCCTGTGTCTCAGTTTTCCCGCTCCTCGTTTGTGTTCAGTTCCTCCACCTGTGTCTAGTTAATTTGCCCCAGCTGTGTCTTGTTGCCATGACCCATTTCCTGTGTATGTAAACCCAGTGTTCTCCCTCACTCCTGTTCGGTTATTGTATATGTTGCGTTTATATGGTTGTAAGTGTTGTAGTTCCTGAGTTTTTGTATATTAAATTCCTGTTAGCAGTTATTCCTCGTCTCCTCGTGCTTCCTGCCTACACACACCGAGACAGAATAACCGACCCAAAGACAACCGTGATGGCTGAAGACAGACTCTTCAACTTGCAGCAGAATGGCCATTCGTTGGAGAGGTATGTTGAGGAGTTCCTGGAGGTTTCCCATTTAGTGAACTGGGGTGAATCCACTATTAACGGCTGCTTCCGGTTGGGACTGGACGATGATAATTTATTCCATTTCATCTCCGTGGAGGATTGTTATAAATCCGTCCCGGACTTTATTAATTATGTCCTAGAATTACATGGTTCCGATTTCCTTGTTGACTATGCAGAGGATAGTCAAAATCATCATCCAGTCCCCATCCGGAAGTATATAGACGTCCCAGTTCACCTCGATCCGGAAACCGCTGCATACCTCTCCAGAACTCCGTGTCCCTTGCTGCACCCGAGATGCCCGAGCCAGAGCTTCCGCCGCTGGTCCCATCCAGCACAGATCCCGAGCCCGAGCTTCACGTCAGCCACGACGAGCCCGAGCTTCACGTCAGCCACGACGAGCCCGAGCTTCACGTCAGCCACGACGAGCCCGAGCTTCACGTCAGCCACGACGAGCCCGAGCTTCACGTCAGCCACGACGAGCCCGAGCATCCGCCGCTGGTCCCATCCAGCAAAGATCCCGAGCCTGAGCTTCCGCCGCTGGTCCCGTCCAGCACCGATCCCGAGCCTTCACCGCTGGTCCACTCCCGCACAGTGTTTCACGTCTGCCACGACCAGCTGGAGAACCAGCTGGAGATCACCCAGCCAGAGACTGTTCCTGAGCCTGAGCTGAAACCCGTTCTTCTTCCCAAGAAAATTTTGGGGGGGGGGGGGGCTATACGCCTTCACCATGGCCACCCGAAGGGGCAGCACCGCCATGGTCACCTGAAGGGATAGCTCCACCCTGGACTCCCGAGGTCCCAAAAGCTCCGCCGTGGTCACGGCCACGTCAAGCTCCACCTTGGCCACGTCAAGCTCCGCCTTGGACTCCAGAGGTTCCGAAAGCTCCGCCGTGGTCACGTCCAGCTCCGCCTTGGACTCCCGGGTACCCGAGAGCTCCGCCTTGGCCACGCCCACGTCCAGCTCCGCCTTGGCCACGCCCACGTCCAGCTCCGCCTTGGCCACGCCCACATCCAGCTCCCCCTTGGCAAGACCCACAGCCTATTCCGCCCTGGAGGCTTCCTATTCCCATGGAACTATACCCTCGTCAGCCTCCAGGGCGCCCACCCTCCCACCCCTTTGGATATTGTACGGCGCGAGGACGCGCCTTTTTTGGAGGGGGGGTAATGTCACAAGTATGACCTGTGTTTCTTAGTTTTCCCCGTCTCTGTGTTTTGGTTTAGTCCTGTGTCTCAGTTTTCCCGCTCCTCGTTTGTGTTCAGTTCCTCCACCTGTGTCTAGTTAATTTGCCCCAGCTGTGTCTTGTTGCCATGACCCATTCCCTGTGTATGTAAACCCAGTGTTCTCCCTCACTCCTTTTCGGTTATTGTATATGTTGCGTTTATATGGTTGTAAGTGTTGTAGTTCCTGAGTTTTTGTATATTAAATTCCTGTTAGCAGTTATTCCTCGTCTCCTCGTGCTTCCTGCCTACACACACCGTGACCTGTATACATTACCCCCATCAAACTGCCCTGTCCATTGCTCCAGTTTCTTCACAAATCCCACAATTTTATCTGACATTGTCAGTAGGTTTGAATTCGGGATTTGCAGAGACAAATTAATGTCAGAAAGGTATGCAAGATCTGCAAGCTCTTTGGGTAAGAAAAATAATTGGCAAAGGAAAGTGCACAATCGAGCCGAAACAATTTTAGTTCGTAATTCTTAGTTGCAGTACTCTGGAGAGCCACCTTACTATGTTCAAAAGTATGTGCTAATGTATTCATATTTTGACACCAAACAGCAATTTTTTTTCCACTGCTAAGCAAAATAACAGATCCTCCAACAATTTTCTCTCATTGCAGTAGCATACAAATACAATTTTGACTCTCTGCAATTGTATGAAACTATATATGCCACCTCATATGAAGCACTTTGAATATCACAGTGGTTTGGGTGGTCATATTTTTTTTTCTGATTCATTAACCCTGATTCTTCACACCCGAGAACTTGACACACAACGTAGGGTTACTCTTCAAGGGTTACTCTTTTGGCTTAAATCGATGCATACGGCCATCTGCCTGGAAGCTAGTTATTTTAGTCGATAAAGTTTTAAATATGGATATTTTTCTCATCAGGAGGCAAGATAGGAGGAAATATCTTTCACTTTTAACTATGTGAATTTCCCTCTCATTTTGTATGTGTGCTCTGACCTAATGTTACCTTTTGCTGTTAACCCTAAAACATCCTAACTGATGACTAAACTATGTAGTTCTGCCTCAATGAACTGCAGATATGACAGTTTCAGTCTAACTGTTAAACAGTTGTGTATTTTTGTGTGAATGTGTTGTTTGTCTGTGTTTAGACCCTTGGCTTCTTTTAGTGTGCATTGGAAAATACGTTATATAGCCTATTTGTGGTTTGGTCTAACATTTCCCTGAATCAACAAGCTTTTTCAGATAATGCATGAATGGTGTCACATATCTGAAGATCAGATGAAGGTTCTTGAGATGAGTGTGCAAGATGAAATTTCCACATTACTGAAATCAGTTTAGAGTGACTACCCAACACATTCTTCAAAAAATTAGAGATCTAGATTACAATTCTGTGTAACTAACTATCGCAGGTATCAAAGATGTGCATGACAGTGGTTCATTTGGTAATGAATTGACAGCTTCCAGTTAATCTGATGCTTATACTGGATTGCCCAATGCTAGTGGTTTGTGGGTGTTTGCTAGGATGTTTTTGGATGGATGCTATCCTATAGCAGATAAAGACTTCTCGCTAAAATATGTATAATTTATTGATACCTATTTTCACCCCCAGTTGGTACAAGCTTTAGTTACAACATTAAGTGGCTATGGCATTGCTGGTTGCTAGGGATTTCTGTATAGTTACTAGTTGCTTACTAGCCAAAATCAAAAGGGCCTACATCCAAGTCTGTATGATATTTTAGTCCCTACATATTTGGTCCCAAATCATCAACAGCAGACTTGTTTGCACATTCCACAGAGCTTTTGGACCTCAGGCGTCGAGCCTCGGCTCATGTGATGACGCCCAGATCAGTCTGATTTGTGCAGAGGCACAAAGCATTTTTTACTCATATCTCATAAGATGTTTGGAGATGCGTTTCTGTTTCTAGCACAGTCTGAGGATATGGTGTTTCAACATCAAGATGTCGTCTGCTAAAGTGAAGGCTTGAGAATCAATTTTATTGTTCTAGTTCTTTTTATTTATACAGCATATTTAAAAACAGTCTGAGGACTGACCAAAGTGCTGTGCAAGTCAGATAAACACAACAGAAAACTAAGTAACACATAATAAATAAGACCATCAACAAAGCTAAAGAAAAGAAATGGGTTTTCAAGAGAGATTTAAACAGTGATAGGGAGGGAGCAGACCTAAGTTGTGCGGGCAGGCTGTTCCACAACCTAGGTCCCACCACCGAAAAGGCACTATACCAGTTTATCCCTCTCTTACTTCTCTCGTCCTCGTGTCATAATGTAACGTCTCGCCTCCGGGCGAGCTCTTCGCCTTTCTTTTATTTGTTTCTAGTTTAGTTTGTGTTTTTCAGTCTTAGATAAGCCTCCGTGTTGAATTCCAATCGTCGAGTGAAAAGAACACCGCATGACATATCTCTTCAGCAAATAATAAGTAATGAGACTTTTTACTTTTTTGAATTACATTTTTTTTGACGCCCATTTGAATTAAACTGAGAAAGGTGCTATATATATAAAAATAAAATAAACTTATTATTAAACTGTTCTGATATAATTTGTTTAGGCTCCAGATGATCTTTGCTGATGCTGTTTTGATGAGAGAGAACCAGTTGAAGTCAGAGGATCTTTGGTGAATGGAAAAACAAGGCCGCAGCCTGGCGCAAGCTTGGGGTCCTTAGAAAACTTCTAGTTTAGCATCATCTTCACATCAGGACTAAGAGACTCAAGGGAGTCAAAAAGCCAAGAGCTTCCAGAGAGATGAGAGAATCCAGAGAGAGAGAGAAGCTGATCTTGATCAGTGATTTTTAAAAGGGTGAAGATGTCACATCCTCTGGGAGTGTGTGAGCCAATAAGAAGTTGTTCCTTTGGAGGGAGATTTTACAACTCTTTGTGTTTAGGCAAGGCATTTAAATCTGTAATTTCATTGGGTGTTTAAGAAAAAAGAATCTTCGAGATCCTTATAATACCCTTGCGTCACAAAGTTAGCAAAATGTAATGTATATTGACAAATGGGGAATGAAGATTGGAGTTTACAGAGACCAAATATGCCACACATATGACCCTGGTTAACCATAGTAGGCAAAGTCTGAAACATTAACCCATTAGAGTTTACAAGAAAACATAGGTCAAACAACATAAAAAGGAAAATCATGAGATGGGAAAATTAGATGCATGTTTATACCTTTCTCAAGTGGTGTATATATATATATATATATATATATATGAATTAACAGGGCTTAAATCTCCTTATCAGTAAGAGTCACAGCTCTCAGGAATTTCCTTTTGGGGTCATAAAAAGGTTCTTATCAATGTAACAGGACCCTGAGTTCTGCCAGTGGTGTTAGCTTCATTGGGAGGTTAGTTTCGGGGGAAGTTACACTGATCTTTGTTGGGAGAGTGAGTTTGCTGGACTATTCATTAGATAAAATGAATAGTTTGTGTGTGTGATTGGTCCAGACGCTACACACCTTTATTTATATAGCGCTTTTTACAATACAGATTGTTTCAAAGCAGCTTTACAGAGATAACAGGAAAATAATGCTGTAATAATATTGTTAAATATAAAATTAAATGTCCCCTACTAAGCAAATCAAAAGCCAATGGCGACAAAGATGAAGAAAGGCGAAAAAGGCAACAGTGGCAAGGAACGAAAACTTTGGCCAACGAACAGTGTATGATCATGATTTAGGCAGCATTATAGGTCAGAAGTCAGATTGGATCAGAACTTTCACAATATTTATCCAGTTTCATCTGGTTGGGGGTCGGAGTCATCACGCCAGTATGGAGACGAGTTTGTTGAGGTGTCCATGAGGCCTTCACAGTGTTGATGAGGCTGGCACTTCAGGTATGCGTTGTCGTCGTGTCCATGCTCATCAGATCTGGATATGGCCTGGATCCGGCGGTTTGCGGTAAACCTCAGGATAAACAGAGAGACTAATATTAGCGTAGACGCCATCCTTCTTATGATGTACCAAGTACATCAGGATTTTTGGGAAGTTTTCCTGGTTCCGGCTGATCTAAACTATGCAGCCTAACATTGAATTATAGAAGTCTATAATGTGTTGTGTATGCTAAGCCAAAGAGATGTGTTTTTAGTCTAGATTTGAACTGACAGACTGTGTCTGCTTCCTGGACAATGTTAGGAGGATTGTTCCAAAGTTTTGGTGCTAAATAGGAAAAGGATCTACCGCCAACAGTCGATTTTTGATATTCTAGGTATTATCAACTGGCCGGAATTTTAAGATCGCAATAGACATGGAGTATAATGCGTTAAGAGCTCACTCAAGTACTGGGGAGCTAAACCATTTAGTGCTTTGTAAGTAATCAGCAATATTTAAAAATGTATACGATGTTTAATAGGGAGCCAATGTAGTGTTGACAGAACCGGGCTAATATGGTCATACTTCCTGGTTCTGGTAAGAACTCTAGCTGCTGCGTTTTGGACCATCTGTAATTTGTTTATTAAGCGTGCAGGGCAACCACCCATAAGAGCATTACAATAATCTAGCCTTGATGTCATGAACGCATTAACTAATTGTTCTGCATTTGTCATTGAGAGCATATGACATAATTTAGATATATTTTTTTAGATGGAAAAATTTGGTTTTACAGATACTATTCACATGACTCTCAAATGAAAGATTGCTATCAAGAGCAAACCCAGGTTCCTAACCGACGACGAGGACTTGACAGAGCAGCCATCAAGTGTTAGACAGTATTCCAGGTTATTACGTGAGGAAGTTTTGTATCCAATAATTAGAATCTCTGTTTTTTTCAGAATTAAGTTGTAGGAAATTACTAGTCATCCAATTTTTTTATATCAGCTATGCATTCCGTAAATTTGGTGAATTGGTAGGTTGCGTCAGGGCTTGAAGAAATATAGAGCTGAGTATCATCAGCATAACAGTGAAAACTAATGCCATGCTTCCTAATGATATTTCCTAAGGGTAGCATGTACAGAGTGAACAGAAACGGTCCTAGTACTGAGCCTTGTGGTACGCCATATTGAACTTTTGATCGATAAGACATCTCTTCATTTACTGCTACAAACTGATAATGGTCAGATAAGTATGATTTAAACCATGCTAATGCAATTCCACTAATGCCAACATTATTTTCGAGTCTATTTAAAAGAATGTTGTGGTCAATAGTATCAAATGCAGCATTAAGATCGAGTAACACCAATAGCGAGATACAGCCACGATCGGATGATAAGAGCAAATCATTTTTGACTCTAATGAGAGCTGTCTCAGTACTATGATACGGTCTAAATCCTGACTGAAAATCCTCGCAGATACCATTTCTTTGCTCTGTAGGATCAAGTTGCGTTTTTTTAACTAGTGGTTTAATCATAGCCAGCTTCAAAGTTTTCGTTATGTATCCTAGTGACAAAGATGAATTAATGGATATTGAGAAGAGGATCTATTAGTGCTGTGCGGTATACCGGTTCATACCAAAAACCGGTGTATATTTTTGTTATGATATTAATTTTTAATATACCACCTGTTAGAATATCCTTCTCCTTCAGCATACAATATAACAGTCTATACAATAGAGATTCTTTTGTTCAGCATAACTGCTACGTCTGCATATTTTTCCTCTTGTGTAAGTTAAACATCTGGTATTCATTAATAGAGGGGTGCTCACTCCTCCTCTCTCTATGTTCGTTCCATTTCTATACATTGTGTGTTTGAGAGAGCTTCTAGGATCCCCTGGATATGTTGGAAATCTAACAGGATACTGCCTAACGTCTATATGATATCTATGATGTAATATTTGATTTTATTGGTTAGACTTGTACTCTTTTCTTTGAGACTTTCACTATATAAACCCTAGACAAAGGATATTGGGTTGAGCTTCTACTCCAGCTGGTGCCGGTGTATTGTATTGTCTGTTCATAATAAAGGACCAAGATTTGGGGCACTTTTCGTTTGGACCATTTCATTTCCATTTCTTACAATTTGGTTGCTCGTTCGGGATTTCTCCAGACAGGTAAGAATTAAATTTTTTTTTTTAAAAGGAAAAGGTTGATTCTTCCTGTCTGCTGAGAAAATTGTACCTATAGTGCCGTGATTTTTACCATATTTGGTGAAATTTGTTTGTTTGTCTGTCGTATATGCGGGACGTTTGTCCGTCGTATATGCGGGACGTCTGTCCGTCGCATAAATAAATGCGGGACGTCTGTCCGTCGTATGAATAAATACGGGACGTTATCCTCGTGTTTGTGATCGAACGCGGGAAGAACGGAAGGAAAATTGATCACTTTCCTCTGTTTGGAAATAGATTTGACAGAGACATTCGGTTTTTCTCTTGCAAAGTCTATTTCGATTTACCCTTGGTCTTGGTTATGGATAGATAATACATTACTTTACTTTTTTTTTCTCTCTTCTTTTTTTAAAATTATTTTTCTCTCTTTATTGGCCAATTTACTAACACTCTTAAATTAAATTGCATGTTTTTCTTTGTTTTCTATTTGGCCATACTGTAATTTGTTGCCTTGAGGAGAAATTTTTGTGTGTTGTTAATGGGGAATAAAATTTGTCCACCGTTAGAAGATGAATCTCCGAAAGATTTTATGATTAGAAATAATCAAGCATTTTTTACGGAGCCATATTTGTCAAATTTAGCTGGCTGGTCAACTGGCAAAACACAATTAGATCCGTTTCCTCGAGACGGCTCATTTAAAGAAAATGACATGCTCGCTGCGAAAGACATGATTTTTGGAAATTGGGGCGACCCTGATTGGGATTATTCTTACATGAAACAGTCTTATAAAGTCTGGAAGGAAATGCAATGCTATTGGAACAAAGGTCCACGAAGAGTTGACAATATGAGTAACAATGTGATTTCAAAATCTGAATTGGCTGTGAGAGAGAGTGTAGTTTCTGCCGTCCTTTCTTCTCCGGCCGAGAGAGACAGAAATTCTCTGTTGAGGGAGGGGCGGCCCTCGCAGCCTATGGAACAGGAAAAAAGGCTGTCACAGTCTGTGGAACAGTCCGTTGTTCCGAAGACTGTTGCAGAACAAAAACCCTTACCTCCAAAATATGAGTGTATTCCAACTCTTTCTGAACCACGCAAAAACAGATTATACCCTGATCTCACGACCGCGACTTTGTGTCCTTTTGTTGAAACTTCAGAAGGATTCAAAGTTCATCCGTTACAGATTTCTGAAGTGATGGCAATTTCTAAGCACTTACCTGATCCAGCACGGTCGCCACATCAATTTGTTTCGATGCTTAAACGGTTAACGGCGTACAGCCAACTTACTGGTCGAGACTATCGCTTTATTTTGACTAAAACATTGCCTGCTGATATTACAGAGGAAGAATTAATTGATGAGGTTGATCTGTTAGACCCAGTGAATGACGCACCACCCGTCCGGAGTATTGTGTTTAAAGATTCGGAACCTGTTGATTTGTCTGACCCCACGAGCACATTTAGAATCGCTGATTATGGAGATTATAATCCCGATTGGATTTGGGCCAGTCCTGGTAAGGTGAAACTATTTTTCAAACAACTGACTGCATTTTTAGTGAAGTTGTCTTCTGCTAAACAGGACATTTCGCATGCAGCGAACACAAAACAGAAGGTGGGAGAAACGCCTCTTGCATTTTTTAATCGATTTCGAAATGCTTGGATTCACGAATCTGCGATTCCTATTGATGAGGATAATTGTTTGTTGTTTGTGAACACGTTTTTGAATAATATGCACAACGAGACTGCACAAATGATTCGAATCACTACCACTAACATTAGTAACATTTCTGTTGATGAATTGGGAAGACGCTTGCGTGAACTTTCGTCTGCTGGGGCATTTGACAACTCCAGAGGCAAAGTTCCCGCAATGTTTCAAGTTGGTTCCGCTGTCCAAAATCGCCCGCCACCCTATGACACAAGGGACATAAAATGCTTTTTCTGTGGGTGTCGTGGACACACGCAACGCTTTTGCAAGAAAAAAGCTGAGAGATTTCAGCGCAATAATGATAAACAGATGTTCAGGCGCTCTGATGGTCTAGCTCCTGTATATTTAATGGACCTTCTATCGCCCTACAATCCATCGCGTTCTTTAAGATCCCTAAATTCGAGGCTTCTGGTCATTCCTAGGATATCCAGATCCACTAAAGGAGGGAGGGCGTTCTCGCATTTCGCTCCTAAACTCTGGAATAGCCTTCCTGATACTGTTCGTTGCTCAGACTCGCTCTCCCAGTTCAAAACTAGATTAAAGACGCATCTCTTCAGCCAAGCATTCACATAATGCTTGCCTCTTATACTACTGTTGAACCAGATCGAATGCATTAATATTATGAACAGCAGCTACGCTAATTATTTCCCATCTGCTTTTCTGCTGTTATCTCGGGACGCTAGTCCCGAGGTAAATAGCGTTCTTCAGCTACAGTCTGTATCCAGCCTCTCACGGAGACTTCAGAGTCCCCAACACCTGCGATGAGACGACTCGACGCCTGTGAAGAGACGACTCAACGCCGGCGATATGTTATGCCCTAAATTAATACATGATGATTAACTAACTGTATTTTTTACGTACATTTCTGAAATGCACTTTCTGTAAAGCTGCTTTGAAACAATATGTATTGTGAAAAGCGCTATACAAATAAATTTGAATTGAATTGAATTGAATTGATGGTCCGATGCCAAAACCCCCTCCCTCCCTTACTCCCTCTGCACGACAGAGGCCGATGTACCCGACTTCATGGACACAGCAATGACTGTGCCAGGAAGATGGGGATTTTCTATCTGATAACTTTTCACAGATTTCAATGAGTTATGCAAACAAGTCAAATGTTTTGCCCTTTATTGAATTGAATTTTGACTGCAAACCATATGTTTTTTTAATTGACAGTGGCGCCTCCATCTCCTCGCTGTCTTCTAATGTCTATGAGGGCCCCGTCACGGGTAGAAAATTAAATTCTATAGGAATAGACAATGTTCCAGTGGTTTGTAATTTGACACCAGCTTTACCGGTTACTTCTAATGATGCACCATCACTGTTCAAAATGCATGAGTTTGCAATAATTCCTGATTCTCCATTCTGTTTGTTAGGAAGAGATTTAATGCATAAGATGGGTGTTAAATTGGAATTTGACTCTGACTCTTTGCAACTTATGTTTCCATCAGCCTTTTCTCTTACAACCGACACAGGAAGTGCTCCCTTCGAGGATGTGTCTGCAACTGAGCTCGGACAGGAAGTTGCTGGGGTAAACCCGAAACTGTGGGCGGCGCATAAGGATGACGTAGGCCTACTTGACATTCAACCTTATGTGGCCAATTTGACAACGAATAGGCCTGTGTTTCAAAAACAATATCCGCTTTCAAAGGAAAAAGAGGAGGGAATTCAACTTCTCATTTCTCAATTTCTGGCTCAAGGCATTCTGGTTCCCACTCATTCACCTTACAACACACCAATTAATCCAATTAAGAAAGCAAATGGTTCTTGGCGCTTGACGCAAGATTTGAGAAAAATTAATGATTTGATAAAACCACTTGCTCCTATTGTGCCAGATGTACAGACTATTATTAATTCTATCCCTTTGGAACATGCATTCTTTTCTGTTATTGATTTATGTTCCGCCTTCTTCAGCATTCCTGTTGACCAACAAACTCAGCCACTTTTTGCTTTCTGTTTTCAGAATTGCCAATACGCCTGGACGCGTTGACCTCAGGGTTTTCGCGACTCTCCGGCCGTTTTCTCCGCTGTAGTGCACGCAACGCTAAAGGATGTCAGACTCCCTCCTGACACCTGTCTGCTACAATATGCTGATGACATTCTCGTCACTGATGCCTCTGCGGACATGTGTGCTGCTGCCACTACAATTGTCTGCAACGTTTTAGCAGAGGCTGGTTTCAAGGCATCTAAAGAGAAACTTCAGTGGGTGCAGAGGAAAGTCAATTACCTCGGCCATGAACTGTCACAAGGCCAAGTTCGCCTGTCGGCGGACAGAGTTAAAGCCATCGCTTCGTTCAAGCACCCTTCGACACGGAAGCAAATGCAAAGCTTTCTGGGACTGGTCAATTACTGTCGATTATGGGTGCCGAATTGTTCCATGTATGACAAAATCCTGCGAGACGCTACGCTGGATGACAAAGAGGACATTACATGGACAAGTGAAATGGACCAAGCGTTCAGACATTTGAAATCCTCTCTGTTAAGGCCTCCCGCCCTCGGCCTCCCATGCTACAAACGAGATTTCCATATGTACGTGCACGAAGGTGGGGGCACGGCCGCGGGAATCCTAGCCCAAGAGCATGGGGGTACTTTCCGTCCAGTAGCTTATTTGTCTAAAACTCTTGATGCAGTGGCTCGGGGACTCCCGGCCTGTTTACGTGCAGTGGCTGCTGCAGCGATCATGGTACAGGATGCTGAAAAGGTTGTTTTATCACATCCACTCACAGTTCACACATCACACCAAGTGGGTACGATTATGCAAAATATCTCTACTCAACACATGTCTGCTCAACGCCGTTCTGGCTATGAAGCTATATTATTAGCAACTGCTAATTTAACGTTGAAAGTCACTTCTGTTATTCATGGTCCGACTGTACATCTGCACAGGTTGTTGATGGATGGTGAATTTGAGAGTGATGACCACGACTGCCTGACCAGACTCCAAACTTCGACTGCCTGCAGGCCAGATGTGTCTACATCTGTCCTGGAGGAGGGAGATAATTGGTATATAGACGGATCCTGTTTCAAGCCAAATGACAATTTATACTTGTGTGGATATGCTATTGTTGAATTACCTGATCGTGTAATTGAGGCATATTCGTTGCCATATAAATCAGCACAAGTAGCAGAATTAATTGCTTTAACGAGAGCTTGTCAATTGGCAAAAGGTCAGTGCATTAATATATACACTGAAATTTTAAAACCTCCGACGGAAAACCAATTTCCCATCACAATATCGTGGCCGAGCTCATCAGTGCAGCACAGCAACCATCGAAACTTGCTGTCATTAAAGTACTTGGTCGTAAAACAGGTGAATCAGATGAGGCTAAGGGAAACAGGTTTGCAGATGAAGTCGCGAAATGGGCTGCTAAAGAAGTAATACTTAGTCCATATGTAAGTGAACAGAGCACTGAAGTGCCTATGATGAATTCGTCACTGATTAATGATTTGGACATTAAAGTACTACAAGCTAATCCTACGCAAGCCGACCTGATTCATTGGGCCTCGAATGAAGTAAAACCAGATCAAGCTGGTATTCTAAGAGACAAGCAGGGTAGAATCGCTCTACCAGCATCCACCGTTGTAATGCTGTGCAGGCATTATCACGGGGTATCACACGTGTCAAAAGAAAAAGTGATCCAAAATTTGAATCAATCATACTGCATAGCAAATGTTCGGAAGAATACTTTGTTGATATTGGATGCTTGCTTGGTGTGTGCACAAACAAACAGGCACAAGGCAACCCGCCATGACGCTTTACCGCATCCTGAGCTTCCTTTTCAATATTTACAGATCGATTTTACACACATGCCTCCATGTGGAAATCACAAATATTTGCTCGTGATTGTTGATCGATTTTCGAAGTGGCCAGAAGCTTTTCCGTGTGGTAAAGAAAACGCGCAGACGGTTGTAAAGGTTCTTGCAAAAGAAATTATACCGCGCTTCGGTATTCCAACCGTTATCGCAAGTGATAATGGAACTCCATTTGATTCAAAAGTCACACAATTATTAGCCAAAGAGCTTAATATTAATTGGCACTTTCACATTCCCTATTATCCGCAATCATCGAGCAACGTAGAGAGATTTAACAAGACGATAAAAGAACGTCTGAATAAGGCGTGTCTAGATACGGGCAGAAATTGGGTTGATTTGCTGCCTGCCGTACTGACGGAAATGAGAATGTCTCCATCAGCAACCACAAAAATGTCTCCATTTGAAATTCTGATGGGTAGACCTTTCCCGACCCCTTGGGTCAGAGGTCGCGCTGGCAATCTCTCCACAGGTGACACGGAAGTGATCATCGCGGACTACGTGGATTCCCTAGTTAGAACGTTAAATGGCATAAATGGTGATGTTTCTCTCTCTCTCCCTCTTCCTTCAGAAAAGCCGACTCATCCTTTTGTTCCAGGACAGCAGGTGCTGATAAGATGTCTGAAGCCCACGAAACTCGGTGAGCCGAACTACTTAGGACCATCCACTGTTATCGCTGTGACGAGGACAGGTGTTCTGACTGACCTCCAGCCCCAGTGGATCCATGCCAGCCGAGTGAAAGCAGCTCCATCCTAGGGGAACGCATAAGCCTATGCGGAAGCGGTGATCGAAAGGAGAACGAGGAAGAGAAGTAGACGAAGAACGAGATTGCTGATTGAGATTAGCAATAATTATCATTGAATCCATTAAGCCATGTCTGTAAATTTGATAATACATCTGATCGTGCTGACAAGCATGCTCATATATACTCAAGCACTTGTTAGTAGTGGTAATGAAACCTGGTTGATACATGAAGACGAACCACATGCGTTTGCCTCCAATATGTGGTGGAGGTTAGCCAACTTCACTGCTAAGTCTACAGGAAAAAGGGGTGACTGTTATGTTTGTACAAAAATGCCACAAAGTGCTTCTGGACCTCATGTAACTGTTCAGTCGCCAACGACAGAAGAAGAACTGTTCTGTCCCTTATATCTTAGTAATATTGGTGCACTTGCTCCTCAAAATTCAACGGGAAATTGGACTTGTCCTGGTAATAGGATACTGACAGTTGCAGTACAAGTACATGTTAAAGTGGCAACTGTAGGTCCTATTCCAGATTCATTGTTTTGTATGGAAAGAAAAATAGGAGCCGCAACGTTGGGTTCAATTCCTGAGAATAAATGTAATCAAATATATCGACGTTGTGAAGTACGAAATATGCCCTGTTGCTTGAGCTGTTTGACAGGAAAAGGAACATTTGACGTGGAAGAATGCTCAAAAGGATCTTCACTCCCTTTAACTACTCTGCATGCTTATGCAGGAGCAACTCCTGAGGAACAAGAATTATGTTATGAGTATTGTAGACTTTATTCGGGTAAAAATTGTAATAGGTATGTGCCATCTGTAAAAGGAACAAGAGCTTTGAAAGATTGGTTTTGGTTATGCGGGCACATGGTTTATACCTCATTACCTTTTAACTGGAGTGGACGATGTGCCCTAGTAACTTTGGAAGAATATTCTATGATTATCAGGCAACAAAGAAACGCTAACGTGAATAATCCACGAAACACACGTGCTCTTTCTGACCGCAGTTCAGTTAGTAGTTTGGGAAGAGATAATCCAGTACCAAAAGAACACCGATTATGGACTGGTACAGAAAAATTCTTTGAAGGAATTTTTCCAGTAATAGGTGTATCCAGTCTGCAAATTGAAGTAGAAGTCACAAGATATGAATTGATTTCCTTTATTAAAACTACAAGGAACACCCTAGCTGGTGTCAAAGAAGAGCTTTGAGCACTTCGTTTAACTGCTTTACAAAATCGTTTAGTATTGGATCAGCTTACAGCGGCCCGCGGAGGAGTGTGTGTTATTGTTGGAATTTCGTGTTGTACATATATCCCTGACAATGACGCAGATGGTCACATTATAGCTGACGGAATAGATAATATGACAAGAATTGCTGACGAGTTACAAAGAAGAGAAGTGAGTGATAGAAGTGGTTTCGGAGATTGGATCACAAACTGGAAACAAATGCTTATATCTGCTTTAATCCCAATAGGAGTCATACTTTTAATTCTTGCATTTATTGTTTGTTGTATTATTCCATTTATTAGAATGTTGATTCATCGGGCAATGAATACTTTTGTATCTTCTCAGTATGCTTTGATGAACAGAACTGTTAAGTATTGATGATAATGAAGGATATTTCCTGTATTATTGTGCCATAATGAGTATGCTGAAGAATGATGTGATATGATACTTCTATTATATGATAATCATCGTATCAAAGTGGCCATTGTTAGAATATCTTTCTCCTTCAGCATACAATATAACATTCTATACAATAGAGATTCTTTTGTTCAGCATAACTGCTACGTCTGCATATTTTTCCTCTTGTGTAAGTTAAACATCTGGTATTCATTAATAGAGGGGTGCTCACTCCTCCTCTCTCTATGCTCGTTCCATTTCTATACATTGTGTGTTTGAGAGAGCTTCTAGGATCCCCTGGATATGTTGGAAATCTAACAGGATACTGCCCATATTAAGAAGCTGTTATATAACGTCTATATGATATCTATGATGTAATGTTTGATTTTATTGGTTAGACTTGTACTCTTTTCTTTGAGACTTTCACTATATAAACCCTAGACAAAGGATATTGGGTTGAGCTTCTACTCCAGCCGGTGCCGGTGTATTGTATTGTCTGTTCATAATAAAGGACCAAGATTTGGGGCACTTTTCGTTTGGACCATTTCATTTCCATTTCTTACACCACCATACCGATGTATTTAATTACACAACGTTCGGAACGAACGTCATGCTGCTCTGTTTCAGACGGACCCTTTACAATGTTGCACTTCTAAGCAGCGACTGCGAGGCGAGGGTAAACAGCAGTGCTCTGGTGTTACGTTACAGGGAAAATGGATGCTGCAGAACTATGGCGTTATTTTCCTGTCAAATGTCGAGAGTGCATTATTGTAGCGCGAAAGTACATTAATATAATGCGCGAGCTCGAATCTCTCTGCTCGCGCGCGGAATATAATGTGCCGCGCTCTCAGATACACGCTACTCTTGTTAGAATAAGTCTATTTTCTCTGGGCTCACTCAGAGAATCCTGCACTTAAAACGTGTTCAGTGCACGTTTTCGTTTGTCAACAAAATGGTGTGAACAGACATACACATTTTTCGGTGGATGCTCCAGTTTTAGCCCAGCTAACCAAAAACGTCTACTCTCTGACATTGAATATTAGCTGATACGGAACCGGACACGGGCATTCTCTCCTTTTTATCTTATGCTCAAAGCACTCAGTTTCTAAAAGTTTTTTATCTTCTTTAAATTGTTAAAACAACCAACAACAGCACATGTAGAGCCTGAACTCATTCTCTCACTGCTAATACAGTACGAACCGGAAGTAGGCAACCGGAGTCGTCGTCATGGCGGCGCACATTATTTAGAGCAGAATAAGGTGGATACAGTAGCCAGCACAAATCTTTAACGTGATTTATCATTTGCACAATATATTGTTACATTAAGCACCAACTCTTCAAAAGAATTATATTTGAAACTAGACTTCTTAGTAATTTTGAAAATATTACTATAAAATTACAGCAACACCTCCCCCTTTGCCTTTCAGATGAGGTTCATGTTTATAACGGTAATCTTGTGGGGTGGACTCATTTAAAGTAATTTAATTGTTTGGTTTTAGCCAGGTTTCTGTCATACACAGCACATCTAGGTTATCGTCTATAATCATATCTTTAACAATAAGTGCTTTTGAAGTAAGGGATTGAATATTCAGAAACCTAAGCTTTATCATTTGTATTATTTCTGTTTTTTTATTTGTTGAACATCAATTACATTTTTACCCTTAGATGGGTATGGAAGTTTTTTGTAGCGTGAGAAATCAGGGGTGTGGCGTGTGAGCGTGTGAAACCAATCAAATGCGTGTGTCTCACGGCCAATGCGTGAGAGTTGGCAGCTCTGCTCAATTGCCCTCCTGCACGGGCTCTACTTCAGCCGGAACCGAACAATGTACAGTGTTCTCTAAGCTAGTCGCATCCAAAACAGAATCTAAAGCCCTTGCACTCTTACAATTAACCTCAATTGAAGTTTAGATGCGTGTATCTAGTTCTGAAATCTTCTCTATCAGCCTGACTATTTCCCTGCATTTATCACATGTAAATCCTGTGCAGACGGAGAAGGCTATACATGTTACATGAAGTGCAAGTCACAATAAGAGGAGAAGATGACATGACTTACCGTGTTTGTTGACTGATTCTACTTATCACAGCTTTGATGGATTTGTAAAAGGCGCGAGCGGGCGGGCTAAAAAAATAAATAAAGAGCACACGGATGGCACGCAAACAGGCTAGCGAATTAGTAGCTTGTTGAGCTAGCAACGATTTAGATTGAAGCTAGCGATGTAAGGTTAATATGTGATGTTGAGTAAGTTGTATTCAGCAGTATAAACAACAGGGAATGGTAGTAAATAATGATTCAAAACAGAAAGATATACGAAGCTACAGACGCAAGCCAGCAAGGCAGACAGGAGCAATTGAGTCTGCCATTTTGATATTCTAGGTATTTTTAACTGGCCAGAATTTTGAGATCGCAATAGACGTGAAGGACTATAATGCGTTAAGAGCTCGCTCAAGTATTGGGGAGCTAAACCATTTAGTGCTTTGTGTGCTCTTTGTTACCTGGGTGTGCTCTTTGATACCAAACTTTTATTTGAAAGTCACGTGTCTAGTATCTTTAAAACCACATTTTTTCATCTTAAAAATATATCTAAATTACATCATATGCTCTCAATGACAAATGCAGAACAATTAGTTAATGCGTTTATGATATCAAGGCTAGATTATTGTAATGCTCTTATGGGTGGTTGCCCTGCACGCTTAATAAACAAATTACAGCTGGTCCAAAACGCAGCAGCTAGAGTTCTTACCAGAACCAGGAAGTATGACCATATTAGCTCGGTTCTGTCAACACTGCATTGGCTCTCTATCAAACAGCGTATACATTTTAAAATATTGTTGATTACTTAATCAACCACCCAGTAGAGCATTACTTAATCAACCACCCATGCTCAACCACCCAGAAGAGCATTACAATCATCTAGCCTTGATGTCAAGAACTCATGAACTAATTGATCTTCATTTTTAATAGAGAGCATATGACGTAATTTAGATATATTTTTAAGATGAAAAAATGTGGTTTTACAGATACTAGACACGTGAGTTTCAAATGAAAGTTTGGTATCAAAGAGCACACCCAGGTTCCTAACCGACGACGGAGGACATGACAGAGCAGCCATCAAGTGTTAGACCGTATTCTAGGTTATTAGGTGAGTAAGTTTTTTGTCCAATAATTAGAATCTCTGTTTTTTCAGAATGAAGTAGTAGGAAATTACAAGTCATCCAGTTTTTTATATCAGCTATGCATTCCGTTAATTTTGTGGATAGGCAAGTTTCGTCAGGGCGTGAAGAAATGTAGAGCTGAGTATCATCAGCATAACAGTGAAAACTAATAGGGGTGTAAATCGGACAGTTCATCATGATACGATACGATACCGATTCTCTCAGTCAGCGATATGATATTTGCCAATACCTCAAATTCTGCGATTCGATTCAGGGCTATATCAATCGATTTATCGATATTTAGATATAATGTGCCAAGTGTACACAACCAGTTATGTTTATTAACTTACAAATGCATCCAAAAATATATAACATGAAAGTTTAATTAATTTCTTTGAAAAGTGCACACCTTCTCCCAATTGGGAGTTGTTTGTTACAAGTTATAAGTAAAAAAAAACATGATATATGAAAATGAACAAGAACGGAGTTATCTGTTTTTGCAAATGAACTCTATAACAGAAGAGTTCATTTGCAAAAACATTACACCGTTCTTGTTCATTTTCATATATCATGTTTTTTATTTTATTTTTTATTGTCTTTTATTTTTGATCTTTTTTATCTTTGTAACGTTAATCTCCTCAGCTGACATAAACGCGTCAAACTTTGTTGCTGTGATTAACGCACACGCAATACAGAGAGCTTTTCCTCAGCACTAACGTGCTGTTTTAGCAAGATTCCGTGAAAAAGTTTCAGCTTTTATTTTCCTTTTACGCTCCGAAGAAAATATCACGGGTTCATCAAGTTTGTTGAAATCCATCCTCGATCACTTTTAATCAGCTTTGATGAAACTCCTCTCAGCTAGCGCATCTTTTCAAAGTGACTAGCAGCCTTGTCACCTGACCTGAATACTGTGCACTGATTCGCTAAAACACTTTTCGGGTTGTGTTCACAAACAACAAGGGTGCTTGTTGTTTCTGCTGTAAAACATAAACTCTTGATGCCTTTACAGTGGAAAATACCGGCTTTTTTGACAAAGGGTTCAGTTAATCTTGTCAGACGTCTATTTCAGATGAGAAAAGTTACCTGAGGATGTGGAGAGTTTCAAAATAAAGGTACTGTATATCGATATTTTATGTGTTGCATCGATGCATCGTATTGTTAGACGCTTGATCGATGCATCGATCCATATCGATGTATTGTTACACCCCTAAAAAATAATGCCATGCTTCCTAATGATATCTCCTAAGGGTAGCATGTACAGAGTGAACCGCAACGGTCCTTGTACTGAGCCTTGTGGTACACCATACTGAACTTTTGACCGATAAGTCATCTCTTCATTTACTGCTACAAACATTTTAAACCATGCTAGAGCAAGTCCACCAATGCCAACATCATTTTCGAGTCTATTTAAAAGAATGTTGTGGTCGATAGTGTCAAATGCAACACTAAGATCGAGTAACACTAATAGAGAGATACAAACAGGATCGGATGATAAGAGCAAATCATTTGTGACTCTAATGAGAGTTGTCTCAGTAATATGATACGGTTTAAATTCTGATTGAAAATCCTCGCAGATACCATTTCTTTCTAAAAAGGAACATAGTTGTGAAGATCGAATTTTCGTCAGTGAGACTACACTGCACTGTCTGATGCGATACTGTAGTAGACAACCGTCTAGTACATAGTTATGTATGTATGTTAAGTTGCATAGTTATGATTTTCTCCCTGATATTATCAATCTTGTAAGTAAAAAGTTCATTAATGCTGTGCTGCTTGGAAACGTCTGGGCTTGAAGCTTTATTTTTCGTTAGTTTAGCCACCGTCATCTGCAAAAAAATTTCAGGATACATCATGTCTTTTCAGAATCGAACCTAAAGGAAGCATGTAGAGAGAGAAAAGCAAAGGTACCAATATAGAGCCCTGGGGGAGTCCAGATACAAGTGGAGCAGCAGAGGAGATAACATTGCCAATCCTGACAGAAAAATATCTCTCAGTTAAATACGTTTTAAACCAATTCAAGACCGAACCTTTTAACCCCACAGATTCTAATCTAGACAGGAGTAATGAGTGACAGACAGTATCAAAAGCAGCAGTCAGATCTAAGAACACTAAAATCACAGGGTCGCCTGCGTCGGAGCAACTAAGATATCATTTAACACTCTCAGCAGTGCAGACTCAGTGCTATGACAAGATTTAAAACCTGACTGAATTTTCAGAAATATGGTTTGCATTTAGAAAAGACTGCAGTTGACACAACAAAACTTTTTATAATACCTTAGAAATAAAAGGAACCACAGAGATTGGTCGGTAGTTATTTAAAACGGACGTGTCTAGGGAAGGCTTCTTGAGCAAAGGAGTAACAGAGGCCAATTTCAGGTAAACTGGAACACAGCCAGTTAGTAGAGATTTGTTCAGTAGAGGTAGCAGAGCAGGGCCTACAGACTCAATTACCAATTTGAAATGCCGAGGATGTATTACATCATAAAAACAGAAAGAATGTTTGAGAGAGACAATAATTTCAGTTAAAGAAATAGGATCGAAGGCCTCCCAAGAGGCTGATGAATAGATAACAGCGGAAGGGTCATTATAAGTAGTTATCACCTGGGGCCTAAGATTAGAGATTTTATCAATAAAAAAGCTCAAGAAGCTTTCACATAGTGCAATTGAAGCATTTGGTATACTGTTAACAGATGGATTTAAGACAGCATTAATAACTGAAAACAAGGCCTTAGGCTTATGAATTTTGAAGTCTGTCCTTTTTCCATTTTCGCTCTGCTTTCCTGCAAGCTTGTCTTAGTGAGCGGATATCAGCAGTTTGCCACCGGTCAGTTCTAGGTTTTGGTTTTAAAACTTTCAAAGGAGCAGTCACATTTAGGATGTTCAACCAAGCATTATTTAGAAGCTCAAAATGTTGGTCAACAATCAGGTCCGAAAGTGACGAGTCCAGTGACAGCTGTAAGCTAAGCAACTGAGAAGAATAAGCCAGAAAAAGCCTATCAGCATTGACAGAAAAAGAAAGTATATTTGGTAGTGAAAATGAGAATAAAACTGGCTTATGGTCAGAGATAATTGTATCAGACATTTCAAGATCAGAAATTAAAAACCCATATGTAACCATAGTCCCAGGGTGTGACCATGTATATGAGTAGACTCATTTATCCATTGCACCTAAAAGACTCAATGTGACTTAGAAACTCCTTCGAAAGGGAGTTAAATGGATGGCAGACATGGATAATAAAATCCCCAACTAATAAAAAGCGATCATAATTTGTAGTTATGTACCCCATTAGTTCAGTAAATTCAGTAATAAGCCCCTGCCCCTTTTGTCTCAAAATGTATTGTGCCCTTTTCTGATAAATGTAAATAATAATTATTATTATTATAAATAGTATAATAAATAACACACTTACACACCCTTGCCACTAACAATAATAATACAAACAAATATTATATAAAAAAAAAGTTTGGCGGAGAAGTTTCCTTTGCAGCGCCTCATACGCATTTAACAGTTCTGGTACGCACTACGCAGCAGTTCGCGTGAGTCTCTTCAAACGAGCAGCAGGTAGCGTTTAAGCTAATACGGAAAATTACATTTATCCTACCATCACCATGCATCAACAAAACTAAAAATGTATTTTCCATAATTACCTTCTTGATTCTCACTGTTTTGTTTGGTAAAGTAAATAATATTTAGTAATATTATCATAATTTCCCTATTTTGATTTGATGTGTTATGCATTCTAATAATTGTATCAACATATTTAGATGTAGAAACAAAAAAAATCAAGAAGTAATAATTTTTTTTATTTAGTGCCCTTTTTGGTCCCTCCGCCCCTGCCCCTGAGGAGGTCTGTGCACGCCACTGCTTCCAATTGTGTTTGGTTACCTCCAAAGAAAGTGCAGCCATCATCGCTTTGCATCAAAATGGCCTCACATGCAAGGAAATTTCGTCAAAGAAAATTGCACCTGAAAAAAAAAAAAAAAAACGCATTTACTGGATCATCAAGAACTTCAAGAAAAGAGGTTCAGCTGCACTGGAGGAGACTTCAGGACGTCCCAGAGCGACCAACAAGTGCCAGGACAGTCTCTTTCTGAGGAGTAAGCTACGAAATTGTGTCACCAGCAGTGGAGTTCTCCTCTGGCCTAGGGCTGGACGATATGGCCAAAATTTATATCACAATTTATTTAATAATTTCGGTCGAAAAGATATACAGTAATTCCGATATTGATATGAACAATATAAAAACCTTAGAAGAACTACCAAGAACGCCCACAACGGATGTCTGTACCAACAAACTTCTGAAAAATTAATTTGTCAAGTCTATGAAACAACCTCCTATGAAACTATATAATATTTTATCAAATAAAAAAGGTACAAATAAATCAATGTTCACCTTTTATTTGTGTTTAGCCTTCATGTAAAGAAGAAATGTGAAATCACTGTCAAATAAACAAGACTCTCAACTTATTAATATTAATATCTTTAACTATAACATAGGCTGATTATATTATTCTCATAGATTGAAACAAAAGTGCTTCTGCCAGGATAAAGAATATGAAAAGTACTCCGCGTTGCTGCAGGAAACAGAAAAAAATAGTGATCATTGATCAACCACAAAAACACGTTGCTGGGGCAAGGACATTGTTGAGTGTTTATGACACCCTGAAATATATTTAGATGCCCTCCCCATGCCCAAAACCAGTCGTCTGTGGATGAGAATCCGAAACGAGGACTGGAGGGATGTTGTCCTGCTCCACTTATCTGACGCTGAGTGAAAGGAGAATCTTAGAATGACGGGACACTTCATTTATATGACACTATTCAACAGGAAGAACAGCTTGTTCTGCGCGTCATGTTATCTACGTCATTGCACATGAGCTGTCCTTTCAGTTTTGGTTTTCAATCCGATCAAATGTTTACATGTTCTCTCGATCGGATTAGAAAAGGAATAAACCTCCCCTTTCAAACCGATCAAAATTTAATTTGGATCGAGCTCAATCGGAACGATTAAGGTCTTGTCACGGATTCAACAACACCATAACTTCAGCCATCAGCAACAGATTACCACACTCCGCCGACTCGTTCTCAATCACCCAAGTTCTGATCATCTGATCCTGCACGTCCTCATCAACACATCATATATAAACCGTCATTCCCTTTACCTCATTGTCTGGTCTCGTCTACGACAAGCTCTACAGACCCTACTTGTATACTCACCTGAGAGGCTTACCTGAACTACCCAATCCGCCTTCAGTCTTCTGTCTGTCATCATCTGTTCAGTGTATGTTCCCTGTGTGGCCGGGTGAAATGGAAGAAATACACACCGGAAGCAAACTATGCTTTTGAAATTGGGGCTTTATTCTGACTGGGGATGGGTATTGTTAAGGTTTTAACGGTATTAGCCTACTACTCTTACCGATACTGCTTATCGATCCGGTACTTTAACGGTATTCTTATTGGTTCTTTTTGGTGTGTTTTTTTTTTTTTTTACATTCAGGTAATAATTAACATTTGCTTTTATATTTTGTAATGTAAAATATCTATAGCAAAAGAAAAAGCACTCCTTTAACAAAACGAATAAAATATCTATTTGTTATGCAAGCAGTGTGCAGGCTTTTTTGTTTTATATACATGAGATAGGATACGATAAGCAAAAACAAGTACAAACACGTTCAAAAAAAGAATACAATTCAACAAAGATACAAATTATATACACAGTGCTTTAATTTTAGGAAGAAGGTCTACTAAAATTATTTTTCAGGTAAGTGCTGTCTGAAAAGAAATCTAATTTAGTAATCAAATGTAAAATAACACTGCTTAGTTTATCATAGATAGATTAATTCTTATTAAAGTTTAAGTTATTCATTAAAGAGCTGTGAGTGATTTTCTCTGCCTTTTGTTGTTTGATCTGGCACAATCGTCACAGGTTTATTAGACTGCTGCCCCTTTAAGACCGAGTGCAGATCTAATAGTGACTGATGCACCATCATTTTCTCCCAACTATTTACGTCCATTTAAGACATAAACTGTGTTCAGTGAATCTCAGAGCTGGTCATTTTTATATTTTATGTATATTTGATAGTTTAGATGCGCACATGAAGCCCAAAGTTAAGAAGGCTATACTTTTCTTGTCTCGTTGCAGTCCATTTCGGAGCGCGTGTCGCCTTGTGAACAGAGTCTGTTGCGCAGATTGTTGTGCTTTTAGTAGCTCTTTTAATGATTAAACGCGTTCGCAATTTAGCAACAGTAGAGACTGCATTTTACAATAATCACGATGATCGTGCTGATTCTGACGGTACGTTTGGGGTTTAGAAAGAAATGACAGCGCATCGCTGTGAAGGGAAGGAAGTTGCGCTAGACAGAATGCATAGTTTGTAATGGTTTCATCTCAAATATTTCTTTTTCTAATCTTTGAAAGCTGAAATCTAAAATAGAATTAGAATAATGTCCCAGATCTAAAGTGTAACCACATTTGAATGTTTAGTTCTGTCCTCATTGTCACTCATTAAGCAGGGCTGTGGTATTGTGCGCGCTGTGGCTCCGTGTGAGAGATCGCTCTCTCTCTCTCTTCTGGACTGCGAATAGCAAAATTCTATCACAGACAAATGGTTTAATATTACTATATAAAGAAATGGCTGGCGAGATAATCATGTTCAAGATTACGTCTTTATAGCAATAATAAATAGTAGGCCTACGTGTATTTTCTTAATTTCTCCAGTACCGACAGTAGAACCGATAACGTCCGAGCTTATCGATACAGCGGTCTTTCAAAATTCAGCCCCGGGGCCCGAGAGGGGGTAAAATCTTTGTGCGGCAGGGGGAGCTGCCGCTCGACCTGTCACTCGACCAGTCACCGTTATATGCGCCTGCCACTCGACCAGTCACCGTTATATGCGCCTGCCACTCGAGCAGTCACCGTTATATGCGCCTGTCACTCGACCAGTCACTGTTATATGTGCCTGTCACTCGACCAGTCACCGTTATATGCGCCTGCCACTCGACCAGTCACCGTCATATGCACCTGCCACTCGACCAGTCACGGATATATATCTGGTGACGCTTAGTAAGAGCCACGATCAAGACGCGCTCCATCCCGGGCAAAAAGAACGAATACAATATAAGATAAGATGAGAAAAGGGTAAATAAGAGCAGGTTTGTGTGTTTTCGTGTATCAATCCGAGTGTCTGGCAGATGAAAACAGTGAGAGATCTGGTGGCTGGTGACGCTTAAGAGCCACGATCGTGACGCGCTCCATCACTGGCAAAAAGAGCAAATAAAATATGATGTGGGATGCATGTCTATTTGATCATGCATTGCGCTCCATCACGGGCAAAAAGAGCAAATAAAATATGATGCGGGATGCATGTCTATTTGATCATGCATCAGTCGGAGTATCTAGTAGCTTTAAGCCAGTTGAAATGCGTCTATGAAATGGTGAATATTGACATATTTGGCGTTCCGTTCTGGCTTCCACTGACTGGGGATACGATTTTGTTCAAAAACCTTGTGTAAGGACGAGACGCAGGCGCATATATCCGTGACTGGTCGAGTGGCAGGCGCATATGACGGTGACTGGTCGTGGCAGGCGCATATGATGGTGACTGGTCGAGTGACAGGCACATATAACAGTGACTGGTCGAGTGACAGGCGCATATAACGGTGACTGGTCGAGTGGCAGGCGCATATAACGGTGACTGGTCGAGTGGCAGCTCCCCCTGCCACGCAAAGATTTTACCCATATTGCGGGGCCCGTTTAATACCGGGTTTCGGTACCCATCCTTAATTCTGACTGCTGTTTTAAATAAGTAAAAACGGTCGATGGGAGCACAATTAGACAGATAAAAGTCTAAAAGTCTAAACAAAAGAAAAAGAAACCACAAACTGTGGAAACAGTTTACAGTAAATTTGAAAATGACATATCATCAAATGTCACAAAAACTCAAGTTTAACCAGTGGATCAATGGCAAATCCACAAAATGCGTGACTAAGTTCACATTGAAACAGTGAAATCCACTGGAATACGTGTCAGATTTAACTCTATTACTCAATGCCAAATCAAAATATCGTACAATTAATTGGAATACGTTAACCCAGACTGGAATACGGCAGTGGCTGAGGTACAGGAGAAATAAAAGCACATTAGCAAAGCCACAACCCATATGTCATATATTAACTATGCAGTAACAGAAATATACATTGAATAATTCGGTTATACTGTATAATCACAGATGATATCTTAAAATCATTAGCAGATTTGTCAAATAAACATGGCATCAGCATTTTACCCCATAAATCAGGAAACTTACATACCCAATCCTTCACCAATCACCACAAGGTTCACTCGTCACACATTCCGCACAACCAAATACATCCAGAAAGACAATAGTTTGAACCAGTAAATCAGATCGATGCACGTGCAACAACATGGAGCTCTTCTGTACACTGAAAATGGCTTCTCTGGTCGCGCACACGCATCCAAAACCAGTGAGTAGTGTCCAAGAAGAGAGAGATTTCTTAAAGGGGCCACGAACATTTTTAATACAAAATAAAAACAATGTATGTTTATACTACTTGGCCACATTCTCCCCTGCTAAGAAGTCATTGTCCTCAATGATATCAGTACATATTTTTAACTTCTTTCACCGCTTCTCTGAAGAACACACTACCAAGGCTTGTCAAAACCTGGGAAAAAACTTCAGGACTGAGTGAGACAGAATTACAGGCCGATCTTGGCTCATTAAATGGGTTTGAATGCACACCCGCATTGGCCCGGGTTGTTCTTCTGGGCGCGGGAACAGGCCTCCTAGGCACAGGTTTGTTTATGGTAGGGACAGGGCCCGGTTCTTGTTCCATCGACTGCTCCAATTCAGCCGGTTGTTCCAAACAATCCAGAACGTTAACAGGACCACCATCTAAGGCTTCCTCAGACCCAGAGACTCCAACACCCACATACCCTGTCTCTTCGAGATGAGGTAATGTAACCTCTTCCAACACCACATAATCTGGGTCAGCATTTTCAACTTCCACCTGCCCAAACAGATTCTGAGATGGTGATGACGACGAACTCCCCGTTACCACTGGTTCCACAACAGAATTTACACAAGGGCGCAAGTCGACTCTGTGGACTCTCTTACTGGGACCAGCCTCTAGAGGCTCAACCATATATGTGGTGCCCAGTACATCTATGACCCGATACACTGTAGGAGCCCAAGCATCCTGTATTTTGTTTCTGGCAACAGGTCGGTGACGCAAATACACTGTCTGACCAACACCAACGGAAGGACAGTAGATCTTGTCATTTAACGGAGCGAGTCTCTCAGCAGCCTTGGGCTCTGCGTATTCTCTCACTTTTTTGTGAGCTTCTCTGAGTCGATTCTGGTGAATTACTAACCAATCCTGTCTCCTATCCACAGCTTGTTCCCGGCCTAAAAGAGCATCGACGGGAAGACGTGGTTCTACACCAAACAGCAAGAAATAGGGTGAGCATCCGGTTGTTGCATGTGGGGTTATATTGTATGCATAGATTAACTCAGGGAGGTGTTCTGGCCATCGCCTTTTCTTCTCAGAAGTAGTGTTCTTAGCAACTCATGGAGCGTCCTGTTAAATCGCTCGCACTGTGCATTACCTTGGGGACGGTAAGAAGTTGTACGTGTTTTCCTCACTCCATACATTCGACACAGTTCAGCTATCACCTCGCTTTCAAAGTTCCTTCCCTGATCTGAATGTAACCTCTCTGGTACTTCATACTTCATGAACCACTCTTTCAGTAAAATCTTGGCTGTGGTATCAGCTCGCTGGTCTCGGGTGGGCAATGCCTGTGTAAATTTGGTAAACACATCTGTTACGATCAACACATTCTCACGACCATCTGTGGCAGGTTCGAGCACTGTATAATCCACCGCCACCACTTCCAAAGGCCTTGAAGCTAAGAACGGCTTCATAGGAGGACGGCTTCTCGGCTGCGGCATCTTGGTTAGAATACACCGTTGACACTTTTTGACCCACCTCTCCACATCTTCATACATGCTAACCCAGAAGCATCTCTGCCTTAACAGGTTGAGTGTACGTTCAATACCCTGGTGTCCCATCTTATCATGGACACTTTCAAGGACTTGATCTTTTAAACAGGCTGGCAGGAGCAGCTGCTGGAACTCACCAAGACGAAGATCCTCCACGACACGATAGAGCAACCCATTTGACTCTCTAATATATTTCCACTGCTTTAGCAGTGACAATACAGGCTTAGGTAGGTGATGTCGTTGCTGACTGGATGGCTTTCGCTTATGAACCCAAAACTCCCTGAAAGAGCAGATGATCGAATCATTTAGCTGGAAATCCTTTAACTGAGCTTTGGTATAACCCGGAAGGGTAAATGTACCTCTCTGAGAATCAGTCCCTTCCACTCTGGCTCCACACTCTAAAGCACGAATCTGACTCACTTTACTGCACTGATCACCAGGGCCCGGTTTTTCAAAAGTAATCCACTAGGATTTTGGATAACGGATTGGATCAAATCTTGAAAATGGGTTTTCCAAAAGAAAAAAACGGATTACATAATCGGATTAGATCACGTAATCCAATCTTGGTTTTGATCCGGATCAAACCTTTAGTTTGGGTTTTTCAGAACTTTTTTGTAGGATTTGGATCACTTTGATCCAAAAAATCTGGATTAAACTGATCCCATCAGAAGGGTGGATTCAGCGTGGATTTCATGCCCAAAATGTAATGAAAACTTTAAAAATGTCTCAAATAATACTATATTTGGATCTTGCAGTATTTTACAAGATATCCTATTTATTCATAAGGTTTTAATTTTATTTGTTCATCCGTCAGGCTACAGTGATTAGGTAGGCTTTAACGTATTCAGCCTTTCAGTATAGGCCTACAGCAAAGTAGAAAGAGTTTGGCCTCATAAAATAATCCCCCAAACAGCTGTCAAAATTGACCAAAAACAATAAATTTTATTTTGTCACTAATTGAGATATATATATATTCATCACAATCGAAAATATTTTTGTTTTTAGAATATTTATTAGTGATGCATGCAATGATTACAGAATAACCAAAAAAATGCAAAGAATGGCAATCACTGATTTTTGAAATCCAAAACAAATCCAAATCAGAAATAGTGCCTAACTATTGCGTCCCTTGTTGCACGTCCTGTTTGCTCGTTCTGGCAGAATGCAGGAGGTTGGTTAGGGTCTCCAAGGGGCTCAGGTGAATCATTGTCAGCACAGAGAGGGACATTGCGCTTAGTAGCGATGTTGTGCAGGACAATACAGGCAAGGGTTATGTTGCATGCTTTCTGTGGTTCCGCTCTCAGGTAAAGGCATGCAAAGCGCCTCTTAAGAACTCCATTTAAACGCTCAATTGCACATCTTGCTCTGCAATGAGCAGTGTTGAAGCGTGCCTGCACCGGTGTATTTGCTGTTAGAAAAGGAGTCATCAGCCATGGTAGGATTGGGTAGGCACTGTCTCCTAATATTATGCCATCCGGTCGGTTGGTTTGGAGGTCTCTATATAGAGCGCTCTCCCTCAGGGTGCGTGCATCATGGACAGACCCAGGCCACTTGACAACGCAGTTGGTGATGATGAGGTCAGCATCACACACAAGTTGGACATTGATGCTGTGCCTCCCCTTTCTGTTTATAAACTCCCATTCATTCTCACGAGGTGCTTGTATATGCACATGTGTGCAGTCGATTGCTCCAATAGTATTGGGCATATTCCCCAAAAGAAAAAAGCTGTGCTTGGCCTGGGCAATCTGGTTGTCCTTTGGAAAATAAACAAATTCATTGACCAGGCTGGCCGGTGCGATTGACACATCTCTCACCACATCACACACAGCTGATTTCACCACTCCCATATAGTCACCAACAACTTGATAGAAAGTCCCACATGCATAAAATCGGAGAGCAATGAGGATCTGGTCTTCCACAGACAGACCGTGACTCCTTTGGGTTCTGTGTTGAAGTTTTGGCCTGAGAAGGTTCACAAGGTACTCTATATCAGCCTTCCCAAAGCGAAACCGGACATACAGCTCCTCAGTGGTGTATTGCTCCAGTGGCTTGGTACGTTCAACATACACCCTTTGACGGTATCCTCTCCTGGCAAAGTGGTGGTGGCGGTGGACAACACCTGCCATTTCACTGTCTCTCTGTGAATCCTCTGAGAAAGGCTGATTTATATGGCTGTGTAGTTGGTCTTTTCAAACACACCTATTACAACTGATTAGTTTTGGCTTGTGTTCAATTGAGGCAATTGGACCCAAGGCCTATAATTGATGAACAATGTTCACTATAGTAAAGCAACGGAACCATGGACTCAAGAAGCTGTAACTTCACTGCTGCTGAAACCAATGCACTACTAGAGGGTGTCGGTGCCATTATGGAACAATAGTGGAAAGTTTTAATTCTGCTAAGGATACCAACAAAAAGAAAAATGATGTTTGGATTTTAATTACAGAAAATGTGAATGCCATAGGGTCTGGCCAGAGGAGGACCACAGACCAAATCAAATTGCGGTGGAAGAATCTTAAGGCCAGGGCAACAAAGGACCATGCTGAAGCCAAAAACCCACAAACAGGCAACAAGCCATTTAAGAGGGTAGATTACACAGATGTGGTCCTCGACATCATTGGAGGTGAGAAGTCGCAAGCTCTCCATGGTATTCAAGGTTTGTAGGGGATGGCGAGCCTTGGATTGAGGAGGAGGAGGAGAATCTGCCAGTTCCTCCTGAGGCTGATCCAGAGAGCGTATTTATATTGAATCTCAGCTCGTTCCTGAGGAAGAAGCTGGATCCTCATTGGTTGAGCCAGTGGTAGTTGCCACAGGATCTCAGAGGAAAGGCTTGAAGCGCCCTTCATCAAACAAAGATGATGATTACAAGGCATTTCTGCAAAAAGAGACTGAAAGGGCAGAAGCACAGCTTCGTCTGGCAGAGGAACAACTGACTCTGACCAAACTGCAGCAAACCAAGGCCAGACTTGAGATCCGCCTCCTAAAGGCTACGCTCAGACAAGCTGGTCTCTCCACATCAGATGAGGAAGTCTGAAATTATTGTGGAGTATTTGACATTAAGTCTTTATTTTTTAATTCAATACATCTATATTTGAAACTTGTTATAAATATCCTCAATGTACATTGTTTGTGTTGTAGGTCTCAGATGAGCGGACTGCTGGAAGAGGATAGGATGAGCCACACTCAGCGACGGGGACCGTCATGTTATCTGCGTTTCCTGCCTGGGTGAGGATCATACGGCTCTCGCTCTCGTCGACGGCGGATGCCCTCACTGTGAGCTACTGCCTATGGTGACTCTGAGGACTCGCCTGGCATCCTTCTCAGAGCCTGCACTTCATCCCGCTGTAGCGCCGCGCCGTAAAAAGCGCCGTGCTCAGCGCGCTCCCGAGACTTCTCCTGCCCGCCAAAGCTCGCCGGTTCGCCCGCCAGCTTCGCCGGCAGCGCTCGAGGCCCTCACCGACGGACAGCGGCCGCCGTCTGCCGCCGCTTCCTCCATTGAGGTCGACGAAATAGCCCCGAGCCTTCTCCAGCCCATGATAGCTCGCCGGTTCGCCCGCCAGCTTCACCAGCTTCACTCAAGTCGCTCGCTGACGGACAACGGCCGCCGCGCGCCGCCGCTTCCGCCATTAATGACGACGAGATAGCTGCATCTGTAGAGAAGGCCAGCTTCAAAACCGCGGCTAGCTTTCTTTACGTTATAAGAAAGCTACCCCGCCCCCCCGTGGGCATGCGTCACCGGCGAAATGAGGAAAGAGTGTGTTTTTAGTCCCGCCGAGGCCGGGCCAATCTCCATTTCTCAAACATTTCTAAGCTCCTCTTGGTTTGAGTGGCTGAAAATGTCAATATTGCAGCAATGAGCCTGTTGTATTACACGCACGCCTGCAAACAAACGCCGACGCACACAAAACTGTGATGACGCTCTTTATCTGCTCGGGCTATTTTAAGCTTTTGTTGTTTCCCCCTGTGGCTCAGTGGCGAAACCCAAAGCCTTCGCACGGGAGACCCGTGTTCGAGCCCAGCTCTCGCAGCGGATAAAAATTTAGTCTCGCCGCAGCCAGACTTACACCCAAACTTTTCACTCGTTCAGTTCCGAGAAAATGCGACTGTTCCAGTGTATTTTGCAGTAAACAAGCCGGTACCATGGCCCGCTTGCCTGCACACAAATGCCGTTTCCACGGCGACCCAGAAAAATCATGTAAGCAGTGTATTTTCTGGTATTCCGGCCACAGCCGATGGTGTTATGAGTGTATTAAAAATGCCACAGCCCAGTGTTCATTTCTACACACAAACACAGCCCGCCAAAGTGCAGGGCTCGCACAAATGAGTTCGACTCACGTCAATTGTGCATTAATTATAGTGAATGTGCCCACAACCCAGTGCCCACAAACACTACACACTGCATGTGCCACATTTTCTGTAAAAGAAACCAACACACAACAGTCAGCTAAGGCCCACGGTGTTTCGCCGCGGCCAGACTCTACCGAAACTTCTCGCTCGTTCAGTTCCAAACAATGTGACTGTTCCAGTGTATTTTGCAGTAAACAAGCTGGTACCACAGCCCGCTTGCCTGCACACAAACGCCAGCTTTAAGGCGACCCAGATAAATCCCAAAAAGAGTGCATTTTCTGGAATTCCGGCCACGGCCGATGGTGTTGTAAGAATGCCCACATCTCAGTGCCCATTCCCACACGCAGACACAGCCCGCCACAATACAGGGCTAGCAGAAAAAAAAAAAAAAAAAATCGACTCATGTCGATTGTGCACTAAATATAGTGTACGTGCCCACAACACAGTGCCCACAAACACTACATGAAGCATGTCCCACGGTTTCTGTAAAAACGAAACTAACACATTTTCAGTTGGCGCGAGCCGACAGTGTTCTCAGTGCAGCGAGTGTGCCCGCTATCCCGCGCCCACATTCCCTCACAGACATGCCGAACCCCACAGGGGCTCGCCCCGCTCGCCTTCTCTCCACATCCCGTCAGAGAGAAGCAGAGCGCGGTCAGGCTGCTCGCTGTGATCAGCGCACCCCCCGCCTCGCACACTATAAACACAGTGTCTATTTCTCAGCACACCGGAGCTCTCCGGCCGGCGCTATATCACGGCCAGAGCCCAGATTTCATTCTACCTCTAGCTTTTCATGCAGATGCGTGGGCAAAGCTTCCCGGGGTATCAGAATGGGTTCTGAACACTATAAAAAGAGGCTATTCGCTGCAGTTCGCTCGACACCCCCGCCGTTGCGCGGCGCGAGTCGAAACGACGGTAAAAAATGTAGTATCTCGCCTACTTCGAGCCGAGATAGCGAAACTACTGAGCAAAGGGGCTATAGAACCTTTATCTCAGGCTCAGAGCGAAGGGGGTCTATCCAGCAGGTATTTTCTGGTACCGAAAAAAGACGGGGGTCTCAGACCCATTCTAGATCTGCGACGGCTGAACAGAACGCTCACGAAGCGTCAGTTCAGAATGATTACAACCAGGAAAATCCTCGCGCAAGTGCGCCAAGGAGACTGGTTCATGTCGATAGATCTAAAGGACGCTTATTTTCAAATACAAATAGCGTTACGTCACAAGCAATTCTTGAGATTCGCCTTCGAGGGCCAGGCATACCAATACAAAGTCCTGCCATTCGGCCTGTCCCTGGCACCCCGTACTTTTACGAAGTGCATGGACGCGGCTCTCGCACCCCTGAGACTTCAGGGCGAATTTTGAACTACTTGGACGATTGGCTGATTCTAGCTCGATCACAATCAGAGCTCATAGAACACAGGACCACATTACTCGAACATCTCGAGAATCTGGGTCTCACAGTCAATTGGGTGAAGAGCTCGCTGTCTCCCTGCCAGAAAATATCTTTTCTGGGAACAGTGCTGAACTCGCTATCTATGACAGCGCGCGGCTCAACTGTCCAGCTCAAAAGGTTTCAGAAAATGCTGAGTCTCATGGCCTCAGCAGCTTCAGTGCTCCAGTTGGGGCTGCATCGCATGCGCCCACTGCAGCTATGGCTGAAAGCGCGGGTTCCGCCCAGGGCATGGACCGCTGGTCGGTTTCGCCTCCGGGTCGGTCTGAAATGCGTCTCAGCTTTGGAGCCTTGGAAGAAAACCGACTGGTACCAGTCAGGTGTGAGTCTGGGGACTCCCTCGAGCGTGAAGGTGGTGTCCACGGACGCCTCCACCTCGGGATGGGGAGCGCTGCTCGAGGGCAGACCGTTCTTTGGCCAGTGGTCAGAACGGGAAAAGCTCCTACATATAAACTGTCTGGAAATGATGGCAGTCGACAACGCGCTGCGGCGCTTCTGTCCCCAGATAAGGGGTCACCACGTCTTGGTCCGGTCGGACAACATGTCAGTGGTGGCGTACATAAATCGTCAGGGCGGCATCAAGTCCCGAAACCTTTACAGGCTGACGGAGTGCCTCCTGCACGCATGGGCCATCAACGGGTACCCGCTATCCTCCCGGAGGGAGTGATAAACATGATCACGCAGGCAAGGGCCCCGTCTACAAGACGGCTCTACTCCTAGAAATGGTCTGTGTTCTCTGCCTGGTGTCAAGCTCAGGGCTTTTCACCCGTAGACTGCGGGGTCACGGAAGTGCTTTCCTTCCTTCAAGAGCTGCTGGATAAGGGCAGAACCCGATCCACGCTCAAAGTGTACGTGGCGGCTATAGCAGCGTTTACAAAACTTGTGTCTGGCTAGTCACGGGGGAAGAACGACCTAGTCGTGCGATTCCTCAAGGGAGCTCGGAGGTTGAACCCTCCTAGACCTCCTTCAGTCCCGGTGTGGGACCTTTCTACGGTTTTGGAGGCCATGAAAGGTGCCCCGTTCGAGCCAATCCATTTGTCAGACATGAAGCATCTGTCTTTCAAAACGGTGTTTCTTTTGGCTCTCGCTTCAGTGAAGCGCATAGGGGACTTACAAGCGCTTTCAGTAAGCGCATCATGTATGGAGTTTGGGCCTAATGACTCAAAAGTCATACTCAAACCGAGGCACGGGTACGTGCCCAAATCCCTCAACACACCGTTCATAGCCCAGGTGATTTCCCTGTGCGCTCTCTCGGTTCAAGATGAGGAGGAGGATGCGAGTCTCCTTTGCCCTGTCAGGGCACTGAGAGCTTATGTGTCCCGCTCGTCTGCCTTCAGGCAGACCGAGCAGCTCTTCGTTTTGTTTGGCGGACGTTCCAAGGGACTGGCCGCATCAAAACAGAGCCTATCCAGATGGATAGTCGATGCCATAGCACTGGCTTACACTTCTAAGGGCCTGCAGTGTCCTTTGGGTGTCAGAGCGCACTCCACGAGAGGCGTGGCCTCGTCGTGGGCATGGTATAGTGGCGTTACCTTGCAAGATATCTGTACGGCTGGGGGCTGGGCCTCGCCGTCTACATTTATAAGGTTTTATAACCTAGACTTACAAGCCAAGCTTCTGTCGGTATAGAATTCAGTGTTATCTGCCCCGCTGTGCCGGCCCAGATGCTGAGTTTTGCTTGTGCATCGCTCACTGAGCGATAACACGGCTCGATGGGTGTTGAATAACCCGTAATCTTAACCAGTTCAGGCTGAACACGTTCACCCTGTCTGTGTGAAACACTATTAACATAACTAGCCCCTATAGGATGCTATTTCATGGGGAATGATGCTTGCAGCCTCTCTTCTCCGACTCTCTGTGAGTCTATGGTGATTATGCACTCGGTTACTAACGTAACCTCGGTTCTCTCTAGAGAGGGAACGAGTACTGCGTATCTTGCCGTGTATACACAGCTCTGGTTCGCTTCGGCGATGAAAACCAGTGTACCAGCCTTATCGAGCTATATTTATAGGGCGAAATTGCGCCCTTTTCTGGCGGGACGTGACGAAATGGGCGCGAAATGCCCCCATAGGATTATGTCACGCAGCACCTCTCTCGATAGGCTGCTGCTGTTTGCCGCAGGGCAGCCAATAGGCGCGCGAGCCGTCCTGCCTATATCTGCATGCTGCTGCACAGCGTTTTACATTAATTCAAAATTAAGGATAATTTTTTGCTTCAATATCTCGTGGAAAAGAGGTTTTCCCCATAGCGTAAGATATTACGCAGTACTCGTTCCCTCTCTAGAGAGAACCGAGGTTACGTTAGTAACCGAGTACGTTTTACAGTGGACACTAGGATATAAAGGTAAAGGTGAATTTCCAGGCTCCAACAACAGTTTTGAACCCTCAGGTAATAAACTCTTAATTCCCCTGACTATTAGAGTTGCAATTGATGAAGCAGGTATGTGCACTGTCTCTTTTCCAGCCACCCGTCCAACAAACCGTTTCTCAAATCGACTGGCACTTTGCATCTGCTGGAAAGCCTCTCTCCAATCAGACTGCAACTCCCCTCCTAGGGTGGTATCGAACTCAGCATGAACTAACTGTCTACATCTGCCTATGATATTCATGCCAATGAGAGCTGGCACAGCTGAAGAACTTTGTGCATCCCGGTGTAGGGACTGGGCTAAGAGGGTGAATCTGAATAACTAAATACATCCTGCTAAAGACCAAAAATCTTTGAATGTAAATTAACCCACACACACACACAACCACACACGCATCCCCCACAAGTGAAGCCCGCTCAGGACAGAGCGTGGTGTCCAGTTACGAGACATTTTTATGACTGACTGGAATGTCCCAAAGAAGGATTCTAAAGAGAAAGAAAATTCTTTTTTTAAAAGACATTTAACCAGATATATTCAATGTGTTTTTATGTGTGTCCATTTGCCCATGTCACATTGGAATGACTATGATTTTATCGTAGCTTAAAGTGAATTATAAATACCTTCATTATGCATTTTAAATATAACTGTCTATTCCCATAACTTGTACACATAGTTCTGGACACCTCCAGAATGCTTTCGGTGTGATCAATCAGAATATGTACAGTAATATCCAGTAAAATATAGTTTACTATGTTTTCCATCTTTGGAGTGAAAAGAGACCAAAACTAACATCACTGGAGTTCTTAGATAACAGCGTTTACGACCCAAAGGAATGTTCACAGAACTGTGGCTCTCTCTGAATTCTAACCAAGGAGGAGAAATGAATCCTGTATTCATATATATATATATATACTATTATATATCCACTTGAGAATTGTATGAACAATGTATCCAAGTTCCCTATTTCATGAGTTGCCTTTTTGTGGTTTGGTCCATGTTTCTCGACAACTCTAATGGGATAATGTTTCAAACTTTGCCAACTAATGTTTAACCAAATACATTTGTGGCAAGTTTGGTCTCGATAAACTCCAATTTTCATTCCCCATTTGTTAATTGACATTACATTTTGCTAAACTTTGCTAAAGAATTGTGAAGATTCTTCTCTTAAACACCCAATGAAACTAGAGATTTAAATGCCTGGTTATAACACAAAGGGTCATAAAATCGCCCTCCAAAAGGACAGCTCCTGATTGGACCCGCTTCCAAAAGAAGGCGGAAACGTCAGGTCTTCAAAAGGACTGAATACCAGTTTATCCCTCTCTTACTTCTCTTGTCCTCGTGTCATAATGTAACGTCTCGCCTCCGGGCGAGCTCTTCGCCTTTCTTTTATTTGTTTCTAGTTTAGTTTGTGTTTTTCAGTCTTAGATAAGCCTCCGTGTTGAATTCCAATCGTCGAGTGAAAAGAACACCGCATGACATATCTCTTCAGCAAATCCATCTACAAGGGACCTTCAAACGAGCGCGCGCTCGCTTTGAAGGAGAAACACGCGCACGTGACGCGCCGGACCGAGAGACGCACACGCGCTTCTTCACCAGCCATGCAAAGATGTAACGTTAACTCCGCGTGATTTCCCCGTAGAGATCTTTATTTCTTTTCTTTGTTAGTCAAAGTTTTGTCTTCCGTAGCCGACTCTGATCACTTCCACGAAGTGAAACGAACTTAGCCGAACTATTTTCCTTTGGTAATGTTACCCCAAAGACTTTGAACCTCCGTTCAACACGCGCGCCAAGCAGCTAGTGATGGCCAAATGAAGCGTTTCGAAGCATTATTGCTTTCTGATACAATTGTGTCGAAAATGATTCATTACTCGAAGCTTCATTCAGATAGAAATTGCAGCACCATCTCCTGGTGAAGTAAATGTAATGCAACAAAGCTGACAACCATAAAGTGCAAGTAGGCTTATATGTTAACACCCCATTTATTACGCATTTACCGAGATGATCAAAGCTGAAACAGTGTTAGTGCTGTCAAACTCATTTAATAAAACATTAAGCATGATGTGTGTGTGTAATTATTTCTTTAGACAAGGATAGAAGATCAGATCAGCTTAAAAAAAGTTGGAAACCATCACAGAAATTCTAATGGTTTCTATTAAAATACCAATAGGAACCATTGGCCTTTACCATTTAAACTACTACAGAATTCTTTTTTGTAGTGTGTTTGGGACATATTCCATTAGGATTTAATGCCCCACCAATAGAACCCAACACATATCAGTAGAGACCCACAGAGACCACTATAATTCCCATTACAACCAATAAAATTCCCATGAAAACCATTAAATCCAATAGAATTTCTGTAATGGTTTCTATAGTTTTTTTTTTTTAGCAGGGCAGTATCATGTGTGACAGCTTTATCTTGTTTAGCTGTGGGAAGCAGAACTCTATAACTTGTTAACTGGTGGGACTGATATTTTTGTATGATGAAAAGGATGTGCTTGTACTTGTTTTTGAAGTTTATGTCTTTGATGCATGTTTTTATGTAACAATGTTCATTTGTTCTCTAATTAATAATAATAATAATAATACACATTTGGCAGAGGGTGTACTTTGGGTACATCATGCAGAAGGGTTAGACAAAGTATTCATTAAATGGTATGGTTTTTATTCAGAAATATTATTTTCTCAGTGTTGCCATGGTTTGGCTTCACTTTTATAAGAAATACAGCCGCCAGTTTTCAAACCTGTCAACACTGTCTTGGGCTGTCAAAGCAGTCAGGTGGTTCACTACAGGAGTGAACCAGTGTGTTTGCTTCAGAAGTCATTTTCACGTGACTAGTGACGTAATGATACAAGCTCCGAAGCAGTGGTTCATTGCAAGGACCGTTCGAGTTTGAAGCAAGCTTCGGAGCGTCGGTGTCAGACGTAACATCACTACAAGCAGCACCACGTGACGCTTCCTAAAGGACTCCGCCCGCGCAGGAATGCCGCGACACAGAGAGACCCAGAAATTTGTGCAAGTATATCTCTTTATAGAGCTTCTAAGAAGCATTAAGATGATGTTTTCGTGTTGTTACAGACAGGTGACTGTCAGGGTGAATGTTGCCAATGCTCTCTCTCTCTCTCTCACTCCCTCTCCCCCTCTCTCTCTCTCTCACACGTGTATCCATTGTCCAAACGCCCCGCGTTGTCGTCGTTGTCTGTTAATGTTTGTAAATGCATGTATTCCTGTAACGTAGTAAATACATAAGTAGTTCTGCCTTATTAAATTCATTATATTCATTTGATTGATGTACTGCCTTTTGCTCATTTTCAAGTCCCTTAAGTGTCAAAAGGTCTTATACTCTTTAAAGTATCTTTAATTTGTAAGCTTGTAGCTATGTGTTTATAGGGCAGGAAACCCAATTCTTGTGGCCACAGAAATTTCCTGAAATCCTATAAAGTAGGATGATATTGTGGATCCCCACAAATATTATTCTGACAATTGAGCTAATTAATTTTGCCTGTTTTGTAGGACGTGGTCCGTGTAATTAATTACAATCAACTTGTGGTTAATTGCAAGGATACACATGCATGCATGCAGGTAAAATGACATATCATCCCTTATCAGGAGATTTATTAACATGTAAGACTGATCTAATCCAAACATGTATGAATAATTATTAATTACCAATTATTAATTATGATATGCAAATCCCCCACGGATTAGATCCGCCCCTGAGTCTTTACATAATTGGTGGAGAATATGCTTGGCACACTTTAAACTTGTTTTTGAGCAATTCAGTTTCAATCTATGTCTATATTGTGATTTAATATTGTACGCGCGCCTCGAGTGAGCGAACGCAATGCGAAATCACTGGCTGATTGATTAAAGGCAAAAAGCCGTCTTAGTTCAGCAAAACTAAAAAGTAAACTGCAGTTTCATAGTATTAAATTTGTCCTACAAAAGACGAAGAAACCTCTTTTGAATTACGACATTTTTAATGTTAAACTCCTCTGTCCGAACGAGATTCGTCAGGGTGAAGACAAGATTTAGTGAAACGACGCTCTTTCACTATTCTTAAGAAAGGCCTGATATTATAATTGTTAGATCAACGATAAACTCCTGGTTAAACATTGACGTAGCTACTCAATTGTAAAAAACCTAAAGCATATTTAATCATAAGTGCTATTTGATAATATGTCATGGGAGTCGAAAAAACAGACGAATATTTCCGGTTTTCTTTGGCACGACGCAATCCCGCCAGTGTTTGTTAAAATATAGCACCAAAAAAAAAAAATCCAAAACCTAAAAACATTTTTAATCATAAGTGCTATTTGATAAATGTTATTTGGATCCGAACGACAGACGTATAATTCCTGTTGTCCATATTAGTGTGTGGAAGCGAAGAAATCCTTCCGTGCACACGTGTGTCGAATAGAAAAAACCCGCCGAGGTTTAAAATTCATAAGCGAACATGTGTGAATCATAGCGCTAATTGTTGTATGTGGGAATCGAAAAACAGATGCCTAATTCCTGTTGTCCCTATGTGTGTGTGTAGAGAAAAAAAAAAAAAGGGAAAAAAAATCCTGCCACGCCGTTTTGTGAAATATAGCACCAAAAATCCGCCCGAGATTTAAATTTGGATAAGTGTGATTATCAAAGCGTCTGCACGCTCAAATTTGAATCACACATGGAAGCAGGCTGGTTGTTATTCTGCTGACAAACACTAGAGGGCAGCCCTTAGGCCTAAGTGCTTGACAGTTCTCGAATTACGCACCGCCCCCTGACTTCATCCTGCATGAACGAAATGTCGCCATCGTGTGGACACTAGTAACAAGGTTGTCCTTTCCTAAACAATTTCTCTCATCACAATTTCAGATTTTCTTCCAGTGAATTTCTGAAATTGTGTTTATAACTTTCAATGCATGTGCAAGTTCCAGTTTAACTAACATGATTTCACTCCTGACTGTGTACACTTATTTTGAATTTGGTTCAAACCACAGTTGAATTTCAAATTTAAAAGTAAGTAGTAGCAGTTTCTGATGACCACTTAGGAGGAATGCGCCCCTTGTGGCCTCCCTCCCTCTACGTCAGCTCATCACTTAGTTCCTAACATCATTCTTTTCTGAAGTGGCTTTCTCCCAGTTGGTTTTATTTTGGTTATTATCATTGATACCTCACCGTAGTCGTGATCATCATCAAATATAATACCAACCTTTAATTTCCTACACTTATTCAAATTTGGTTTGAAACAAACAAATTTCAAGATCAATTTGAATTAAGTCTCCTTTCCTGTTGGGAATGGTTTTATGGCTTTATTTCTATATTTCCTTTTTCAAATTATTTTTAATAATTTTGATTTGATACGTTATGACAACGGTATCCTTACTATTCTAGAAGTTACTTAACATCAATGCATACGCTTGATTTGAATTGTATTTAAACCAGTTTGAATGCAATTTAAATCAAGTTCTCTGTCAGCCAGGTTGACCACTAAGAGGAAGTGGCCCAAACCCTTTGTGGCCCAAACGCGCCACTACAGCTTGCTTCCTCCTGTGCTCTTCCTGCTGCACTTAATCTCTTCTCTGAATGGAGGCTAGGTTGTTCTGATAATTAACATTGTCATAATTCCCTTTTTGTTTGTACCATAATTTTAGTAAAGCCGTTGCCTTTGATGATTTTTCTACAAAAAATAGACACTCAATTTGATTTAGATAGAGAGAGCTTTAATTCACGTTGAGGTTCACTTGTCCTTCATCCTGTTTTGTGTTTGTAGGTAGAAATTTCTCTCGTGCTGTGGTGATTTGACAGTCATCTCTGCTTGGGGTCCAGCAAGCTGGTTCGTCTGACCTGCGTCACCAGCGCTGACTGAGCACGAGTCTCGGACTTTCCTGTATTTCTCCGTTGGTGCGGCCCGCAACACATCACCAATTTGGCACTGCCGGTTGTGTTCAAAGTCAAGTTGCGTGAGGGCACACATCGGTACAGATGTACGGAAGGGCCCGAGACACTGCTGTTAAGTGTTTGGGGACTACAGAAAGACCAACCACGATGCTGACTCCAACCTGAATGACCTCATTTCACCCCAGGGAAACTAGAAAAGGTATTAAATCCATCCACTTAGTATTGGCCACAGGATCTAGAGATTCCCCCGGTCATTGAAGTGTTTAGCTCCCTCCTCCTCTCCGAGCCACAAACCGCAGGCTTAGGCCTCCTCTTCCCCTGTAACACTTCCTGTGTACTATTAACGCCATTTCATTACAGACCTTTCCATCTTGGATGGTTGCATGTTACTTCAAACTTTGCTATCTTGCCATTGCTCTTTTCTGTTGTGCTCTGTTCCTTTCAGTTCACCTAGAGACAGAACCTATCTGAGACAACAAGGAATGCTGAATAATAGTTTGACAACCAAGCCGTTAGCATCAACAGGTGACCCCTAAGCTACCGCCCGTTAAAAATCTTTATTCAGGCCCATGCTGACCTACCCAAATTGTCCCACCGAATGATTTAACTGTCTGCATCAGTTAACCAAAAATTTCATACACGGCATAGCCCGTATTATAGCTCGTTAAACGTAGAACGAACTTGCATTGGTCTCTCTGCGTGTGTTGTGTTCCTCTCGCCCACAGTGAAGCCAGTATGTTCCGGTCCTACAGTCCCACAACCCGCTGGGACAATCTGGAGACATGGCTGAGATCCATGACACCTCCATTCCTGCCCAAGGTCGCCAGTGACTCAGAGCCCCGAGCCAAGAGCATCGCAGACGTGGACAAGCTGATGGCGCACAAGCCAAAGCTCCCACGACAAAGACCGGTCAGACACGTCAAAACCTCGCTTGCCAGCTCATCGCACAAGCACGCCTTCACGAAAGGAGCCGCATCGCCCTGGAGCACGAAGTTGCAACGCTAAGGATGCAAGCCGAGGACGACAACGACCCCGAGCTACAGAAGGAAGTGGAAAGACTTCAAACTGCCCTGTCCGATCCTCATCTGCACATAGACCGAAGAGAGCAGTCAGAGAAAAGAACCAGAGAGGAACTCAACGAGAAACTCCGACAAAGTGAAGCCCCTTGCAAAGAGCAGAGACTGAAAGAGACTCGGCCTGCGAAAAACTCGCAAGAGGCCCGTGCTACCATCCACAAGCTCATTCAGCAGAGACAACATCTCGAACACGAACTTGACAACGTTCACACAGAGTTGCAACACTCTTATAAACTGCAGCATGACCAGAAAAGGGGAAACACACACCACAAGTTTCCCCTGACCGGTCCGCACCTTTCAGCCAAGAACCCAGAGCTGTACAGGGGGGTGAAAGCCCACTGTTCAAAAGATCACCAGCCAGCCCACATAGCATGACTACTCAACAGCTAAGAGAAGCTTACACCAAGCAAAAGACTGTGTCCGAAAAGACTTTGAAAAACCCCACAATCTACTCTGTCTCTGAACCCTACACAGAGCTGCCACTAGAGGGCGCCCCACAACACCATAGCCCTGTTTACAGAGAGTCAAGACCGTTCCAGGCCAGCAGAGGGCAGCACAACCGTGATGGTGCTCGTCCAAGGCACCAGAGTGAGCGCTCTGAAAGATTCTAGGAAGCCAGCTGGCGACCCAGAAATAGACCCCATCACCAAGAGACTCAAGCCCAGACAGCCTGGAGCGGTACCCCTCTCAACATGCCACTGGTAAGCACAAGTCTGAGCACACATCAGACAAACACAGTGCCGCCACGTCTGAGACAGCCGAGACCCTGAAGTTGCTGAAAAGCTTCTTCACAAAAGACTTTCCAAAGAATACAAGAGGGACGAGCCTGACATCCTATGCCTGAGCGTAAGACCTAGAACAGGCACACAGAACACTGCTCGTCAGCCACAGACCACAGAGCAAACTGTCACATCACAAAGTGACAGCAGCACACAGCCACCACAGCTGACAGCTGCACAGCCTGAGCGAGACAGCACAGTTTCCCACAGCTGGGTCCAAAAGCCCAAAAGACCTAGAGATGCTGCTTTGTCTGTCTGTCTCCGCAGAGAACTACACAAGACCGGCCCTAACCGCCCGTCGATCGCCACACCAGCCCCAACGCCAAGACTCCTGGGGAACCTGATCAAAAGGGGGTGGGCCCGGAAACTCTACCTACCCATCACTCTGGACAATGAGGGGAGCCTTGAAGCCCTGGTAGAAACCGGCTCAGACCTCACTTTAATGTCAGCTCAACTCTTTCAAAGACTCAGTGCTAAAGCTAAGAGCAAAGATCGAACTCTTATACCCCAAATGTGTGAGTTGAACGTGCAGTCGTACAGCCAAAACGACATCCGGCTCGAACAGTCACACAGGTCACCAAAGCCAGACTGGCCGGTCACAGAGGTCACGAGAACTACAACAAAGCCAGACTCCAAGGTCACAGAGTTCCCCGGAACTCCAGCAGGCATCCATGGGTACACAGCCTCTGCACCAAGTCAAGGTTCAAGTTCGCTACCCTGCACCTTCCAGCTCGCCAAAGACCACGCAATGCCCACACAGAAGGCCTCCTCGGAAAGGGTCCCTAAGACCCCACTGATTCCGAACTGCCAACCAGAAGGCAGACAGCATGAACACAATGCAAGACTCTGTAAAAGGGTCCCTGGTCAGCATAAAACATAAAACTTTTAAAGTAGATGAAAATGTGTGCTCGAAGAGAAGCAAGACTCTGCATTAGACAATTTAGAATTTCACTGATTTAAAGAAAATCTTGAATGGACGTGTAAGCCTCACCTGCCAACACACTATGCACGACTCTTTCGAAACAAACATTTGCTTCATGCTGGTCGAAATGACACTGCTAAACATTAGTTTCCATGACAATGAAGCAACAGGAAACACTAGCTCCAAATAAGGCATACGTCACCTTGACGCCATAATATAGGAAAACCACCTGAGTTTTAAACTACTTTTAACCTAAAGGTGTGCATGTAATCATTGCGATCCAAACGGAACACAACATGCGATACGCATTTTGATCACTGGTTGCTGGCTTGTCTAAATGCAGATAAAATAATAGCTGAAATTGACATCCCTACTGTAAGTGAAAGAGTTTTAGATTTCCAACTAATATCAGTAAGTTCAGCAGTAAAGCGTAAGTCTATTTGACAAAGAAATCTCATATCAGCAGCTTGTAAACTGTACCGATATCTATTCTGCTTTGGTTAAATAAATCCAAATTGAAGTATTGCTAAACCTGTTCCTGACATAAAAAGCTCAGGACAGGGTTATATATATATATATATATATGTAGACCTGGGTGATGCTCCCCTTTCTACAATGTAAAGGACTTACAAAGTATTGTTAGATTGATGTAATTAACCTAAATTTTAGCTGCATCTACAAGCAAAGAGAGCTACCTCGCGATCAAAACTGTTTACTCGCTGAAAAGTCAGCATTTATGCATGAGAGGGACGTAACTATAGATGCTTAGACAAGCTTTGACTTACAGCAAATCTATTTCCTTACTCTGTAAACAAATATAATAAGTTGAGCAAAGTAAAAAGAGTTCCATGAGTAAAATTAGCAAATGCCAAAACACAGTTGCATTTTACTTAATGTAACATCAAGTTCTTGAAAGACTTAAAGTATAAGCGCCCCCTTTTAACCCGTTTAAACATGCATAACTCATTTAAAAAGGTGCAGACATTCTTCAGGTACTGTCGAATTGTTCTGACATGCTCTGGTTCCCATGACAACGACTTGTCACAGGAAGCGCTAACTTGTGATGTCACTTTGTAAACAAACCAGCCTAGGTGGCTAAGCTATCCTAGCCTAGCATCCATCCAGCTTACGCTAAGCTAACCTAGCATCCATCCAGCTTAGGCTAAGCTAAATAATAACTTCTACAGTTAGCAGCTAGCGTCATTTACTTGAAGCCGTAATTACAGCTTTTGTTTATACAGTGCAAAGTATTCTAGAATACTTTCTTTAACCCAGTTAGGGTTTGTAATTCTTCACTTTCCGTACTTTCAATTCTTCTCAGCTAAAGTTCACCTTCACTAGTTTAGGCGTAGTCCTTGCTGAGCACTGTAGGCAAAATTTGCAGATGCCCCGCCAATTAAACTTACGTTTAATTACATATAAAATGTGTAGCTAGAGAAGAATCAGTATAGTAATGAGAAATTTTCATTAGCATGTTGACTAAACCTTTGGAGGGACACACACAGAGTGGTCTTGAACACGCAACCGCGGTTACCAACTATGGCGTGTTGGTCCAGGCAAATCCAAGGTTTAGTCACTAGTGCTACTGACTATTCTCACATTCAGATCATTCCCGCTGTTTTGACCACTCACTTAAGTTTTTTTTTTTTTTTTTTACTTTAATAATAATAGCAGTCAGCTATTACCTTGTCTTTTCGGTCATCTATATGATTTAATTCCATTTCCTCTCTTGTTGGAATGTGGTTCCATTTACCATAGGGCCCAGAAAGGAAACAGATGCGCCTTTATTCGTGATTTTGTTTATTTTCAACAAGTGCACTCATTTTTGTGACCCTGCAACACAAGTAATTTCAACAATTACTAGGGCATAACTATAGGTCCTGAGGATTGATAATAAGCATAATTTGAATATGAAAGCTGTCCTTTTTCCCCCTATCATTCACTTCGTCAAGCCGTAGTGAACCACTAGTTCAGTCCAGAGAAATAATTTAGTCATAAGAACCATCTTGAGTCATTTATTTCATCTTGGCTATGCCCTTTCCAGGAAATACTCTCGGAACCACATGAGTCTTAGCCTACTAACATCCACAGCTAAGATGATAAGGATACAAGACACACATCACTAGCTAGATACACATGAAACACCTAGCTTTATGCTACATACCTAGCGAACCCGTTAAACCGTGATTCTGAACTTTTAGGGTCATGCATTAGTCTCTCACCACAAGTGTGACAAAATGTCACAGAGCCTCTGCTTAACCTGACCTTAACCTTCCAGCTTACCAATGGACATTATGAGAAACCCCCTCTCAGACCCCTCCAACCACCCTAGCACGCCGTCTGAACCCACCGACGACCGGTGCCCCAGACACCTGCAATACACCTTGCACATGCTGCGTGCACAAGACAACATTCAGCGTTCTGCACCTGATGCCATCACTGCGCCACAGCTTGTGGTGCCACAGTGCAAAAGGGGGGTCATGCCAATGCACACCGCAGCACCAGAGACACTTGCAAGACACCGAAGCAAGTGGCATACCGGCGTCCTCAAAGCGAAAAGACTGTCCTAGCCAACCAAGGACGACACTCGCTGAAAGTCTCTTTCTCTTTCTCTCTCCCTTTCACTTTTACCAGGATGCTGCTGTGCCTCCAGCCAACCAGAGGGCAGCCGCAATCGGACATCTCCCCAGGTCCGGCATCAGGCATCGTCCTAAGGGAACAACCAGGACTCCTTTTCTGCCGGACCCGCACTCAGAAAGTGTATGTGCCACCTGATCTTTGCAACGCCTACAGAACACACTACCCCAGCGTAACAACACAATACAGCTGGGTAGGTGCCGAGGGACAGAGGACGCCCTCACTCACGCTGAGGCCGATGTTGAGCACATGCTCAACCAACTTGAGAAAATGACTATCACACAAGTTAGGTGGACACAACCACCGCTCCAAACTGTTTCTGGGAGCTTTGCCCGGAGCCGTCACCACTCTGTTTAACACTTGTATGTCCAGTGTGAATACAGTGAACCTAGCCACCGTGAGGCGGCATGTAGCCGAAATTCAGACTAAGATTCCACAGATAAAAGAGTAACTCACAACAGAGTGCATCCCTGCAGACCATCGACAAGACACTAAAGGGAATTGTGGTAATTTTCAACACTCACAGCGTTCTGCCGACCCAGACAGTGAACTCCATGAAACAGCTGTTTACTGTCTTCCAGAATGACTTTGCTCAAACTCAGCTGGTAACAGCCCTGATGACAGACAAGCTGCAGGAGGTGAACTCCTCCATTGACAGCCTAGCCATGGGTAGAATTCCACCGCACCTGATACCCTTAAGCCTTGTGCAAACCATGCTGGCTTCCGCCATCACCACGCCAACTGACTCTCTACAAATACACCTTGCCTACTCGCTGGGTAGTGCCAGCCCACTCTGCGTCGACCCCAAGCAGAGAGAAGTGGGTTTTGCGCCGGAACTTGCCCATCATAGAGCCAAGCCGAATCTACCGGCTCAAGAACATTGTCAATGTCAGATTTTGAAAAGTAACACTCACATCAAGATCCGCACGCCAGACGTGGTTGACTTCAACGACAGCTACACAAAGCTGTCCTTAGCTCCGAACCCGTACGTGTGCACATTGACCAAAGACATTCACTATCTCTGCCCTAACAAACCCTTCCTCAGAGACAACACTGACGGAATCTGCAGGCTGCAGATCAGCGACACCCGCTGCCCTGCCGAAGCTAAGCCTCGCACTCAAGTCATCGAGACCCAAGCAGAGATTGTAGGTGACAGAGCTCGTTAACACTCCTGTGCGCACAGCTGCACTCAATTATGACCAGAATGACACTGACACCTGTGTCACCTTGCTCAACCAGAGCATGTCATCCAAGTACCAAAAGGCGCCATCCTTCACCTTGACGACCTGGCATGGTACCATCTTCCAAGCAAAGAGTACAAATTAGAACTGGAAATCCCATCCTTCTCCAGGAACCACACTTTCACCCTAACTCCAGAACGGGAGTTGTGGTTTGCGAAAGGGGGGTCCCAGCAAATTGACATTGCTTCTATCAACACAGCCCTCCGAGCTTTGCCTCAACTGCCCTACTTGACTACCCCACCTGTTGTCCAGGCCTGGACCACAGTGGACACTTCGCTGTGTAGCTCTAAGGTACTCAGCCACACCCTGACACTGGGCTTGGCCTTCATCCTATACAGGAGACTCAACGAGATGCGAACATCCACAGCCAAGCTCACGGCACCCTCCGAAAGAGGGCACCACGCCAGAGGCCGCGCTGAACCTCATCAAGCTGAGCCCTCGGCCCTAACAGCACCTGCTACCCGATCATCATGATTCACCTTTCATCCGTCCATTGTGATGATTGTTGTCCGATTAAGTCCACACAGGGACTTCATCAGACAAAAAGGGGGACTGTAGGGACTGGGCTAAGAGGGTGAATCTGAATAACTAAATACATCCTGCTAAAGACCAAAATCTTTGAATGTAAATTAACCCACACACACACACAACCACACACGCATCCCCCACAAGTGAAGCCCGCTCAGGACAGAGCGTGGTGTCCAGTTACGAGACATTTTTATGACTGACTGGAATGTCCCAAAGAAGGATTCTAAAGAGAAAGAAAATTATTTTTTTTAAAGACATTTAACCAGATATATTCGATGTGTTTTTATGTGTGTCCATTTGCCCATGTCACATTGGAATGACTATGATTTTATCGTAGCTTAAAGTGAATTATAAATACCTTCATTATGCATTTTAAATATAACTGTCTATTCCCATAACTTGTACACATAGTTCTGGACACCTCCAGAATGCTTTCGGTGTGATCAATCAGAATATGTACAGTAATATCCAGTAAAATATAGTTTACTATGTATTCCATCTTTGGAGTGAAAAGAGACCAAAACTAACATCACTGGAGTTCTTAGATAACAGCGTTTACGACCCAAAGGAATGTTCACAGAACTGTGGCTCTCTCTGAATTCGAACCAAGGAGGAGAAATGAATCCTGTATTCATATATATATATGCTATTATATATCCACTTGAGAATTGTATGAACAATGTATCCAAGTTCCCTATTTCATGAGTTGCCTTTTTGTGGTTTGGTCCATGTTTCTCGACAACTCTAATGGGATAATGTTTCAAACTTTGCCAACTAATGTTTAACCAAATACATTTGTGGCAAGTTTGGTCTCGATAAACTCCAATTTTCATTCCCCATTTGTTAATTGACATTACATTTTGCTAAACTTTGCTAAAGAATTGTGAAGATTCTTCTCTTAAACACCCAATGAAACTAGAGATTTAAATGCCTGGTTATAACACAAAGGGTCATAAAATCTCCCTCCAAAGGGACAGCTCCTGATTGGACCCGCTTCCAAAAGAAGGCGGAAACGTCAGGTCTTCAAAAGGACTAAATACCAGTTTATCCCTCTCTTACTTCTCTTGTCCTCGTGTCATAATGTAATGTCTCGCCTCCGGGCGAGGTCTTCGCCTTTCTTTTATTTGTTTCTAGTTTAGTTTGTGTTTTTCAGTCTTAGATAAGCCTCTGTGTTGAATTCCAATCGTCGAGTGAAAAGAACACCGCATGACATATCTCTTCAGCAAATCCATCTACAAGGGACCTTCAAACGAGCGCACGCTCGCTTTGAAGGAGAAACACGCGCACGTGTCCACGTGACGTGCCGGACGAGAAACGCACACGCGCTTCTTCACCAGCCATGCAAAGATGTAACGTTAACTCCGCGTGATTTCCCCATAGAGATCTTTATTTCTTTTCTTTGTTAGTCAAAGTTTTGTTTTCCGTAGCCGACTCTGATCACTTCCACGAAGTGAAACGAACTTAGCCGAACTATTTTCCTTTGGTAATGCTACCCCAAAGACTTTGAACCTCCGTTCAACACGCGCGCCAAGCAGCACCACGTGACGCTTCCTAAAGGACTCCGCTCGCGCAGGAATGCCGCGACACAGAGAGACCCAGAAATTTGTGCAAGTATATCTCTTTATATAGCTTCTAAGAAGCATTAAGATGATGTTTTCGTGTTGTTACAGACAGGTGACTGTCAGGGTGAATGTTGCTAATGCTCTCTCTCTCTCTCTCACTTCCTCTCCCCCTCTCTCTCTCTCTCTCTCTCACGTGTATCCGTTGTCGTCGTTGTCTGTTAATGTTTGTAAATGCATGTATTCCTGTAACGTACTAAATACATAAGTAGTTCTGCCTTATTAAATTCATTGTATTCATTTGATTGATGTACTGCCTTTTGCTCATTTTCAAGTCCCTAAGTGTCAAAAGGTCTTATAGCTACAAGCTTACAAATTAAAGATACTTAAACTATGTGTTTATAGGGCAGGAAACCCAATTCTTGTGGCCACAGAATTGCTTTTCCTGAAATCCTATAAAGTAGGATGATATTGTGGATCCCCACAAATATTATTCTGACAATTGAGCCAATTAATTTTGCCTGTTTTTTAGGACGTGGTCCGTGTAATTAATTACAATCAACTTGTGGTTAATTGCAAGGATACACATGCATGCAGGTAAAATGACATATCATCCCTTATCAGGAGATTTATTAACATGTAAGACTGATCTAATCCAAACATGTATGAATAATTATTAATTACCAATTATTAATTATGATATGCAAATCCCCCACGGATTAGATCCGCCCCTGAGTCTTTACACCGGACTACTACAAAAAACACACTCTGGCAGGGTGATACCCATGGTTTCAACTGGTAGCTCAAGATAGCCAAGGTAAGGGATGTCTAAACCATTGGCGGCAGTAATTTTGAGCCAACCGGATATGGAAAGCATATCACATGCTTCACCTGCTAAGTGCTCTTTGAAGAAATGTTCTGTAATGGTACTGACTTGGCTCCCTGTGTCAAGTAAACACGAAATACTCACTCCCCCGATTTTCAAATCAACTACAGGACATCTCCCCACAGCATGTTTTAGTAGTCGATCACGATCTGAGGCCTTGGGAGTTGAGCCAACAGATTGCCCTCGCATCGCCTGGCTCACAGCGACCGAGGGTGTGAATTTCCCTGTGGCATGGACGATGATGCATCGTCATTGACTCTTTGTTTGTTTCTTCTCACACAGTTCTTAACTATTTGCCCCACCCCATTACACTTAAAGCATATAGGCTGGCCGTCACCAGTAAACCTAGGCTGCATCCTAGATTTAGTACAATTCACAGATTCAGGCTCAGTGCAGTGTGCAGTCAGTTTCTGAACAGCTTGAGTCAACTCTCCAATTGCCTTGCCTTGTTCTGCCACTACTTTTAGAACTTCGTTAAGCGTAACAGAGCTCGCTGTAGGCATCATCATAGCTGCACACTGGGCTTCTGTAACTTCCGAGCTTACATTACGGTTAAGGACTACTTTACTAGCACGCAGTTTGGGATCTTCAAGAGACCACATTAAAGCTTCATCTCTTACTTCGATCAAAGCTGACCGTGGCCTGTCCCTCACCAACTTACGAATTTCTCTTCGAAGTGCGGCATCTCTTACTCCCTCAATGAACTGGTCTCGTAAAGTGACATTTACATTTGCAACCTCATCGGGAGACTGCTTCGAAACAGAGTTCAATGTTTGCGACAAGGCATGAGAGTATGCACAAAGGTCTTCACCTTCCAACTGTTTGTGGGTATAGAAAGTCTGCTGGGTCATAGCTGGGCAAGATTACGCTTTTCCCTAAAGGCCTCCCTAAGGTAAGCAAAGATGTCTTCTGTTCGCTGAGGTTGACCCCCCCCCCCCCCCCTTAACCTAACCTCTTCCAAAGCGGCATCTTTCAATAGGGAAAGAACACAGTCAGTTTGGTCTTCTGGAGTCTGGTTTCTTACAAGTAATACCCTTTCCACTTCTTCGATGAATTCATCTACATTTCTACCATCTTTGCTAAAATCGCCACAGAAAGACTGAATGTGGCGTTCCCTTGGCACATATATGTAGGACCTAGTTGGCTCTCTACTTAGGTTTGCAATAGCTGCCATAGCTTCAGCATGCTTTCTGCTGAGCTCTTGGATTTGTCCCTGCACATCACCCATGTCATGACTTACACCCTGTTCGCTAGCAGTATCCTGTACTACTGGATATTCATCATCAGACTGTGACATGGCGAATTAAATTAAAATGTCTTTTCAGCAACAAAAAGTCAATTTAATGTATTTTTTCCAGTTCAAAGGACATGTGATCAAGAATGTCTGTATAGGTTCCACTTCTTGCATGAAACAGGAAACACAAAACACTCTTCTAGTAGACAGTAAGTTCTTGAGCTTTGACCACAGATGGTGATGTTCCCTCCTCGTCCAACAATCTGGTCCCTTGCTCACGAACCCTCAGCCGATGTCGTCACACTGGACACTCAAAGGTTGACTGCCTCCACTCCGGGTCCCTGCAGCACACGTACCCACCACTACCGTATTCCAGAAAAAAACGCACCAAACACCTAAGAGCTCCCAACTGTCAGATACCCCACTCCTGGTAGCAAAATGTGGCTGGGTGAAATGGAAGAAATAAACACCAGAAGCAAACTATGCTTTTGAAATTGGGGTTTTATTCTGACTGCTGTTTTAATGCCAAATCAAAATATCGTACAGTTAATTGGAATACGTTAACCCAGACTGGAATACGGCAGTGGCTGAGGTACAGGAGAAATAAAAGCACATTAGCAAAGCCACAACCCATATGTCATACATTAACCATGCAGTAACAGAAATATACATTGAATAATTCGGTTATACTCTATAATCACAGAACATAGCTTAAAATCATTAGCATATTTATCAAATAAACATGGTATCAGCATTTTACCCCATAAATCAGGAAACTTACATACCCAATCCTTCACCAATCACCACGAGGTTCAATCGTCACACATTCCGCACAACCAAATACATCCAGAAAGATGATAGTTTGAACCAGTAAATCAGATCGATGCACGCGCAACAACATGGTCCAGCTCTTCTGTACACTGAAAATGGCTTCTCTGGTCGCGCGCACGCATCCAAAACCAGTGAATAGTATCGCTAGAAGAGAGAGATTTCTTAAAGGGGCAACAGACATTTTTAATACAAAATAACAACAATGTATGTTTATACTACTTGGCCACACCTGTATAACAGGTTGTGTTCTCCTGTTCGTCTGCTCATGCATCACCATCACAAGCCTTTACCTGCACAGAGAAACACAGTATCACCAGCCAGCTAAGTTTACGTCAGATCACATTTGCCTGTTGACTCACCTGTGTCGCCTCCCCGCTTTAACTCTTCATCACTCCTGCAATAAAGCTTTATTGAGGTAAGTGGTAAATACCACTTACCTCACCTGTCCTCCTCTGTTTATGACAGAAGACCAGACCACCAACATGCAGGAAGCCACAGGCACGAGCGGGGATCCATTTGCCAAACTAGTCCAGGCAGTTCAACAGTCACTTCTACCGTCAACACCCACTCCTTTGGCTGCTGTCTCTGCCGGTTCCATGGCCTGACCAGCGACATACACCGATGAAGTGGAGGATTGGGTTCATTTTACAGTGCTCGCTCTACTTCAAGATGCAGCCGCATCTATTCACCTGTAATCATCATAACTTGTAATCACAATCATAACTTGTAATAATGAATTATGAATATTTGGATCAATTAATATAATTAATTTAATGTAGTAAAATTAATATTACAATCAATCATCCCGTGAACACTCACTGTTAATTGTTTATTAATTCTAAGAAATGTTCACTTCCGGGGTAGGGAAATGTCTTTCTTACTGTACAGTACTATTAAGAGTCTGTAGTCAAAATAAAAAATAAACTTTGTTGCAAGCAGAGAATTAGAACCAAATATGTATATGCACAAGTTTTATTAACTAAATCACAAACATAACTAATCTAAACACACATACACACAAAAATGGTAAAATGGAAAGTTACAGTATAAAACTGGAAGCAGGAAATGGAACTATGGAAAAGATCCATCTAACTATGAAAAGAACCATCAGCTTGTTATTTTTTAGAGCACCTCATTAAATGCATACTTGCATGGCCTTTGCAGTGAAAGCATTTCGTGAAGTTTCTGAAGAAGGATTTTGATGGTTCCATCAGTCTCAATCGATTTCTTCTGCGTTGAATGATTAACTTGCATGGTTTGTTTGACTCTGTTCCCATGGCTGGAGTGCAGATTGTGGCCTGCCAGCCCTGGGCCAGAGAGGCAATGCAGAGCAACCAGGAGAAGCGAGGGAGTCGGAAGAGTTGATGGGTGGAGTTGCGATTGACTTCTTCTGCATTGAATGATTCTGTTGTGGTTGAGAGAGTCCTCTCTCTCCTGAATGAGAACAAGGCTGGTTGTGGGTCAAGGCTTGCTGCCCTGTGGCCTGGTGAAGCCACGCGGGACAGCAACACGAAGGTCCAGAGAAGGCCAAGAGAGGGAAGGGCTTGTATAGAGGACACTTAAAGGTCCCACCTCTCAGGGTTGCCTCGACCAATAAGAAAGGTGAAATTTCTCTGTTTCTCTGAATTTATGACTCTGTCTCAAGTGTGGTTAGACATTGCCTTTTGTGTCCATTTATACTATATACATAGATATAACAAACACACACTGCTTTCTATAGGAAGCTGATGTACACTAAAGTGTGAGTCATTAAATGGGGATTAATTAGATAGGAGACACGATATAGGTGGGCTTACATTAACTAGTAGTTCTCTGACGACCTAATTGGGATCCCTATGGAAAACGCCACGGTTGCTGCCACATCCAGCACCCTACGCAAGACTCTCAGACTCCCAACTGACAGGGGCAGAAGACCTGCGTAGAGGGAGTTCAAACTGCTGTTCCGTTATACCCCACAAAGTGAAACTCTTGGATAACACTGGGAAAGCGTGCCTTTCCAGGGGAGAGGGACGCTGCGGAAGCCACATCCTGCCCAAAGGGAGGTACCATGTGGAGAATACACATATGGACTGGCCGGTTAGGGACATTACAACATATGGAATGTCACTGGGGTGGCTTCAGCCTGAGAAGGTGGAGGCTACACCAGACAGTGATGGCAAGGGAAAGACACGGGCTCACCGCAGGGAGCTGGTCGTTGAAGAATACGCATATGGGATCACCGCAGGGATCACCACATATGGAACTCAGCCAAGCACAAGTTATACAAGCATACGAGCACTAGGCCTGGCGTCGGACGCTCCGCAACGTCCAACGGCCGCAGGGGTGTGGAGGAACTCTTCAAGGTTGCCTAAGTGCGGAACTCTACTTGAGCAAAAAGCGCACGTATCCGCTTCATGTGGAGTGGCGCAGCAAGCCAACACTAGAGCGGGAACTTTGGTGTTACCGGCTGGTTGAAGCGAGCACACAGGAAGAAACTGGCTCAACACGTAGACTATAAAACCTAGTGAACATGTTAGGTGTTGCCCAGCCCGCAGCTCTACAGATATCTGTCAGCGAGGCGTCATGTGTCAGCGCCCAGGAAGAAGTGACACTCCTAGTTGAGTGGGCTCTCAACCCGGGCAGGCAGGGCACAGGGAATCCACTATCCAGTGGGCCATCCTCTGCTTTGAAACAGCCTTTCCCTTCTGCTGGCCTCCGTAACAGATGAAGAGCTGAACTGAGGTCCTGAGGCTTTGCATTCTGTCCAGGTATAGGCGCAGAGCGCGAACGGGACGGAGAAAAGCCAGGGCTGGGTCTGCCACCTCCTAAGGCAGCGCTTGCAGGTTCACCACCTGGTCCCGGAAGGGAGTGGTAGGAACCTTGGGCACGTATCCAGGCACGATTCGTTGACTGAAAATGCATGCAGGTCCCCTCTTGATGGAGGCCAATGCAACCAGGAGTACTGTTTTACATGACAGAATTTTTAACTCAGCTGATTGCAAAGGCTCAAATGGTGGCCTCTGAAGTGCCGAAAGGACCAGAGATAAATCCCAAGAGGGTATAGAGAGTGGGCGAGGTGGATTTAGTCTCCTCGACCCCCTCAGGACCCGGACGATCAAGTTGTGCTTTCCCAGCAACTTACCCTCAACTGCATCGTGATGTGCGGCGATAGCGGCAACATACACTTTAAGGGTGGAGGGAGACAGCCTTCGCTCCAACCTATCTTGCAGGAAGGAAAGCACAGCTCTGATCGAGCAAGTTCGGGGGTTCTCCTGGTGAGAAGAACACCACTCAACGAACAGGTTCCACTTCAACGCATAGAGGCGCCTCGTAGAGGGAGCTCTAGCAGAAGTGATGGTGTCGACTACTGTTCCTAGGGTAGGTCACCTAGAACCTCCGCGTCCCCTCCAGGGACCTGACATGGACTTTCCAGAGGTCTGGATGTGGGTGCCATAGGGTGCCCCGTTTCTGAGAGAGCAGGACATCTCCCCTCCAGGGAGGGGCTGTCGCAAGGAGCACCAGTTCCGGGAACCAAGTCCGGTTGGGCCAATACGGTGCAACAAGCAAGACCTGCTCCTCGTTCTCCCTGACTTTGCACAGGGTCTGTGCAAGAAGGCTCACTGGGGGAAACGCATACTTGCGTAGATCTCAGGGCCACCTATGTGCCAGTGCGTCCGTGCCGAGGGTGCCCTCGGTCAGGGAGAACTGGCGGTGGGACGTGTCCAGGGCGGCAAACAGATCTACCTGTACGGCCCCGAAGCACCTCCATATCAGCTGGACCACCTGGGGATGGAGTTGCCAGGAGTTCTCCCGGTAGCATCTGTTGCTGTGAGAGCTCGTCGGCTGCACGGTTGAGCAGGCCCTGACTATAAATGACACGAAACGACCTCAGATGCTCCTGACTCCAAAGGAGGAGATGGCGGGCCAGTTGTGACATGCTGCGTGAGCGTAGACCACCCTGATGGTTTATGTACGCAACGGTCGCAGTGCTGTCAGTACGGACCAGTACATGCTTACCCAGTAGCGGCGTTTTGAAGCAGCCCAGCACAAGATGTACTGCTAACAACTCAAGGCAGTTGATGTGCCAACGCAGTTGAGGCCCCATCCACAGACCTGAAGCTGCATACCCGTTGTACGTGGCCCCCCAGCCGGTAGTAGAGGCATCCGTGGTGACCACAGAATGCCTGGACACTTGTTTTAGGGGAACAGAATGAGTCAGTCGTGGAGGTAGTTGAGAATGCAAACACCACGCTCGCACATTGGAACAATGGCCGCCTCCGCGACTTTCGTGAAGACACGGGGCGACAGGGCCAGCCCGAAGGGTAAGACTTTGTCCTGACATGACAGCTGCATTGCAACGGCACGTTCCACTGGCGGGACATCCACATACCCCTTAGCTGCTCCGCCATCAAGGGTGGTGAGGAGGGAGGCACTATATTCTGGCACTATATGGTGCCGTCCACGTCCTAGTGAGCTCCTCATGCACTTCCGGAAAAATGGTACTGGGACGACACGATGAGAACCAGCACGGCCCGCCCCGAGAAACCAATTGGCCAACCGTGAATGTTCGGGACGTGGTCCAGTGTTCCACGCAAGCCCAACCTTCTTGGCGGCCTGGGAAATCATAGCTGCCTATGCTACGCTACACTCCCCGAAGGGGGTAACACAACCGAATACTCATCTCCAGAGGACTGAAGCTCCCCCTCCGATACTACAACCGGCATCTGGTGGTCGGGAGGAGCTCCAAAAGACACGACTGGTCTTCTATGTGAAGGACCAGCATGCTCTTTTGGAGGCTCCATCGGCGGCAGCGTTAGTGAGGCGCCCATGGAGATTGCATCAGCGGGGAAGCCCTCATGGTAACCCTCAGATCACCCTGGCTAAGCAAGTAGGCCTATTCTGAGGTCCAGAATAAATCAGTAGATCGGGGCATAGGCGAGGGGACTGCACCTCCCTTGAGGTAAGCGAGTCTCGATCTTAACGCTGCCATAGTCATATGACCCGCAATGGGAACATGAGCTATTTACAAAGGCTGCCTTAGCGTGCTGAATGTCCAAACATGAGAAGCAGCTATTGTGGCCGTCTACTGGCGCCAGGGAACGACCGCATCCAGAAATGCACATGCGGAATGACATCCTGAAAAGGATGCAGGGTCACACTTTTGTTGCTCTTTCAATTAAAATAAAAAAAGAGAAAATAAAAGAACTCTTTCCGTGCTGAGGCATCCAGGGATAGCTGCGGTGTAATGTATACACACTCAGCAAATGCCAACCGACACACACACACACAGAGACAGAGTGTAATGCTGTGAAAACAGCAGTTTGTGAGCTGTAATGCTCACGGCCACCACTGATCGCGTCGTCACACCAACATGGGAACAGAGTTCTTGTCTCTTGAATTCCAACAGCAGAGTCTCTTCCTGCAGCACTCGTGAAGTCAAGTAACTTCCTCGCCTCCGAAGTGAAAGACAGTGAGTGCGTGCGCCAGCTTCCTGTTTATACCCGCGGGGCGGGGCGGGGCGGGGCACGTGATGCGATTCACGCACGCCAATGTTCATTGCCTCGTTCTGTAGACACTCGAAGATGATAGGGCTCCCTGAATTGATCCCAATTACGTCATTACGTCGAAAATGAAGTATAAATCATAATTCAATCAGGGAAAGCTTTAACCATAAAAGGTTCATGGGTGTAGGCTTAAAGACTTTACAAATATTTGACATATCAAATAAATATCATTCAGTGTCTATTTCAATGTGCAGCAGCTTTTTCCACATCTAATGCTCTTTTCACATAATTAAATGTTCTCTAATCCAACCTGTTTACAATTTTTTTTTTTAATTAGGGCAATGAAATAAACATTTGACTTAGACAGCCAACAGCAAGAAGGCAGAGGCTTGCATAATGGGGTGAGGACTTGCACCACCATCACTGACAGATGAAGAGGAGATGGCAACAATACCAAGTATTGGAAGAATATTAAAATCCAACTGGAAAAAGAATAACTGTTGCTTAGGAAATAAAGATGACCAAATAAATTGTGAATAATTTGTGTTTATTTAACAGCTGTGGTGATGGTTACGGAATATGTCTCAGAATACTCTTCCATCTGGCATCCTTCCATTCCATAAAGTAATCTGTTTCATTTTCGGAAGGTGCAATGATGGGAATATGCATATCAATGCATCCAACCACATCTTTTACGGAAGCACACTCGGACAAAGAGACTGAGACACTATACAACAGGTGGTTTTATTGACAAACAGTGAGTTGGATGAGGCAATCAGGTAAGTGAGCAGTTCATATGATAATTTGGAGACAGGAAATTGACGGTGAGGAGAATGTCTGTGCTTACAGGACCGGAGGAAGGTGGATGGCATTCACTCTGGATGCACACACCTCGCTGGACGACAGGAATGCAGATCTGACGGACATCAGCATGAGAATGAAGGACTAGGAAGACACTGGAGTGGCACAGGAGAACGCTGGTGGAATCACAGGAGAAAATGCTGGAGACAGGTCACTGGAATCGCTAGGAGAATCGCTGGAGAAAACAAGGTAAGTGTCAACTTCGTACAGGATCAAGACCGGACAATGAGCCGGGCCGAGGTGTGTGCTTATATAGCTGAGGTGATGAGGGTACAGATGTGTATGATTAGAGCTCAGGAGAGGGAGTGCGCTGTGATTGGCTGGTGTAGGGGCCTGGCAGATCTGTAACAAAATCCTAAAGGAAATTCTAATTATTAGGTTACTTCCAGAAGTAGCAGCAAGACATTATCAAGTGAACGTCATATATCAGATTAGCCTCATTTTAACCGATTTCTACACCACTGACCTGCAATCCTGTGAAACTCCTCTTTGATAGCTCTCATGGGTTTGTGCTCAGGAAACAACACAAAAATTCTAAGAAAGAGTGTGAGATCGAAACACACTTTCCTTACCGCTCTGCATACAGCAACCTTACTAATGTGCTCTGCACCCCAGATGTTATATAGAAAACTACCATTTTAAAAAATGTACCGCTTGAAAAAATATGTGGATATGGCAAAAAAAATAAAATAAATCCTCTCCCATCGTAAATGTAACTCCCTACGAATTAATACAGCCTCCTCATCTACAGGATCCTGTATAAAAGGACATGCCATTTTTGTCACTTGGATGATGAAAAAATGCGCAATGAATGAATGTACCTTCACTGCAAAAAATGCTTTTCTTACTTTAGATATTTTGACTGGAAAGAAGACAAAAATCCTAAGATTGTTAAATCAAGATGCATTTTCTACACAAGAAAAATTACATATTGGGTAGTCTAATTGTAACGGTTATCAGCTGGAGTGCCCTTGAGATCCAGCTGAGGGCACTCCACATCAGACTATCATTGTTCACTCACAACTACATTTCCCATAATTCACTGCCTGGACTCATCTCTGATTATCACATTCACCTGTGTCTCATATTGTTTAGTTTACCCCATATAAGCCTGGTTCACCTCATCATTCCCTGCGAAGTCTTGTACGTTATCCCACTGCATTTCTGAGCGTTTCCGTTGTTTTCTTTGTTCCTGGTTTTTGATCTATGCCCGTGTCCTGGTTTTCCCATTCCTGCCTCACCCTCTGGATTTGTCTGTTTGTTTGGATTGCCTGCCTGTGTATGACCTTTGCCTGGATTCTGATTACGATTTGGATTAACTTTAATAAACTGCATTTGGATCCTCAAACTTCTTGCCTCTGAGCAGTTCATAACACTAATACTAATTTACTAATTTAAGTGCATTTCTTAGTGTTGGGTCCGAGTCCACCTTTGTCGAGTCCGAGTCAAGTCCAAGTCCTCAACAATCGAGTCCAAGTCCGAGTCCAAAGAGGGCCGAGTCGGACTTGAGTCCGAGTCCTTAACGTCCGAGTCGAGTCCAGCCGAGTCCACAAAGATTTAAATGATTTGAAATTGACCTTTCACAAAGACCCGCCCCTCTTAGTTACTGTTGCTACATCCGACAAGCCATTCCGCTCTCACTCCAAATGTTCTCACACAGTGAAAAATATATTGCGGAGCAAAGAGAACACTGAATATGTGCCAACATACAAGACAGAGCAGCCTACTTTTGGTATGAAATAAAGTCTCGTCTTTTACATTTTTATTATTATTATGAAATTCAAACAATAAATCCTGTTTTGTGGTGCTTTAATGTGTAGGCCTCAGTTCAAGCAGCACATGAACTGATAATCTCTTCTAGTTATAGCACAAATTAAACATGAATAAAAATCAGAACTGCAAAAAGATATCAATACACACCATTTTTCAAGTTCAAGTCCACTGACTTTAATCTACTAACTGATTTGGTTTGTTTGTCGGACAAAAACGGCGGTATCTGCATTATGATTGGTCAGATCGCCTGTCAATCGAATTCCGGCGAAAGGTCTCAACACTGAGCTCTTAAATTAATATTTTAAACCTTACAACATGATTGCAATGTATAGTCAAAGTCATACGTTTACCTATTGTACATCTTTCAGAATCTGCAAGGTAATGCTCAAGAATGCAACACGATGCATTAAGAGCCAGGGGTAAACTTTTGAGCAAATGGTGATGTTTAAAGTTTTCTTATTTAGTTTTACATGCTAATATCTTTTTTAGCCTCTGAAGGGCAGGACTAAATTAATATAATTTTTCAACAAAATAAGAACAATTTACATCCAGTTTCATCCTTAATGGACTTCTTGAGCATCACTAAGTGTTTGCAGGGTTTGTAATAGTTGTGTTTGAGTCCCTCAGTTGTCACTAGGGGTGGCACGGTACAAGAAAAAACATCCGAATCGTTCGGTTCGCTTGTCTCGATTCGGTGCGTGTGTGCGTCGCACGGTTCGCACGGTTCGACGCATGCACAATGTAACCTCGTGCCCGTGCTAATACAATGCTAAATCATAAATCAGATGTATGTAGGATAACATTACGATGTCCAGCAATCGATTTAAATAGTGCACTGGGTTTACTTAGACATTTAATGAGATCTACTCCACTATATGTTATTTTTTCACGTGAATAAATACATAGATCGACTGTTCCACAAACGTACTTTAATAGTCCAGTCAGTGGCATAACTTTTCAATCCGCACTCGTATATTTATTTTATTTTTTTCATCAAAACCGATTATGTTTATCAGTGGTTGTATATCAAGCAAGGACAGATTTGTGTGAATTTTGTTTTGTGATTTTACCGGAACGAATAGAGTCTCCTCAACGGATTGAAGCGCGCGTCCGAGTGAAGACGTGTGCGCGAGCCACGAGAGAACACTGTATCAGCGCCACTGATCGCAGCGGCAACAAGCACTGTGATCACTTGATTAAAAAAACACATTTCAGCGCTAGATTGCTTCTTATTTAACAAACGAACTAATAATTTGCTAGTTAACTGGAGATGTTTTATTTATTTGTATTGGTACATCCGTGCCGCGAGATGTTTCAAAAGTGGTGGGGACAATATCGACCCTGGCAAAAAATGGTGGGGACATATCCCACCCGCAAATTACGCCTATGATGACGAGACACGAGGAGAAATTGCAAACTGTCCGACATAGCCCATATAGCTCTCACTACAGATGGATGGACCTCCCAACTGGACCTCCAGGGCCACTGAAAGTGTCCCCACAGTGACCGCTCACTCACTATATTACTTCGAAATGGTAAATGAGAAGCTGCGTTTTGCAAACACGCCCCATTTATGAAATAAATAAATTAATAATTAGATAATTAAGCTATATAACATATGCTGAAGTAATTTTTTGGAGTGTTAAAGATTAAAAGAAAAAATAACAACAAGAACCGTACATAACCGAAAACCGTGACCCTAAAGCCGTGATATGAACCGAACCGTGGGTTTTGTGAACCGTGCCACCCCTAGTTGTCACCAGTGCGAAAAGATGGATCTCACAATCATAGTCACTGCTAGTAAGGAGTCAAATATGCAGAAGATGCTGGAAAAGCAAATAATGTGCAGGAGCTGGAGGATTTTTCCTCATGAACAACCATTACAAAAAAAAAAAAAAAAAAAAAAACAGTTGTGGATACAAACACAAAATACAAGATAAATTACTTGATTGTAATATTGTGTGTCAGGTAATGATATTTATAATCAAGTAATTTGTCTTGAATTTTGTGTTTGTATTTTGTCTTGTGGACTATTAAACATCTACGGAGCCCCCCTAGTCCCACTTTGTCAATAAAAATTATTATAACTATCTCGTGGCCTCAAGATAAGTAACTCGTGGCCTCAAGATAGTATCTCGTGGCCTCAAGATAGTAACTCGTGGCCTCAAGATAGTATCTCGTGGCCTCAAGATAGTATCTCGTGGCCTCAAGATACTATCTCGTGGCCTCAAGATAGTATCTCGTGGCCTCAAGATACTATCTCGTGGCCTCAAGATACTATCTCGTGGCCTCAAGATACTATCTTGAGGCCACGGACTACTATCTTGAGGCCACGAGATACTATCTTGAGGTGTATATACTTTTTTATTTAACAACTTATATTATTATTTATAATCCTTTAAATGTCTTGATGTGCACATCAACTGTGACACAAGAATTGTCCCCCGGGTTATCAATAAAGATCAATAAAGTATTTCTGATTCCGATTTTAAGTTAGCCTATAGTGGAGTGTGCAGACTGGTTCATTAATTGTTTAAGTGTTTCCCGTTTTGGTAGTTTTGAATGTAAGAAAAGCATGTGTCCGTGTAGCCTACGAAAAAACGTCAGCAGAGGGCGTTCTAGGCTTAGGTCACGGTACCTCCGTCTGGCTGTATTTCCATATGTGTATTTTATTTCCCGGTATTTCCCAGTTGACGGCAAGGAGCTGTAGAAGAACAGCAGATGATCATATGAATCATTGTGACGGCTTTACAGAGGTAAAAGTGTTTTAATTAGCACGGTGAACATTTAGTTAGATGGCAAATTACTGAGTTAAGATAATAGCTAGACTAGCTAGGTGTTCGAGCTGGAAGAATTAGCGATTAGCATATAAGTTAAGCAGGCTAATTCAACGTTAACGGCTATCATTAGGCTAACGGCCTCGTAAAGTCCGGTACAATTTGTAACGTAAATAATTAAACAAATTACATAAATAATACAAAAATCAATTATTGAAAAGAATAGTAAATAAAATTAATTATAATATTAATATAGACTGACATTATGACATTAGCATTAAGATATAATGATAATATAACGATATTAAAAATATATTATAAAATAATAAAGTAAATAAATTGTAATATATATTAAATAATACACAATGCATCCAGAGCACAACCTTTTGTAACACCCACATCCAGACAACGACTAGATCCGATAAAAAACGAGTCCAGTAAACTACATGACAGACATTAATTATAAATCAAACATTGTTTAGTAATGTAATGCTGTTTGAAGAGCCTGCTTAACTTATATGCTAATCGCTAATGCTTCCAGCTCGAACACTTAGGTAGTCTTGCAGTTATCTTAACTCAGTAATTTGCCATCTAACTAAATGTTCACCGTGCTAATTAAAACACTCTTACCTCTGTAAAGCCGTCAAAATTATTCATATGATCATCTGCTGTTCTTCTACAGCTCCTTGCCGTCAACTGGGAAATACCGGGAAATACACATATGGAAATACAGCCAGACGGAGCTACACGGACACATGCCTTTCTTACATTCAAATGGTAAATGGTAAATGGACTGCATTTATTTAGCGCTTTCAAAACTACCAAAACGTGAAAAACTTACAATTAATGAACCAGTCTGCACACTCCACTATAGGCTAACTTAAAATCGGAATCAGAAATACTTCATTGAAGAATACTTCATTAAAAAGTATAAATATAGGCTATAAAATATGAAGAAGAATTATAAAGGACTGGATATGCAGCCTACAAGATTTATATTAATGTATTAACAGAATTGTGATGAACAGTACTAGTAAATAAATAGAAGCAGAACTGCAGCAAACTATATTGCACACTGAATATTAAAACAGAGAATATTGCACAGAATGTGAAGTATTGCACTACAGGGTCCAGTTTAATAACAAAGGGTCCATGTGTCAGACACTTTACTATCTTGAGGCCACGAGATACTATCTTGAGGCCACGAGATACTATCTTGAGGCCACGAGATAGTATCTTGAGGCCACGAGTTACTATCTTGAGGCCACGAGATAGTATCTTGAGGCCACGAGATTGAGGCCACGAGTTACTATCTTGAGGCCACGAGATAGTATCTTGAGGCCACGAGTTACTATCTTGAGGCCACGAGATAGTATCTTGAGGCCACGAAATAGTATCTTGAGGCCACGAGATCCTATCTTGAGGCCACGAGATAGTATCTTGAGGCCACGAGATACTATCTTGAGGCCACGGACTACTATCTTGAGGCCACGAGATACTATCTTGAGGCCACGAGATACTATCTTGAGGCCACGAGATAGTTATAATAATTTTATTTGACAAAGTGGGACTAGGGGGGCTCCGTCAAACACCAGTATTAGTATGGTGTTCCTAATAATCCTTTAGGTGAGTGTAAGATTCCCCCATGTACCGAGTTTGGGAATTGTAGGTTAAAATGACCCTACCACTTAAGAACAGAAGGTTTAAACGTTTTTACACACCAGACATTTTGCTTTATAGACTCTACAATCTACATCTGTTGTTATCCAGTGGAATTTCAGAAGCTATAAACCTCAGTGAATAGAGTTGTTTGCTCTAGTGTTGATGGTTTCATGTCACCTGTTTCTCACTATGCCAGCTGTCCAGACAGAGAGAAATGAAAGCTGTGCAGATGTGGAAACAGATGAAAGAGATTTTTCAAGACTGTGGCTGTTCATGCATGTTTGTTCTCAGACGACTGTAAAATACTCTAGCTAAGAGTTTAAAAAAGGAAACAAAAATAGGGAAGATGCACCATTTCTGTCCACAGCGCACTAGATAAAGATGAAAAAAGTGAAAGGATAGATGAGAGAAAAAAAGGAACTGTAAAAGATGGTCAACACACCCCCACACACAGGGTTTGATTCTCGATGCCTTTAGTTCCTGATACTCACGTGACGTGGTTATATCCGCTGCCTTTTCTACAGACAGATCACACTGAAGCCTGCAGTTGTGTGCTGTGGTTCTATGAATAAAGAAGCATGATGACATCCAATAAGAACTTTAAAGCACCTTTAAAACAGCTGAGCAGCCTGGACAGCTACATAATCGACAGCTCTCAAAAGAAGAAAAGCACACTTTGGCGACGACGCTCTTTCAACAGTGCCAAAAGTTTGAACACTGAAGAAATCAAAGGCGGGACAATATCACGCAGTCAGGTGGGACAATCAAAATGCAGTGATGGGATCTTGATATCTGTTTTTATGGCAACATGAATGCGGAGAGTTTTTAATTATATAACTTAACTGGTCTAACATAATAAATGGTCCTAATCCATTTTGTCAAAATATCCTGAATGAATATTATTTAATTTTTTATTTATTTATTTATCAGTTATCTGCTGTTATGGATCAACTATTCAGGATCAAATAAGATTTATTTAACATGCATTCTTGCAAAATAACAATTCCTACAAGATTCTTGCAGTTTTACATAATTTTGGATTACATTAAATTCATCTGAGAATTATTATTTTGCAGCTGCGCAGAACATACTCAACATCTCTGGTGGATTATACTGATCCTCAGAGGTAAGACTGATTTACTGATTCACTATGAGTGTCTGATGTCTCTCATGCAAATACTGGGTTCACATGTCTCCTGTTTTGCACAGAACAGTGGTTATATTGGAGAAACAAGACAATGAAGCCTTTGGATTTGAAGTCCAGGTATGTTTTTATACTCATAAGCAATGCTTCACACTAAGTTTTTTTAGGGCTCCAAAGTTGTAAATGCTACTTCCTTTGATATTTTTAGTGTGACCTTATTTATCAGATACATTTTTTAGAATAGGCATAAATGTTTTTAATGATATTTTCAGTAACAGTCCTTTGGGATGTGTGTCTCTTTGTGCAGACATATGGTCTAAAGGTGAAGAACAGCAGTATGGTGGAGATGTGCACATTTGTGTGCAGTGTGCAGGATGGCAGTGCAGCCGAAACTGCAGGTTTGACTGCTGGTGAGCAGGTTTTCCGTTTCCTCTTGTTACTCACTCCACCCATTTGACCTGACCTTGTTTACATGTTATTTTCTCACCAGCCTAAACCAGATCTACATTTAACACAGCTGATGTGTTGCTCTCTTCTGTCTTTATGGACTGTTATTTCATGCTTTCTCAAGCATGAAGCATTTTTTTTTCAATGGAAAGCACTATAATCAGCCTGTCAATTTCAATTAAATGGATTACATTTTTTAATGTTACCTGAGGTCCACCTATAATGTTAATAAGATATTTACATCAATAACTATCAGCATTTAGAAATTTCCTACATTGTTTTTTACCCTCTGATTTAAACAGCCCATTTAAGACTTAAGTGTGAGTGGTCATTGTTGTGATTGGGTAAAGTTTTTCTATATGAAATAAGTATTACACATATAGAAATGTTTTGTTTTTATGATTACAGATGATTAACTAATCATGAAAAGGGTTGATAACAGCATTAAATTCTCTACTCCCATTGCACTAAAGGCTGCAGCGCTGGGCAATGTAGCAATTTGAGTGCATTACATTTGGAAACAAGTGTTATACCATGGTCTGTCTGAATACTCGATTCTGATTGGCTGTAAGGTGTGCAATAAAACCGTTTAATGCACAGGTCGTTCCAAGTCAGTTTAAACACAGAATGTGCTGTTTTCATTGAAGCACACACACACATACGTCACATAGCGGCAAAAATGGCATGTCCTGTACAGGATACATCTGTAGATCTGGAGGCTGCATTAATTCGTAGGGAGTTACATTTACGTTTGGAGAGGATTTATTTTTATTTTTTTTTTGCCATATCCACATATTTTTTCAAGCTGTACAATTTTTAAATGGTAGTTTTCTATATAACAAACAGTAAAACCTAATGGACTATAAATAGACTAAAAATTGAGATGCCTGCTAAGTTTTCCAAATGTAATGCACTCAAATTGCTACATTGCCCAGCGCTGCAGCCTTTAGTGCAATGGGAGTAGAGAATTTAATGCTGTTATCAACCCTTTTTAAATAAAAAAAAGTTAAATTTTTTTAAAAAAGTAAATTTAACTAAAATACTAAATTTAACTAAATAGAGAAGTAACATTAGTTAAAGGTGAAATTAACTAATATTGAATTCTAACCATGTCACTAGTATCTGCAAAAAAACGGGTAAATTATGACAGGTTTCCCAAATACTCGTTCTGTCTGACAAACAAACAAACAAACAAACAAACAAACAAACAAACAAACAAACGTCAAAGGAGCTGGTCAGGCTAAAACAACAACACTAAAAAAACACAGTAATTTCACCTCTAAAGATGCAATTAAGAAGGTTAAATTAAACATGAAAAACTGCCAGCTCAGTGTAATGTGTTAGTCTATTATTATTTTTTTTTTTTTTTAAATCTCTCTCTCTTTGATAGGTGACATCATATTGTCAGTAAATGGATCCAGTATTGAGGGTTCTACCCACCAGCATATTATTGAACTGATTAGAGACTCCACAAACATGCTGAAGTGAGTATAAGTATTAAACAATATTTTTGTGCTATATGTCATGAATGATAACCTATCCACAAATAATGCAGCGTGTTGAGAAGATGTGTGCTACTGAGTGATCAGACTCATGGATGATAAAATGGATGGAAAACAAAAATCCCAGGGAGACCAGGGAACATGTGCACCAGCGTGCTTAAGTTACAACTCAGTCTAGTTGTGACACAAAGGGACATTAATTTAAAATGTATGCACTATACTATATTTTTATACTAAACATTTTAAGAGAGATAACATTATGTGAATAAAGATTTTTTAGTGGTTCTGCAGCATGAACCTGATCTAAACAGCATATTGCTCTTTGTGCATGCCAAATAAAATCAATCATAATTATTGTCAAGTCATGTCACCTTTATTCATTTAGCGCTTTTTACAATACAGATTGTTTCAAAGCAGCTTTGAAAATAATGAAACTGAGGTTGTTTCTGCTGTACAGCAGATCTTGAAGAAAATAGCGTCATAGTCCAGCTTTCGTAAGTTCAGTGATAGATATTTTTTGTTGTAGAAAAGTTATTAATTTAGGGCTAAAGTGAAGAGAACAAATATGCGGGTCTTCAGGAAATTTTAGTCGTCCACTGGCATTTTCCCATTCTTTTCTCCTCTTATCGCTAGGAAAGCAGTGAAGACTTACATCGCTTCTCTTGTTGCCCTTAGACTGAAAATTACAACCAAAAGCCACACAATATGGCATCGTATCAGTATTTCAGGTAGCAACAGTAGCTCACTGAGTGCAAGCATTTGACGTCATATACGCAGAATGCACTGTGCACCTAAACAATGACAGCCCCCATTGTCCAAAATATGTATAAAACTATGGGGATTTTTTTAAATAACCTTTTTTAAATTTCATGAATTTTCTACTACATTTTTCAGTCAGAGACATAATTTACGTTATATTAGGCCATACAAGTCTTAATACCCGGAGTTCACTTTAAGAACTTACAAACAGCTAGTGGATCCATATCCTGATCCATAGACTCAGTTGCATAAACTTAGCCATTATGTTAAGATAGTGACTTAAGATCTAATATGACCCACTAGCAGTTAGTCAAGGGATGGTTAGTCGTTCTTTTATGTATCAAATTAGGCCAATGTAAGTTTATTTTACTGACGTAAAAAAGTTATGAACAGTTTTAAAGAAAAAAATTAGATGACTAACTTGTAAGACTAGTCTAAGCGGTTTATGGTTGCACCAGCTATGTAAGTTACAACTTAGCCTAGTTTTGACATAAATGGGCACTAAGTTACAACTTACGCACTACTACATATTTTTGCGTAACACCATTAAACTTAGTTGAAGCGTAACTACGTATAAAATTTAATATTTACGGAAGCCTCCGATCAGGAGTAATGGTTGGAAAAAAATAGAAGAATGACTGAACTGCATCAATAAGCTCTTGTTTTACCCGACAGACTTAAATTCTTTAGACAAATATGATAATGCTGACATTTACACTTGCTTACATTTTAAGAGAGAAAACATTAAATGAATAGATTACTTTGTCAGCTCGTCAACACTTCCTAAACAGTGTGCAGCTGTGTGCATTGCTCTATGTTGTGCATGTCAAATAAAATTAGTCATAATAAATAAATGTAATTTCTTAAAAAAATCTTGTATCAGTATTTATTTATTGATCTTTATTAATTAAATACAGTTTCTGAACATTAATTTTACATATAAAAATACCAATTATGTTATTCATGATTAAGTAGTATCGTATTTAATGGAAATTTATTTTCACAATTAGTTATGAGGCAAAATAATTTAGAATGAAGGATAAACTGAAAGTCACAGCTTTTCAACACAACTTCTGCTCACGTATTTGAAGGCTGTTGTGGGATCATTGAGGGTAAACGACATATTAGGCGACTAAGCATTACTTTAAGGAGACGACTAGCTACGTTCTGTCTTACGAACAAATGGTGCAACCGAATAAAGTGCAGAGTTAGTTACAAACTAGCTAGTTACTAAGCCTCTAGTGTGGACTTAACGTTCCAATGTAAGTAAGAACTTACGAATGACTGGTACAACCCTATCCAGAATATCACAGAGACTTGACAAGGACTCTTTTGACTTGGGCTAATGTCTAACCACCTAGCAACCACCAATACCTTTATATGAATAAAGACATGTTAGCGGAACACCCTAGCAACCAACAATCGAAACAAAATGTGTATATTACATAATCATCAAAAAAAAAAAAAGATGCTTTGACCATCATGTATTAATTTGAACCTCTGTCTTTTCTCCTCTTCTGTATGCATGTGTGTGTGTGTGAAGGTTGGAGACAGTCAGCGGGAGTGTTGTGAAGAGAATTGAATTAGAGAAAAAGATGCGCTACCTTAAGGTGTGTATTTATGCATGTTAGTGTGTGTTTGTGTGTGTATACCACATGTACACAGAGCTGAAACCTTACTCAGAAAGATACACTGCATAACTGAGTAATCTCAGGCAGCCTGAATTGTATATAATGTAGAGTATTTGTTACCATGAATGCTGAGGCATCTAAATGAATGCTGATCAACATACTGTACATACACATTTACCACAATGACTCATAGACGTTGATCTCGTTTCTGTGTTTTCCCTCGGCACAGCAAACTCTTCGTGAGAAATGGGTGGAACTGCAATCTCTCACACTTCAGGAAAAGCGTCTTACTCGAGGTGAGAAAAACAAAACAAGAAAAAAACTAAACTAAACTACTCAGTTTAGTTTCATCTCTAACTGTTCCAGGGGCATATATCTTAATCAGAGAGTTCTGATTTGAAGAATTTCAAATCTATTTGAAGAATTCAGCTTTAAATGAGGTTTATAGGAAGTTCTGAAAAACATTTACATTCAAGATAATTTTGTTCCTCAGGACAAAAACAAAGATGCTGCTTCCATCCTTAAGTTTGCAACCCAGCATAATAAATATTTAATTTTATCCGGAAAGACAAAATAATCACTGAATTTATAAATATTGCAGAAATAAAGGTTTAAAATGTTATGTCCCCTTTGTTCTTATTATGGTGTAATTTCTTTCATGATAATTGATGTGTGCTTTGTTATAATTGTGCATAAGTCCCTGCTTCATCTGAAGTTGTGAAGCTGTTAGCAAAAGCTGTTTTAAAGTTTTTAGGAAACCCTCATTGTGTCCCTTGTCTGATACTCTGTTACTCAACAGGCTAATGTTTTTTCGGATGTTGAATGATTAAGGGCCATTAGGATTAATGCTATCTCTTTCTGTGTTCCAGGTAATCTGAATGAAAGTGCTCAGCATCTGTCTTTTGACTCTATGATGTCTCTTTCATCTCCAATGGGCCACTCTGGGCAGCGTTTTTCCAGTGACAGCAGTTGCCGCAGCATAATGACAGATGATAGTGAGGATGGTGCCTTCATGTCACCAGTATTTGATGATCCGAGTCCATTAAGCCCCACTGAGCCAAATGGCAGCTTTTTCCAGCTGGAGGGGGGGGTGTTGCGACCCCTGACAAGAACACGCAGCATTAGCCTGACCAGCAGTAACAGTTCACTCTCCCCAACCTGGGAAAATTCATCTTCATCCATGTTTGGGACCCTGCCAAGGAGAGGCAGAAGAGGTAGCGTCCGCAAGCACCTTTTGAAGTTCATCCCTGGTCTGAATCACTCCGTAGAGGAAGAGGAGGGCAGCTGAAACCTCATTCATACCTCCATTGACTGTTGATCTGATGAATTCTTTGAATGGACCTTGGGTAGTGGAAGGTTCATTCCGTTTTGAACTCTTCTGTTCTCAAGATTTTCTAGAATTCATGTCTCATGTTTTTTTATGACTTTCCTGCTTTAAGTGTCGATAAAAACAGGATTCGAGTCTCACATGAGCATTACGGACTGTATGATGGCAATATCTGTCATTTTCTGTCAATTATGACAATGCTTTGCGAAGCACTATGACTTCCCAAAGATTCAGAACTGAAATAAACAACTGGCATTAACTAAACCTTAGGAAAGTGTATGGTGAAAACGAAAGCAACTGCATTGAGCAAAATCTTTAGAATTTTGCACATTGTTTCCACTGCTCTAATTCAGTGATTTTACACTTCATTCCTGCAAGCTTATGAATGTGTCCTATTTCCCACTTGACCTCTAACCAATCAGGATCTCAAAGTCTGCTGTAGCATGCAATTGATGTATGGTTGCTCAGTGGTAAGTAAGTTCTTAATGTTAAGTATGTGCCTTGCTGCGCTCCAAAATGTGTCAGACTGCAATTCTTAAACACAATATAAGTTACACTTTTAGTATTTCTGCAAGGGCTGCAATAGTGGGTATAGCGCCTTCTTTTAAAGTCAGTTTTCTCATTCAGATTTTGGCGAAGCAAGAAGCTGAAAACAACATAACCTACCTGAATAATAGCACATCTGGTTTACATGTGACTATATGCTGAGAGTCATGAAATGCTCTGAATCCATTGATTTAAAAGTGTGGAATCAACGTGTTCCAGATGTGGGCCGGATCTGGGCCGAAACTATGTTGCTGTCTGGGGTGGGTGTGTGTTTGTGTGTGTGTATGTGGTGGCAACTTCAGACGTGAAGGTGACTCTGAATTGTTACATCCAGAGAAACATATAAGCGAATGCTACGTGCGTTCAGGGGGTGTGTGAGAATATGTTTGTGTAAAATATGTTTGTGTCTGCTAAACGACAAATAACCATTACAAATCATGATGCCTGCAAGCTTACTGTGATCTTTCCTAGTAGGAAAACTTGTTGGCCCTGGAACAACATTCCAATCAATGTAGGTTTAGGTTAGGGTTAGGGCTTGAAGCTTCAATGACATTCTTATCAATCTAATTTTTTCTCTGTATTTATGGTTAGTTAAACTTTAAGGTTAAAATTGTTCGACAATGTGTTGTTTCAGGAACCACAAAAGATGTTTTGCTTGTCAAAATCTCTCATCCTGTCTCCAAACATTGAGCAAAATAATTGTAGTTGTCCATTATTCAGTTCATCTCTGTGTAATATGACTACATGCTCCATCTCAAACACTTAACTGGATAAAAAATCTATGAAATTTTATAGAATATTTAGCTCTTCATTTCTACTCTTTAAAAAGTCATTTAGTCCTGATTGCAGATTAGTTGATGAGCAGATGAGAACTTCAAATTATTAAAGCATGAAAAAGACTGATCTGTAAGTAAGTGTGTGAAATGAAAGTTAAGTGCTGACTTGGAAAGACTGAGATGATATGAGTGAAAGAGCTCCAAACCACAGAGGTATAGCAAAATTCATAACAGGATGTGGTCTGTTAGAGGTGCTACTTTACCACCTTTTTTTCTTGCTTTTTTGAGTGATCTCTGTAACGGACAGTTTTACTTAAACTAAATATATATTCAACACCTCATAAATGTGAAAAAAGAGTGCTTGCTGTTCCATACTTTTCTTCTTCCTTTTTTAATATGAGCATAGTGAGTATATTCTCAGAAAATAAAGGTCTTGCAGTTGCTGCCAGTCACCTGCATACAGGAAGTATATGTGCTTGACACATATACTTCACATATATACACATATATACACAAAAAGACTTGTCTCTAAACATGGTTTTCTCTTCTCGTTTTTGTTTCCTTTGACCATTTTGTATGGATTTGAACAGTATGTTATCTTGATATAGTTTATTTGGCAGTGAACAAGTGCAATTAACACATCTGCAAGTTCACGGTTCTCTCATGTTATATATTATTTTGATGAAAAAGAGAAAATTCCAAGGCAATTCCATGTCTTTAAATCTTTATTATTATTATTATTATTTCAATCTTTAGACTTTTTGTTTAACCACTTGAGTGCCTTTTTTATGTTTTTCATTTATGAGTTGGCTCTCATGTTTTCCAGTGAATACCAGTGGTCATACGTAATACTTAAATAGTCCTGTTTTAAAGTATTTGTTTACAGCAACACACATAAATGTTTTGAGGATAAGCTATAATATTTGATTAAAAAAAACTTTTTAGCTAAACGCAAACCTAACTATAAACTCAAACTATTACTGTAAAATGTAATAGTATCTCCGTACACATTACATTCACACTGGTTTTTAGGAACCCAACTGAATAATAATAATAATAATAATATGTAATACATTTTATAAAAATTAAGACAACTTTATTACTGTTTACAAATTACAACTGCACTGTAAAAAAAATCATATTTTATCATATTAATAATAATACATTTATCAAATTAATTAAACAGATCAAGAGGTGTTTGTGTTACAGAAGAGGCTCCCGTACCGCCTCCCGGAGGGATCCGTCTCCAGAATATTAATCTTTACCGAACTCCAATTCCCATAATGCCTCTTACCTGGGACTGATTGCGCACACACCTGCATCTCACACACACACACACACACATATAAACCACTTCCACGCACCACACCAGTGCAAAGTCTTGATTTGCCCTGGCTAGGACTACTGAGCGTTTATTCTTGTGGATTGATTATTACCTTGACCTTGGAATGTGTTTCCCGTTTCTGATCGTTCTCGGCCTAACTCGACTTGGATTGTGTACTGGACCTTGCTTCTCGCCGCCTGCCCCGACCATTACTTGTTATCTGGTTTGTCTCTGCCTTTTCTCCATTGCCCTGTTTGCTGTTGCTGATTAACTACTCTAATAAAAGCTGCAAATGGATCATCTTGAGTCTGCTGCATCATTACAGCTTGCATGTGCACCGACCAGTGGAGGGTCACTGTCCTGCAGAATTTAGCTCCAACTTGCCTCAGCACACAGCCTGCATCTAAAAATTTAAAAATGCTGCCTTGGGAGGATGTATTCCAAGGCAGAACTGGCATGTCCAAATCCAATATTAGCTTAATTTTCTATCTCTTGAGAAACCTTCATCTGATCAATTTTTGAAGGCAGCATAGATGTATCCTTCACTGTCTTTGATATCCCACAATCCTGTGCTTTCCAGTCTGTGACAGTTGAGCTAAAAAATATAATGGTGTCGGAAAGTTGCGGTTGGTGGTCAGTTTGTTTGTAAAAAGAATTGTCCAACATTTTCCACTTTTGATGTAATTTCTACAGAGAAATTACTATTTTGGTCATTAAATATTAATCTAGTTACCACCAACACTCACGTTTACTTGCTCTGACATTAAACATTGTGCTTATTTCTGTTATTTGTAACATTTTCATGGCTAAACTAATTACCCTGTATTCAGCACAAACTATGTTACAATAATATGTGAGCAGCATGTATGTAAAAGTTTGTAGTTTTGAGAATGACGTTGATGTGTGGTTTGTGAAAAGAAAAAAAATGTAAGTCACGTAAGTCCATAAAACCCATACTGACTATTTGTTCACAAGACTTTTGAGAATTGTATCACGTATTCTAGAGTTTTTGCTTCAAAACTATGTGAAAATCATCCTGTCCACTCATAAAACATAAAACAATAAATATAATTTTTTTTAAATATTAAAAATTTGTAAGACATGTTTTGTGTAAGAAAGCGGTATGCACGGAGATGAGAATGATCATAAATCATTCATGAATGCACTGAAGAAATTGAAAACCAGAATTGAAATCATGGGGAAGATAAAATGTATTTTAGCCCTGAGGCAAAGGTGGGGAATAGGGGTGAAGCATCAGTATTCAGATCAGTCAGCACCTGGTGTTGGACTTCTCCGTGGGAACCCTATCAGGTGGGGCTGTTAGGGAACCATAAACAAAGAAGGTTTAAAAAATAATGGCTTTTTGATTGTTTGGATTTATTTACAACACAACATAGTCCTAGATACAAAAGACAAAAAGGCACATTATTGAGCACATTTATCTAAACAAAGACATGAACAAACACACTTTTGTGCCCATTTCCAAGGTGTTTGCTTCATTTTACCATGTTCATGTACAGAGACTCGTGTGAATGTTTAAGTCAGCAGGGCTCATCAGTTTCATCTGGTCCCTATATATATAAAAAAGAAAGACAACTGTGAACATGCTGCTATCAGGAGAATCTATAGGGCTGCACGGTTTGGGGAGAAAAATCTAATTGTGATTTTCTGGTTAGAATTGCGATTTAGAATTCACAAAAATATATAATGAACACCAGGTTTGTTGTGCCTTGTAGGCATATAATTGTAGTGCTGCATAAAATAATATTTTTTACTTTACAGAAATGCAGGCGGCCTATAATGATAAATCAATAAAAAGGAACACTTCAGTACACTACACTAGAGATACATATATGGATTATCATATGTTACTTCAAATCTTATCATTCATTATGACGTTGTAAAATGAGATTGGAGAAAAACATGTAGCCTAATGTTTGGCACGTTTTGCTTTCAAATGCACAGCGCTGCACAAGTGACCCAAACTTACAACGCTTTACATTATTGTTACCATATTATAAACATCTACATCTGAACAGATATTTACCAGACGCTTTTATCCAAAGCGACTTACATTGCATTTCAAGTACACATTTACATTCTTATCAGTTCTTGCTTTCCCTGGGAAACGAACCCATGACCTTGGACTTTGCAAGCAGCAACGCTCTACTGTTTGAGCTACAGGAAAGCTTTAGACAACCAGACCCATCCACAAACACAGTAAACACGGGTCTAGACATTATAGTATTCCTCATGTTATTGTAAACACTCATACTAGCTTACTTTTATATCATGCTGTGTTTTATATGATCAAGCTTAAAGGGGTCATAAAATGGTATGTGCACTTTTACAAGTTGATTGTACTGAAATGTGTGTTGGCAGTGCATGTACACAACCATCATATAATGATAAAAATCCATCCAGTGTTTTTGTTTTAATATGTTTTCCCCTGCCTCAAATTGAGCCGTTCGATTTTGTGACGTCACTAGATCGGACGCCCCTCCCACGACTGATAATTGACAGCAGTGTTTCAACACAGACCCGCCCTGAGTGAGCTGTCATCGTAGTCCGCCATTGTTGATACACTGGAGCAGAATAGCGTCTAAGCGATTGTGGTGTTCTGTTCTTGGGTGCAATAAGGAACACAGCAGTCATTTTAATGTTCCTAAATTTGAACCGCTGAAGACGCAGTGGCTGAGTTTTATTTTTGAAAGGAATATTCCCAACGATCAACGTAAATGCTTTTATGTTTGCGCTAATCATTTCTCACCAGACTGCTTTATAAACGAGGGTCAGTGTAAATCTGGTTTTGCTAAGAAGATGGTCCTGAAAAAAGAATCTGTACCAACTATTCGTGTTCCTACTGCACCTCCAGAAGAAGTGAGTGTAACATTTTATTAACCTTTAAATATTAATCTTTGCAAATCGCTTGCATGCTTCACGATGGATGCGGCTAATGTTTACACTCAGGATATATTACGGCATGTTTTCTATGTAACGTTTCGACGTTCTCAATATAATTCATAATCCCACGTTTATAATGAACAACCGTTATGGTTAATGTCTTATTAAAAACTGTGTAGGCAGGTGTACATTACGTGACATTACGTTAACCAACCATTCAGAAACGTCCTGTTCGAGCCTTAATTGTCGAACTTCTTCGGGGCCGTCATCTTGTTCCAGGTCCAACTCCGGTTCAAATTGATACGGTTGCACAGATGGGTCCTCAGAGACTCCCGCTGCCATTCTTGTTCCAAAATATACCCTCAACTGTTGTCAAGGTTGGTTGTGTTAAAACGCCCCAAAGAACAGAGGGGCGAAGTGAGTAAAGCTCATTATCATTTAAAGGCATATGCACTGAAACGGTGTGCTGAAAACAGAGCTGTTTGAGTGTTTTCTTACAATACTAATGAGAATTTTTTATAAAAGTATATTACAAAGTTTTCATTTAGACCCTAAAGATTCATATTAACATGTACAAAAATGGCATTATATGACCCCTTTAAAACATCCTTGTGTCCTACATGTATATTTATTTTGCACTGAAAGGTTGCCTACCTGTCTATAGTTCATATTTCAACATGTTTTCCTTGTCATACATTTTAGTCTGACACCAGTACATTGTGAAGTTTATGCAACAATAACACTAACTAATAAGTGATGATGCATGTCCTACCTTAAAAATCATATCTTCAAATAGCATTCTTCTTCTTCTGAGGTAAATCCAGTGTAAATTGCCAAACTCGATGAAAAGCAGAGGAATGATGAAGTTTGATTCTTTGTTTTGAGGTAATGAGGGCGTTTACAAGTTCGCGTTCCTTCACGTGAACTATTTGCATGTGAATCGCTGGTGCCAAGTCGGTGTGGCCACATTAGAGCTAATGAGGACACGCTTGAGCAACTGTACATCTCGTTGCTTTCATACGGATTACTTTTTGATATGATTTACATAATTTAAAAATAGACTCTTCAAGCCTTCTAAAAACATATCTCTCACGTTTGGGTGGCAAGTATTCGCTGAGTTAGTTCATTTTCTGTTGCGTTTCAGAATAAACACTGACAGAGACGGCAGAAAGCGCATCATGTTTATTTTCTTTATTTTACAAAAAGCAGGACATTGTGTTTTTATTATGAGTGTACACAAATAAAAGTAGACATTTAACAGTTTTGAATGATGTATAAAACTTGCCTGTATGACGAAAAAAGATGGAGTTATTTGAGTGTCTTTTACACTGATAAGAAAAAAAAACGAGGTGACCGCACCGGCACCGGGTATATAAGCGGCTTGCGGCTTAATACTCACAATGACCCTTCGCTTCGGAGCCGAGCGGACATTGTTTCACTGTTCTAAACAATCATTGTTGGTGTCAACGGATCAAGAGGGAACCAGTTCCAGTGTTGGTGTGACAGTGTGTTCCAGCGGAGGTCGCAATTGCTGAGTGCAAGGCTGCGCAAGCGGCTTCCCCTGGGCACTTCAACTTAAAAGAGCTTGTTTCCCTAAAAGAGCAAATCACGGGTGTGTGACGTTACGTCATTTTCAAGATGTTGTTTCACCCATGTACTTCTGGATGCGGCCGTTTTCTGGCCTCGTCTGACCGCCACACTCTCTCCAACTCTCACTCTCTCTCACGTGTCTGGGCCGGAAGCACACTGAGATGAGATGTTTGTAGATGAGTTATGCACCCACTGCAGGAAGATGACCATTGCGATGTTGATGTCGAGACTAAGATACCTCGAAAGGGGTGAAGTCCCCTCTGTTATTCACCAATCTGGTTCCTCTAGTGGCCAACAGAGGTTAATTGGTTGGTTAATACACAGGGTGACCTAAGGATGGGTCATTGGTTAATACACAGGGTGACCTAAGGAGTACAGTGGGGTTTATCCACCAGCCCCCCACTCCTCTCTTAAATCGCAGGCTGTAGAGCTTCCGGTGGCGATTGCTGGACCTTCTAATGGGGGCCCCAGCGTCTCATTCGGGGGTCTGGCGGATGACCGGATGTCGATGGGGTTTGAGTCATCTGGAGATGATGATTCAGCTGTGTTGGCCCCTTTGGGGGAGAGTAGCGTTGTCCAAGTCAGATCCAGAACTGACGGCCATGCTTGCCTGGGCAGCCGCAAGTGTAGGGCTCGATTGGAACCCTCCACCGTGTCCCGGACCTTCACGGCTGGATGATTGGTATCTCGGGGCGGGCTGTGCTAAAGAGCATTATCTCGCCTTTCTTCCCAGAAGTACATGAGGAGGTAACGAAGACGTGGAAGGCACTTTTTACTGCCTGAAGCCATTCTTCTGCCTCCTCCGCTCTTACTACCCTCGATGGCGGGGAGGCCAAAGGGTACATAGACATCCCACGTGCGTGCAGTTATGCCTGCAAAGTGCTGCCACCTGGCGGGGTCGTCCGTCACCCATCCAAAGCCTGTAAGTTCTCGGCAGCTCTCGGACCAAGGCTTCCAGTGCTCGCGGCCACAGAAGCAGCCTTTACCAAGCTCCCCGAAGGAAGGTGACGCCGCCCATCTCAGTGCCCGCCAAACACTGCAAGCGGCAAAACGCATAAAAAGTTTTCAGTTTTTAGTTGAAAATGGTGTCGTGTAAACAGCCCCTCATTCTCTTGGGCAAAAGTGAAATGCGTAAACAGACGTGCGTCACTATAGCAACCTGGGATATTCTAAAATGGATATTATTATTATATTAACTTTTTATTTTGAACTAGGAATAACATAAAAGACAGTGTGGTATTAATACTTATATATAAATCATATAAAAACTTTTGCACTTTTAATTAAAAAACTACAACGTATGGAATGCCAATAGAAACCAAAGTGACACATTTCACATAAATAAATAAATAAATAACCGAACTTAAGTGTGCACACCTTTTTATAATTGGGTATTTAAATGTGTTCAGAATGAACTAATCATCAAGTACATTTGAAATGGTACACACCTGTCTACAGTCTACAGTCTGAAGTGACTCTCATTAACTCCAAATAATTATCAGCAGGGGCCAGTTCTTTGTACGTGGATTACTCACTTATCTGGATTTTACTGTTACGATTTGACATGATCCAGGATTTTTAGGTTCTTCAAAGCTCATCCAGGAGTTGCTGTCATAGCAACAGGTGAAGCTGAAACCTACTCGGGAGCAAGCTTAATCTCTGTTACTTTAATTTCCTATTATCACTGTAAAGCTGCTTTGAAACAGTCCATATTGTTAAAAGCCAGATGAGATGTTGACTTGGAGACTTGACTTGACTTGTCAAGGTCAAGGTGACTTGACTTGACTTATTTCAGGATTAGATTCTTTTTAAGCAGAGGAGATACTTAAAGTCTGTCCCAGTCACTGCACCTTCTTACAAGAGTACTCTATTGAACCAGGGACAATAATAATTTAAAATACGATTAGTTATAATTAAAAACTAATTTGAAAACAATATTATTATGTTGTATCATAATATAGACACAGCCAGTTTCACTCAGTGAGAGATTTATTTGTGAGGGAATAATTACCTAATACATTTATTGGAGTCTTAAACACATGATGTATACAGTATATTATGTATTCATATGAAAATGCCTGAGATGGTAATTGGGTAAAGAACACAGGTAACCATGTATTCTAACTCAATTGTGTGTTTGTTGTCTTCAGTCATGTCTGTGCATGTGCAATGTCTGTGCATCTGGAGGACTTTGTCCATATAAGGGATTTCCTTGAAGGTTAAAAATATTTCCTTTAAATCATTTTATAAGTGTTAAAGTGGTGCTTAAGATAGTCATACTGATACAGCAAGATGAGTAAGAACAAATCAGCAGCAAATGCAAGTTAGCCAAGATGGCTAGCGCAGGGAAATCTGAAGAAGCCCTTTCCCTGCGACTTTGGCAAGTTTCCAGTCCCGCTTGTGTGCCACTGAGATACTCACGGGTGATAACTTCACTGTGCTGGATGCAGCCGAAAGAACTATCGAAACTCTGAAAGAGCAAAACACTTCACTTCTGAAACGAGTTGATGACTTGGAAAACGGAGAGCAAATCTCAGCAAATCTTAAATATCTTAAACGTTTTGGAGAACAGCAAGAAAGACCAGTAAAGTCACCTTCATTTATAATACAGTAGCACTTTTAACAATATAGATTGTTTCAAAGCAGCTTTACAGTGATAATAGGAAATTAAAGTAACATAGATTGTTTTGGCTTGACAGCATCATTAGAAGTTATTGTCCAGCTAAAGTTAGTTTTGATTGATTCACTTCCCCAAAAGATTCCTACTTGCCCCAAAGATCATTAGTTATTAACTTAGGGGCAGCTAACACGACATCATTCTAACAGAAAACCCTTGATGCACTCCGGCCTGTTCATCCGCACAACAACAGTGCCTGGTGGCTTGAGGACGCAAACCTTGAAATAGGTTTCAAGGTGCAAGCGTTGAACATTTTTTAAAAACGTGATCATCTGTAAACCCCAAAAACACGAATCTGTGAAAACGCTGACGGCGCGCACATGCATATTACGTGCTCAGTCTATAGGTATTCACATTTACATATATATGTGCGCAGGCGCATAATCTTTCTTTACAAATTGACCTCACCAAATTACTTGTCTGGCCTTAAAAATTCATAATACATAATTTTTGCCGCTTCCGTGTATCCATGTGAACTGAAATCAGGTAAAGGAAGGAAGCCTTCACAGGGGAGAGACTAGTTGACACTTCAGAGCTGCGTTGTCGTTGTGTCCTTCATCAGATCTGGATACGGCTTGGATCCAGCGGACTGCGGTAAACCTCGGGATAAACAGATAGACTAATATTAGCGTAGACACCATTCTTCTTATGTTGCAACGAGTACATAGGGATTAATGGGAAGTGTTCCTGGTTCCGGCCTAACATTGAATTCTAGAAGTTGATAATGTGTATGCTAGGTCAAAGAGATGTGTTTTTAGTCTAGATTTAAACTGAGTGTGTCTGCTTCCTGGACAATGTTAGGATGACTGTTCTAAAGTTTAGGTGCTAAATAGGAAAAGGATCTACCGCCAGCAGTCGATTTTGATATTGTAGGTATTATCAACTGGCCGGAATTTTGAGATTGCAAAAGACGTGAAGGACTATAACGTCTCGGTTACATATGTAACCCTTGTTCCCTGAGTAGGGAACGGAGACGTTACGTCGGATGACGACGAATGGGGTTTCGCTTAGAAGGCCTATCAACTTCGAGTATTACAAAACGAGCCAATGGCAAAGAAATGCCATGGGTCTGCGGAATTTGCATAGCGTAACACCGCCTCACCTCGTGGGTATAAAAGGAGGACGCTGGCAACATGCAGATATGTTTCTTCGCTGAGGAGCCAAGACTGAGCTCAGGCGATCCCCGCGGTACAGCGGAAAGTGGCAGGCAGACGTAACATCTTCGTTCCCTACTCAGGGAACGAGGGTTACATACGTAGCCGAGACATTCCCTTTTATTGTCACTCCGAGTTACGTCGGATGACGATGAATGGGGTTACCACTCTAATCACGCCACCTTCTCGGCTGTCTTCCAGTGCCCTGCGTAAATCCCTGTCGTGAGACTGGCATGGACGAAGGAGTCCTATTTAGCACAGGAATACCAAGGTACACTGGGGAGCATATCCCATAAGTTTAGAGGAAATATGCAATTATTGCCAACCCAGAGGGGGGGACTTAGAGAATACACATATGACCCGGAGGGATGCATATGGAGAACACTGGGGTGTCCAGCCGCAGGTGGAATATTTCAACCCCAGGGGTGGCAAGGTGGCTTGCCAAGGGAAAGACACATGCTCAAAGAGGCTTACAGTGGAAATACACATGTGGGGGTCGCTCAGAGGAGGGACTATGCACACGGGAGGCACCTAGCCGACGCGTAGGCAATAGACACTGGCGCCGACGTCAGTAGTGCTGGAGGAACTCAGGGCTTTCGGGGAAGCTCACCTGAGGAATATATCGCACGTATCCAGTCCGTGGAGAGGTTCCACTTCAACGCATAGGCATGTCTCATGGACAATGCTCTAGTGGAAGTGATGGTAGCCACCACCGGTGGTGGTAAGGTACTCAAACCTGCCTCGACCCGTCCAGGAGCCACACGTGGAGGTTCCAGAGATCGGGACGAGGATGCTTTAGGGTGCCCCGTCCCTGAGAAAGGAGGTCCTTCCTCAGAGGGATCGGCCAGGGAGGTGCTGTCGCAAGGAGTACTAGTTCGGAGAACCAGGTCCAGGTGGGCCAGTGTGGCGCAACCAGAATGACCTGCTCCTCATCCTCCCTGACGTTGCGCAAGGTCTGCGCAAGAAGGCTCACTGGGGGAAACGCATATTTGCGGCCCCGCGGCCAGCTGTGCGCCAGTGCATCCGTGCCGAGCGTGCCCTCGGTCAGGGAATAATACAGGGCGCAATGGGTCGAGTCGTGAGAGGCAAACAGATCTATCTGTGCGTCCCCGAACTGGTCCCAAATCAGCTGAACCGACTGGGGATGGAGTCGCCAATCTCCTGGGAGGGGCTGAAGCCGTGAGAGCTCGTCGGCTGCACAGTTCAGGGCTCCGGGGATATAAATGGCATGAAGCGACCTCAGATGCTTCTGACTCCATATGGTGGGCGAGTTACGACATACAGCGGGAGCGTAGACCACCTTGACGGTTGATGTACGCTACGGTGGCGGTATTGTATGATCGGACTAGTACGTGTTGATTCTTGAGCACGGCCCGGAAGCGGCGCAGAGCAAGACGTACAGCCAGCAACTCGAGGCAATTGACGTGCCATAGGCGCTGGGGTCCTGTCCAGGAGCCCGCGGCAGCACGTCCATTGCACATGGCGCCCCAGCCCGTGGTGGAGGCATCTGTCGTTACAACAACATGCCGGGAAGCTCATTCCAGGGGCACTCCGGCCCGTAGAAAACTGAGGTTCGACCACGGGGTGAAGGTCTGACGGCAGGTCGGAGTAACTGGTACTCGGAGGGTGCCGTGTTGCCATGCCCACCTCGGGACTCGGTCGCGAAGCCAAAGCTGAAGCGGTCTCATATGAAGCAATCCGAGCGGCGTTGTCGCGGCTGCAGATGCCATATGCCCCAGGAGCCTCTGAAAAAGTTTCAGTGGAACCGCACTCTTGCCCTCGAACTGTCTCAGGCATGTCAGCAGTGACTGCGCGCGCTCGCTCGTAAGCTGCGCGGACATGGCGACCGAGTCGATTTCCATACCGCGAAAAGAGATCCTCTGCACGGGGCAAAGTTTGCTCTTCTCCCAGTTGACCCGAAGGCCCAGACGGGCTAGGTGCCGGAGCACTAGGTCCCTGTGTTCGCAAACCTGGTCTCGAGAGTGAGCTAGGATCAGCTAGTCATTGAGATAATTCAGGATGCGAACCCCGTGTTCCCGTAGGGGAACAAGGGCTGCCTCGACGACCTTCGTGAAGACGCGAGGAGACAGGGCCAACCCGAATGGGAGAACAGCGTACTGATATGCCTGCCCCTCGAAAGCAAATCATAGGAATGGTCTGTGTCGAGGGAGAATGGAGACATGAAAGTAGGCGTCCTTCAGGTCGATCGCTGCAAACCAATCCTGGGGCCGCACACATTCGAAAATGCGTTTGGCCGTGAGCATCTTGAACGGCAGCCTGTGAAAGGAGCGGTTCAGAACGCGCAGGTCCAGGATTGGCCTTAACCCACCGGTTTTCTTTGGGACAATGAAGTACGGGCTGTAGAAGCCGGACCTCATTTCGGCTGGAGGGACAGTCTCGATCGCACCCTTCGCCAGTAGGGTAGCAATCTCTGCTCTCATGATAGGGGCATTGCCACCGACCAAAGTGGAGCGGACTCCCCTGAAGCGGGAATCGCGTAGCTGAATCGCGTAGCCGAGCCTGATCGTCCGAGCGACCCAGCGGGACAGGTTGGCAAGCTCTAACCAAGCTCCCAAGAACTGTACCAGCGGGGTCAACGAACCTACATACTTCCCAGCTATACTTCCGGTGGTGCAGCGAGGCGGAATGACTGGCCCAGACGTGGACGGCATAGCGGCCCGGTGTGGGGGCACAGTCATTGACCGCGCCCTGACAGAGGAGACCAGGGAAGGAAGAATGTTCCACGGGGGTCTGCTCTGTCAGGGGGCTGGCGACAGAGGAGGATGAGAGCGGCACGGTCCGGGGACGGCGCGCACTGTCACCCGGCTCTGGGACAGAGGAGGACGAGGGGTGCACGGCTCGGAGGCGGCACACCGTGTCGTCCGAGAACTCTGTGTGCTCAGGGATGAACATGTCACTTCTTGCTTTAACTACATTAGGGTGCTGCCCACCCGGGGGTGAGCAGTGGGAAAACAAAGGATTCTCCCCCGGCCCTCCACCGGGGGAAGGAGTGGTCCTGCTACCATCTGCTGAGAAGTGACCATCATCCCTGAGCAGCCCGTCTCAGAAGCGCCGCTTAGCCCGGCGTTTAGCGGGCCAGTCCGGGTGAACGGGCGGGGTGGAAGCCGCGGGAGGGCGTCTTCGGCAGTGGGCAGACTGAGGGATCTGAGCGGACGGCGGGGCCGTTGGGGCAGAATATGCCTCAGTCTGCTCATGGGCAGTTGAGAGCTGTTGTACAGCCCTGAACCGCACCACCGAAGGGCTGACCTGGGATATGAGGGTGACGGGCAGACGGGACCGCCGGGCATCCTGCACATCGGACAAGTTAAGCCACAGGCTTAAATGGTGTATATCACCTGACCCAGGGAGCGTGCGGCCACTTTCGTCGCTCAAGGAGCAAGGTCAGTGGCGGCGCGCAGCTCAATGAAGAGCCCTGGGTCAGTCCTGCCCTCCTGCATGTCCATGAACACCTGGGCCAGGAAGACCAGCAGAATGGCCATGGCATGCAGTGAGGCGGCTGCCTGTCGGATTTTCCCTATAGGATTTCGCCACAAGTGTAGATGAAAAACTACAGGCTTCGGACGGGTGCTTAGGATCGCGCCGAGAAGAAGCACTCTGAGGACACAGTTATTTTAGTATCACAACAGAGCGTTCAACCGGGGGACCCCAGTGTACCCATGGGCACCGGCCCCTTGGAGGGGAGGAAGGGCGGAGAAGATCAACGAGGGATCGCTGGAAGACAGGGGTCTTCGAGGATTTCAAGATCCTCCTGATGCACATCTGGGAAGAAAGGTATTGAAGTGGACGCCGACAGGTGTCAGCGGCCACATCCAAAAACCAATCGTGCAGCACAGGACAGGGCGGAAGGTTCCACCCTACTCCGACGCTCGCTTTCTTTAAAAAGACGTGCTGCGTGCGAGCTCTTTTGTGAGAGAAAGAAACTCTGAGAGTGTTGAAGCGCCCGGGGAGAAACACACTCACTGGCAAACCACTGCACAGGTAAGCAGGAAGCGCGCACCCGCCGAGAGATCGCCGTCACACCAACACCAGAGAATCTCGCTTGTCTGTAAGAAGCTGACAGTTCAGAGATGGCTTGTGGAGTGAAGAATTAACTTGGCTCCGAAGCGAAAACATATCTGCATGTTGCCAGCATCCTCCTTTTATACCCACGAGATGAGGCGGTGTTACGCTATGCAAATTCCGCAGACCCATGGCATTTCTTTGCCATTGGCTCGTTTTGTAATACTCAAAGTTGATAGGCTTTCTAAACGAAACCCCATTCGTCGTCATCCGACGTAACTCGGAGTGACAACGAAAGGGAACAGTAGTCGCTCAACTACTGGTTCTTTGTAAAGTAATCAGCAAAATTTTAAAATGTATACGATGTTTAACAGGGAGCCAATGCAGTGTTGACTGAACGGGGCTAATATGGTCATACTTCCTGGATCTGACTCTCGCTGCGTTTTGGACCAGCTGTCTACAATGAAAGCGTGCCACTTTTAAAAATATCAAACAGTTGCTGGACCAGAAGAATGTACGATTCCAGTCGCTTCATTCAGCATGACTCCGAGTTCATTTTGAGGATTACAAAACGCACTTTATTTAGCTGTGCTAATTAACAGGTTATTCAGAAGTACTGATGAATAATGAATTTATTTTTTGCATTTACAGTTTTAATGTGGCATTGTGTCTAGTAACAGTGCTTGTGGTTTGCTTATACACTTATTTGTATGCCTGATTTTGCATTTTATACTTTTTTTTATGCTTTATGATTTCAGATCCCCAGGGGCGGTACATTACTGTATCAGGTCATCTCTTCAATACACCAGTAGTCTTGGTCAGTTTATGCACCTAACTGGGATGACGTTAACTTTGTTAAAAAATGTAAAGACTTACCAGTTTATATTTGTTGGAGATTTGAATTGTGTGATGGATACAACTTTGGATCGTTCCAACCCTAAAACTGTACCCCTTTTAACAATGTCTCAGAGTCTTGCAGGTTATATGACTCGATATGGCTGTGTGTGGGCCCATGAAGGTTTTTATTTCCTGATAAAAAAAGAATTCTTACTTTTCACATGTCCACCAGACGTATTAGAGGATAGATTGTTTACCGATCAAAGGCTTGTCCCCACAATAAAAACAAGATAGAAATACTCTTGCTATTGTTGAATCAGACCATGCCCCTGTAATTCTTGATATTTGTTTCTTATAATTTCCCTGTGTGGAGGCCTTTACTTTCAGATACAATTAAAATCTAGTGCGATTGCCAATGAATAAATCAGACTCTATATCACCATAATTATGGGAGACATTCAAGGTTGCAATCAGGGGGAAAATAACTTTGTACTCTGCCTTGCGTAATAAAGTAAAGAAACAGAAGAAAACATTGAATCTATACAGAAAATTGATCACCGACATACTACGGTTCCAACACCAGAACTTTGTCACAATTTTGCAAAATATAGGACCCAGACGCAAATTTTTATTAACGAGACTGAAGACTTGAGACAGCAGGGAGAGTGAAGCGTGAACCACAATAGCAAGGCAGACCACAAGGACAGGCAGGATGGATGACTACTGAGACCGTCAGTAAGATGTCGATGACGTGAGTGCAATAGCGGCAGCTCTGAAGGAAAGACCAGGCAGGAACACAAGGAACATGCAGCTTGATGTAGATCTCAGATGTAGTCTTGTCACCAGGTAGAGGCTCACAGAACCAAAGGCTCAACACAGGGGATAGCTGCACCAGTCAGGCTGCCAGCCAGTGGCCAGGGAACTCAGGATACAGGGCAGGGACACACAGGAGAACATACAAGACGAGGCTCAAGACAAAGACAGACAAGATAAGGCAACAATGAGGATAAGCAAAACTAAACCGACAAGATCAATGACTAGAGAAACAAAAAGTAGAGAAATATATAAAAAGCAAACTAACGAAAACAACTAAAGATCTAAGATAAAACTGGAGTAGCTGAAGAGAAGTAAGACTTCCACTTGACAGGGAAAATACGAACTAAAAGAAAATAACTAAAAAGAAAATTCGAAAACAAAAGAGAACTCTAACTAGATTATAAAGCATAAGAACTAAGGCTAAGCAAAACAAAATAGCAACAAAGATAATCTGACACAAGAAATAGGATAACAAACCAGCATAAGCACTAGGATAATTTCAAAATCACAAAGTACAGACCCAAAACAAACCATCAAATACACGAGGGAAAGAGGCACAATATAAAGGGACCAGAGCACATGAGGATCAGGTGAGCACAATTAGTGAAATGAGGACAAGGCGTGAACTAAACAAGCGGGCGTGGTAACAGTGTAGCACATGTAGCACATGTAGCACTTGGTCTGCAAAGTCAGACCAAGACAGAGCCATGTGCTCAAACACAAGACAAACACAGAAACATGAAACCACAACAACACAGACAAGGCTGCCAGGGCAAAACCCTGACACTATGTAGAGAAAAACTGAGCCTTAAATCTTGTGTGCTGTTCGTTTGCAGTTTAGCCTACACCCTGGTTGTTTGGTGGTCTCCAGAGACTTAAAATAAATCAAAAATATTTAGTTTTTATTTTAAAAAACAGCTTTTTATGTAAAATTCACTTTATAAAAGACCCACATTTCTGTACTGCTGGGCAGTGGATACAAGTGTGCATTATTATACAAAGTGGATTATTTCTCCTTGGACATCGCTACACAGGACAGCGCTGTTCCTCTTCGTGTGCACGGACTTTTGACAGCTTACCGGTGAGGCCGATTCAAATCACCCACATACATTGGACTGAAACACACACACACATACCGGACATGTATTGGACATTTGTATGTATTGTTTATAATGATTGTTGGTGTTTGCTATTTAATACACTTCTGGGTTATCTTTCCATCTTGCTTGTGGTTATATGGACGATGTGAACAACTCAATATATACTTTTATAAAGGGTTCTGAACGTTTATTTTTGTGGTGTATCCTGCCTTAGTTAGGCTGAGCGTTACATATCGGTGTACATATATTAATGTACATCACCTCCCCCGATCATTGGGGGCAGGTACAGTGTCTGTCAGTATCACTTTAGCTGTTGCTTGGTTCCAGCCTTGAAGGTTCAGAGGGCAACTGTACAGAAGTTGGGGGTGGATTGTGACAGAATGAATAAGGTAAGTCATGTTGATTGGCACCTATCAGCAAAGGGTGTCTCCTATTTATCACCTGGTTGGCTGTAGCCTGTGATGCGTCCCGTTCGGCTCCTCCACTCTCTGTTTCACGGGTTCACACTTACAGAGAGTAAATGGTTTTGCGTATTTGGCGTGCTGTCCGGGGGGAGGGCACCGAGCTCGGTAATCGGGCCCGAACCCAGAGTACTCTCCCCGTATCTCTGTTTAGGAAGATAACCAGGCAAGTGTGAGGAGATGGGGTGGTGGAGGGATGCTGAAAACTGTCGAGGAATATGAGAGAGTCGACTGCGTATATTGAGGCCCCGTTTACACGAGAACGATTCCGGGTGAAAACGTAAAAATATTTTATCAGATGTGCCTTTCGTTTACACGGCAACGGCGTTTTGGGGGCTTAAAAACGCAAAAAAGTGAAACCACCCTCCAGAGTGTAAATCTTAAAAACGCTCCACCGTCGCGTTCCCGTCTAAACGGTAAAAACACAAATCTGCTCACGGTGGCTCTTGTCGCGTACGCGTTTATGTCACATGCATGTGCCAGTACAGGAAAATAACAACCAACATGTCAGATTATTTCCATACGTCGGACCTTCAAGTTGCCCTAGCAGCTCTGAAAAACATACAAGAGTCTTTTCAGCAGTTGTAAAAAATATTCTAAGATATTGGTGTTGTTGTGTGGCAGTGCTTCACATTGCCACCTAGCCGCCTGGAGTGCATACTACATCGAATTTCACACACTTTTTCGTCACCATATGCACGCGGATTTCCCAACCATAACGCTCCTCTAAACACAGAATAAAAACTGATAACGCAACGCCACTTTTGCGTTTTCTCTTCAGATCGTTTCCGTGTAAACATTGCCTTATAGGCTTTACTCATGCTGATTGAGTGGACCTGTTGATTACTGATTGCTGACAGCTGGTTGGAATGACTTGATTGTTTGATCATTTGAATGTGTTCCTCCCGAACCTATAAAACATCAATTGTTGACAGTAGCTGCAGGTATGTGCCGTTAGCTCGTACCAGTTTTCTAACTTTTTATTTATTGTTCGTGTGACATTAATTATGTTTTTGTTGCATCCTTGCCTGTCTTTTCAACTCTTTGCGTGTTTCCTTCGGCTTGCTTCAGTAGTAGAGTTGATGACTGCTCACCTCTCAGGTATGTGAGTTAAAGCTGTTTTGTAGCAAACAGACAAAACAGCTTTGCATAGGGATTGGTTGATTTTTTTTTTTTTTTAAGTAATGTGCAGTTCCCTATACTCCAGTTTAGCGGCGTTTTTTTATGAATGCTGTGTACTTTTGCCTGTGAAGTGATAATCGGGCAGGGCATCGTCCATTTTAGGTAAGTGTTTTCTTGCATGAAGTTACAAGCGGGTTCTTCGTAACCATTAGTAACATTTTGTTTTTTCTTTGTTCGCATTTGCCGCAGAATTCTCCCTCACGTTCTTGGCGATCATTCTTCTCTGCTATAGTAACAGCCCTGTGCTGCAAGAACACCACAATCTCGCAACTAAAAGAAGGGGATTGTTGTCTGGTTTCATTTGTTTATTTTTTAGTTTTATTTTGAGGTTTGCTTATTTGATAACTGGAGCAGGAGCATAAACTAAGTGGTTGCTCCTTGTGAGTCCTTTCCCTTGCTGTTTGAATTGAGTTTCTTTGTTTTATTTCTACGGTTTTGAATATTAGTATAGTTTATTGTGATTTTATTTTTGTGATTTTACCCATCACTGTTGTCTGCCACGTGACCTGAATTGTGTGACATCATCAAACTGTGGTTCTATTTAATTGTTTTGATGTTTTATTTATCTTTTTTTTTTTTTTTTTTTTTTTTTTTCTTTCAGGAGCTTGGGTCCCACGGGTGAAGGATCTATTGTGGTGGTGCTCCTTTTCAACGTTTGCCACTTTTGAAGTGTTTGGTTGTGTGATCTGAGTTCATGGTGGAGTGTCTGGAAGTGTGCTTTTTGATTACTAGCTCTGGTGATCACTCATGTGGGGAACCTCAGCCCTGTAGTTTTTGACGTTTTTCTTTTCGTAAGTTGTGTAAATATGAGTGTGCATTTTTTTTCTGTTGTTTCTGATTATTTGAAACCGAGTTGCCAGCCACACACCTCACCTAACAGTGAGAATTATTTTGTGATGTTATTTATTTATTTTTTCTTGTGATTTAGTATAATTTGTTTCTGTGAACCGTAAATTAAGCATAGCGTCAGTTCTGGCATGTCACGTTAATCAAGGGGTTAGGTTAACGCTCAGCTGATCCACATCTACCTATAGGATACAACGCCTATCACTGTATACATGTATCAGCTCCTTCAGTATTATCAGCAGCTATTGCGTTTCTCAGGAGCTAATTGCCCTTCTCCATCCCCAGCTCCTCCTGTTCTGTTTACCCTAAGGGAAACAGAACTGCTCTCTTATCCATATAGGCTGCATGGATGCGCAGGGAGTTCTTGCCCAGAACAGAAACATTCCACCAATCATAACTGTATGCAACTGACAATCGTATTTGACGATAGTGGTCTTGACAGAATTAGTCCTTATGTTACGTTCTTTTATTGTATTTTATTTTTTGTAATGTTATTGGAGATAAATAGCTGTCAGTTGCTGTACAGTATCACTGAGGACATTTTAAAGTGATTTATTTCCTCTTTTAAAACTTAACATTTGTACCAATAAAATTATTTGTATAGCTACTTTACCCACGTTTCTTGCCTCGCATTATGAGTCGAACCTGTGTGTGACCTAATAACACCTCTTTAGGTGTTATTAATATTTCCCTTGGTGCAATTCTTAAGGTGGCGTAGTCAAATGTCACACTTACAAAGGACCACCCGTCAGCACAACCGTGGGATCCAACGGCGTGGGCGAAGGTATAATGCTTGTATGTCTTTTCAGCTCTCTGGTCAAGTTCACTTTATTTTTAGAATTTAGTTTCACTTTAGCTCCGCATTTAATCTGACTCCAATTTTGAATGATAATCTAATCTAGATTGTGTTTCTAATTAGAAACTAATAAGCAGTGGTTATTGATTAATTTAGATATTTGGTGATTCTGGGTATCCCATACAATGCCACAGAGTCACACACCCTGGGTTACATGGATCTCACGGACACAAACTCAGTCTGATCTTCAGAGTGTGTAGAGTTGGCTAATACCTCTTTAATTGGTTGCCTACTGCTTACTCATACAAAAAAGTGTAGTTAATTTAGTCACTTCCGTACAACTTGCCAAGTCCACTGACATAGACAGAAATCAAAAGGTCTTAAGATGACGTGCCTGCTACTCCGTTCACTCATGCGCCTTTAGTTTGACCTATCCTGGATACAGATCTGCGGTAGCACCAGCGTCCTTGTAATCTACTGGTCATAATTATTTCAGAATAAGAACATTTTATTTGTCAGCTAAAAATGTATCATGCCAATTACACAAGTAAACAATTAGAAGCCAATTTAGAAATAAAATACATAACATCAATTGCTCAAAGATGACAATGGTGTGTGTTTTCTAAGTGCAGAAACTCAAGACAACACTGTGTCCCCTGGATACAGATTCCCAAATGGCTGCTCTGCCACCTTCCTTTAATACCCAGACCAGAACAAAAGGTTGTAAATATTTACTACACAAACACCTGGTTTCAGGGGAGAGGATTCTGAGATATTTTGAAGAGACACCACCAAAAAAGGAGAATATAATTATCCTAAGTTTTCCATCTTTCTTATTCCATTCTCACTGAGACATTTAAAATGAAACCAAATGTGAAAGGGGAAGATTTACAAGATACATATGTGGTATATAGGCATTCTTAGAGAACTTTCTTTAACTTGAATCAGGGGGAAGGGAGGAGGTAGAGGGGGATGCATATGTCACGGGTGGGGGACGATGAACGCCAGATGACTGGCCGTTCCAACCCCCGACTCACGTACCACCACAAGGAGCCGAGGACACAGAGGCAACCAGCAATTTAGAAGTTAAAGCACAGAATCTTTATTGAATAAAATGTTAAAATAGTCCCCGGCAGGCCAAGAGGAGGTGAGGATTCAACAACGTCACTGGCTTGCTTCACAGGGCTCAGGCATACAGAGAAGAGATGGGAATTCAACAGTGTCGCTGGTTTTCTTCAAAAGGCTCCGATAGACAGAGAGAAGACGAGGATTCAACAGGGTCGCTGACTTTCCCCACAGGGCTCAGATAGACAGAGAAAAGATGAGAACTCGACAGTGTCACAGACTTTCTCCACAGGGCTCAGACAGACAGCAGAGGAGGATTCAACAGCGAAGCTGGCTCGATTCCCAGAGTTCAGACAAACAGAGAGGATGAGGATTCAACAGCGAAGTAGGCTCTCTTCACAGGGCTCCAGCAGACAGGGAGAAGATACGGATTCAACAGCGAAGCAGGCTCTCTCCACAGGGCTCAGATAGACAGAGAGAAGATAAGGATTCAACAGCAAAGCTGGCTCTACTCACAGGGCTCAGACAAACAGAGAGATGATGAGGATTCAACAGTGAAGCAGGCTCTCTTCACAGGGCTCAAGCAGACAGAGCGAGAAGATGAGGATTCAACAGCGAAGCTGGCTCTACTCACAGGGCTCAGACAAACGGTGAGAAGAATGAGGATTCAACAGCGAAGCAGGCTCTCTTCGCAGGGCTCCAGCAGACAGGGAGAAGATGCGGATTCAACAGCGAAGCTGGCTCTATTCACAGGGCTCAGGCAGACAGAGAGAAGATGAGGATTCAACAGCAAAGCTGGCTCTACTCACAGGGCTCAAGCAGATAGAGAGAGAAGATGAGGATTCAACAGCGAAGCTGGCTCTATTCACAGGCTCAGGCAGACAGAGAGAAGATGAGGATTCAACAGCGAAGCTGGCTCTATTCACAGGGCTCAGGCAGACAGAGAGCTGATGAGGATTCAACAGCGAAGCAGGCTCTCTCCACAGGGCTCAGATAGACAGAGAGAAGATAAGGATTCAACAGCAAAGCTGGCTCTACTCACAGGGCTCAGACAAACAGAGAGAAGAATGAGGATTCAACAGCGAAGCAGGCTCTCTTCGCAGGGCTCCAGCAGACAGGGAGAAGATGCGGATTCAACAGCGAAGCTGGCTCTATTCACAGGGCTCAGGCAGACAGAGAGAAGATGAGGATTCAACAGCGAAGCTGGCTCTATTCACAGGCTCAGGCAGACAGAGAGAAGATGAGGGTTCAACAGCGAAGCTGGCTCTATTCACAGGCAGAGAGAAGATGCGGATTTTACCACTAGATGGTTTCCTTCATTGGCCTCAATTCAAAAAGATGCAAACGATGTTTCCAGTCAGGACCGCCTCCCCAATGTCTCTGCATTACACTTCCACTCGTGTTTCACTATAACACGCTCAAATCCACACACGTGAATATATTAATGTACAACACTGCAAAATCTCGTCACTCACAGATTAGGGCGTAGACAGGGGATCTGGTCCACTGTGCATCGCTACAACCTCCTCGACTTCTCCCGATGAAGCGTGGGGTTTTCAAACCTTCTCCAGAAAGACAGTTTTACACCTCCTGAAGTCTCGTCACATCCTCCAAAAGATTTCTCATATCACAATCCAAACATCAACAGAACTTATCTCCTCACATCACGGTTTTCCTCTCCACATCCGGATTCGCCCGAACCCCCGCAGCTTTCCTTTTCCCTTTCTTCTCGACCCTGAGTTGAAGATGAGATACCCTTTTATCCTTCCCCGAATGACAACGTGTCCCAATCGCCATCGTGTTCGCGCTCTCCCGCACCTGTTTCGAGTCTTTCACTAATAATTCTCCGTCTCTCCCCGGTGCTTCCGGGTTGGTGTCTTCCGGGTCCCACACCGGAAATCCTTCCCGCCCGACAACCGACCGTGATTAAGGTTCCGCCTAACTTGGTCACCCCGGTGACACATAGATAAGCAAGGAGAAAAGTTTGGGCAAGGCGGTGTCCTGTGTTCTTTCTTTGAGATCTTCTCTCCAGGGGTGCGTTTTATTGCAGGGGCTTTGATCTCAGATTTTTTCTCGGCAGGAAAACCAAGTTTTACAGAGTTAATATTTACAACAAAAAGTATAATATGAATAATATTCAACAACATTGATCTGCCTGCATTGACACCATTATATGAGAACTGAACTGAGCTGGACGATGACATCACTGTTTTCTCCAGAGTGGCTGTATAGATAAATGAACTAAATAACGTTTTTACAACAAAAATGAACCATCACTGAACTTACTTAATCTGGACTATGACACTATTTTCTTCTAGATCTGCTAAACGCATCACTTCGCTTCAGAATGCCTTTATTAACCCCCCGGAGCTGTGTGGAGTTCGTTTATGATGAATAGATGCACTTTTTTGAGCTTCAAACTGATGGTTGCAATCCACCGCCATTATAAAGCTTGGAAGCGTCAGGGTGTTTATTAATATAACTTCGATTGTATTTGTCTGAAAGAAGAAAGTCATATACACATACTGTAGGATGGCTTGAAGGTGAGTAAATCATGGGGTAATTTTCATTTTAAAGTGAACTACTCATTTAATGCAAAAATTGTTAGTTCATGTCTCCATTTGTAGAATGTATTGTGCTGGTCTGGGCACTTAAGTAAAAGGTTGCAAAAGGCTCATGGTGATGCTGTAGCCAGAAGACCAGTATGGAGTGCATTCCATACAGTCAGCACTATGTAGCTTTCTGATGTCAGGTATCTTCTACTCTTAACTTTAGGTTTGATCATTTGATGTTTTGTATCGAGTATCTTTGAATCAATTATGCAACTGGCATTGATACACGTTTACCTGACTAATAAGAAAGTGTTACATCTAATTTTATTCTTATCTACTCTGAAATAATTAGACAAATTAATCTTTGCAAATTGACTTCCGACTAGAAATAATGTTACTCCAATTAAGTGTCTATCTAAAGGGACTAAACAAAGTACTTTTAGAAAAAAAGCAAACATGGACGGCCATCTAAATAATATTGTCTGTAATATTGTACTTCTAACTAATGACCAAGACCAGCAATTTATCTAAGATTGGATAATAAAATAATAATAATAATAATAATAAAATTCGTTACATTTATATAGCCCTTTTCTAGGTACTCAAAACGCTATACATGGAAGGGGGAATCTCCTCAAAAAATGTCAAGATAAATTATTATATAAATGACCAATTATCAATTGGCATTCCAACCTAAATTCAAGGTCATGATAAAATGGAGTCAAACAGTGATTTAATTATAACTAAACTTAAACTGCAATAACTTATGCAAAGTAGTGCAAGGAAAATACAGAATGCCCAGAAAACTTTCAGCCACACCATTGGATTAAGTCGTTGGGCCAGTGGCCCTTAGATGTATGCAACACTCACTTTTCACAATCCAATCAAATTTTTTGTTCTTGTCCAAAAAGCAGTTTCACTTGGAAATACACAATACGATAATAAAGTCAGTCATTTCATACCCATTTCAACAAGAGGTAAAAAATGAAATCCTTGATAGTGTTCAGAGACAATTTGTACTTTATTGTAAAAAATCCTCACACAGGTTTTTAAAAATGTTTTTTGTTGTACCCTGTGTGTAATTGCTATCATCCAAAAGTATTTCTCACAAAAACCCTAAAATATGAATAATCTGAATTGGCCAAAAGAGACACCTGAATCAATCCCCAAACAATTATGAGTAAAAATGTAAAATAATATAAAAATCAAACAACAAATGCGCATCTGCATTACACTGTTTAAACTACCCTGTCAATCATCGTGTCACATAAAACCTTTTCCTCAAACCACACATATTTAAAGACAAACAAAAACAAACAAAATAATAATAATAAAAAATAAAGAAATATCAATAGACAGAGGAGAAAGTTGTGATGGAGAATATGTGAGTGATATTCTGGAGCATCTCACTGAGCGTAGTAGTGTGTGAACTGCCATTTTTGAAAAGTATTGATGGGATCACAGTTCTTAAGGTAGATGCCAGCTTTAACTCCAGCTTCCAGACAGATGGGTTGGGAATGACTCTCTATCATCACATGCTCCGTCTAGACAGATATAGAAGGTAGACTTTGGTCAAAACATTATTACACACTTGAACTAATCACACTTAAATCTTGAGCTATACCCAAGAGTACATACAACTAGGGATGCACCGATCTGATACTCAGAATCTGTATCGGTCTGATAGAGACCTTTTTTGCCAGACAAGACTGATCTAGTGAAGCTCAAACAAAAGGACAAAAAAGCACCACAAAAGGTTTAGTGAATTATATTCCAGGTGTTCTGAAGCCATTAAAATTGCTTTATTTGAGGAACAGATAAATTGAAGTTCACAGAAACAGTTTCATTTGCAGCAGCTGTCAAATCTCATTCTCCATTCAGCATCTTCAAACAGTGTCACATAAATTTTACTTCAGTCAGCACAGTAAATCTCTTTCCAAGATGTTCCAATGTTCCCACTATTATGCATAATCTGAACATAAAGGTCAGGGCTTTTGTTTAAAATGAGTTTATTGGTGATTCTGAATGGTTTGGTGCTCACTATCAGATGAAAGGACTGAATAAAACTCATCATTCACACAGTAATTGGAATATAAAACTCAATGAAAAAGTTTCAGTAAACAGTTGGACAGATACTCTGTGTTGCACACACACAATATAACATATACCTGGGCCTCCATGTGCTTTAAGCATATCATCATATTCAAAAATGCTTTAGTGCCGCTCTGTATTGGAGCCTTTTATACTGTTTTGCTCAATAAAAGATAATTAATATATATATAATATATATATATATATATATATATATATATACATACATATATATATATATATATACATATATATATATATATACATATTATTTATTTGCTCTATCATTTAAAAAAAAAAAAAAATTTACAAAATGATTGTTGAATTTAAGATTTTATTAATGCTGCGTCTCAATTTGCCTACTTATACTACACCCTAAAATTCTGTACTGATTTTGTGAAGAAAAAGTACGTACATTTGAGTTTGTAGCAGATTAGTAGCCAAGCTTTGGGACATACTAATTCATCATAATTGTGTAACTGAGCTACAGAGTGGTCCGTTGTCACTGTTTAAACTACCCTGTCAATCATCGTGTCACAGTTAAAATCCTTTAATCGTGTCACAGTTAAAATCCAGTTAAAATGTTGATATTCAATGCGGAGAACTCTCCTTATGTGTTTTTGCATAATGATGCATTTAAAAGTTAATGACCAAACGTATCTTTATAAAAGTTCACAATTCATTTTTATGTAAATTATTTCCTGTACTGACTAGAATTACTTTTGTACTTTTGGCTGAACTGTTTACTTGTTTATTTCCTATAGTAAAAACTTCCTATACTTGTATGCTATTGTTGTTCATTTAAATATTATTTGTTCAACAAATAATATTTTATTTTATAAAAATAATATGCCATATTTGGTATTGAGAAATGGTCCGTTAGTGATTGTGATTTCGATTTCAGTGAAAGTTACATTATTATGCCATTAGATGGCAGCAAAGACAGTCTTAATGATTGAGTCAATACAGTTTGATAGAGTTTGATCACTATTGGGGCACAGGTCCCCCAAGAATTTTCCAAAAGTACTTAAATTATGTTTTTAACAAACATTAATGCATTAACAAAACATTATATGTGCTGCAGATATTTTAATTTGTTTGATTTTACAGTTTAGGGCTTTGCTTAAATAACTAAAAGTTATTTTAGGTATCAGAAGTGGAAACGGTTTGGTTGATGACAGTTAAAATTACCTTTGGAACTCTGTTTTACCATGGTAATTTTTAACCCCTTAACTGTCACCCAGGGTGACTCACCCCCCTTTTTGAGAATAGACGTCAAAATGCACAATCCAAACTTAAATGGTTGTTATTCAAGAATTCTTTGGAATATAGACCTAAGTTTGGTCTTGTTTTAAAGACGACACTCAGCAGACTATTGAGCACTTCAAAAAATGAAAGTATGAAAACGTTTTTGGAAGTTTAAATTGACTGTAAATCAAATGTACTGTACAAAATATTTTTTATTTTATATACAATATAAATCTAACAAAATATTTTTTACTATAAAATTACTATAAAATAGTAATTACTTTTATTACTTAATAATTACTTAATAATATATATATATATATATATTTTTTATACATTTACTACTATAAAAGCCATGTGTCTATATCATCAAATTTGAAGTTCCTATGAGATTTTGTTTAAGCGCTTTACCAAAATATCCACCGGGTGTCACCCACATTCCATTGACATTTTTTTGATGGGTTCTCCTGTAACAAATTGATCGATTTCTATCCAAACTTCACTTCTATAACAAAACAGACACCAAACATGGAAACGTGAGACTCAGAACTTTCCAGCAATATGTTTGTCAAGATTAGAAAAGGTTTTGATTATAAAGTAGTTGAAATAAATTTTGTAAAAGTGGGTATGCATCAGCTGGACTGAGCGGCAAAAGAGCTGCTGCATGACTGGATTTAATAGGGGAAACTTCGAAAACGTGAGTAAAACAAACAATTATCTGTTTAAACTAAAGGTTGGACTCGATACAGTGTTCCTTAAAAACTTAAATATCCAGGGATCCGTGGATATTGACATGCAACCAGGTATCATGTTTCCTGACATTTATATGTGCCTGATTTGACGCCAGGGAAATACATAAAGCAAATTTGCCTGTGAACGCTTTATATAAATAAAAGGTCTAAATCCCGGTGATCACTTACATCAATGCTATAAATATCGTCATATCGCCCACCCCTAAAACTTGTATAGTTTTTGTCAGTGTTTATTTAAAAACATCCAATTATGCAGAATATCCGATGGTAAATATTTAATTGAGGAATTGTCAATACAATATATAACAATAAAATGTATAGCGTATGATTTTACCCCAAAATCACAATATGATAACTGTAAATACACGTTTCACTGCCTGAAGTCCAGTTGTTTCTATGAATTGCAACAATCTATTTGCTTCTCTGTTCTGTAGCTTTCAGGCAGTCTGTAAAAATATACCTGTTTCTTGTCAAATCTATTTGTACAATCAATCTCAAAGCTCTGTCCCGTTTTAGATGTGTTTTGTGTGTTTTTCGCGGCATTCACGCTGAAAACAAATGCTCAGTCTTTTTGCCACTTAGTGTGATTAGGTGACGTCACGCTCATACCCTCTATATGAAACCTGACACTGCCTGATATGGATGAGAATGTACTGTACAAAATATTTTTTATTTTATATAAAATATAAATTATGTACGTAAAGAATTTTTCTTTTCTATATTTCTGTATTTTATTTTAAGGGTAATGTTTTCATTAGATATGCGTAACATGTTGATGCAGCGTCAGAGCACGCCCCTGTCATTCATTATCGCTCCTAATGGCTTTTAATTTATCAAATAAGTGTATAAATGTTTTGTAATCATTATCAAATTACTTATTGATGATACTTGCTCAGGTGGTTGCTGGGTTCCTATCTCTATCAGATTGCATCGTTATATTTATTGTTTACGAGAACACATAGCATGCATTTCTAATAGGGTTGTCAAAAGTACCGGTACTTCAGTACCAAGTCGGTACTGGCATTTTTTAAATGTGACGATACCACGTACCGCCAGCCGGGTATACTTGGTACCCACTAATAGTCAGCTGCTTTCCGTGTTTATTCAGTCACTTACTAACTTTTTTACAAGGAGCACTATAGCCGATGTATAGCCGATGATATTGTCATTTGCCATATTGATAACAGAGGTCTAGGGGCTATGTAGCTAACTACCATATAAGTTTCAAAACAGTCAATCCACAGAGAAATGCACACAGCCTGCATAAAGTAGCTGTGCCTTTTCACGAGCCATTGTGACTTCCGTAAAAACGTGATGTCAGAACTACTCAGTCACCGCACCGAACACTGCACACCGTCTCTCCCTCCTTTTGCCCAACCCCAAACAACATTGATGCTGAGCAACAAAAACACGGAAACATGTCGAGAAAATGCTGTTCAGTCGATGGATGTAGAGACCTGCACTCCCGCGGGACACAATGTAACAGTGTGTGGCACGGGACTAGATTTGATAGCCGAGTACGGTAAGGTACTCGTGTGTGTGCGGGTTGCGGAAGAATAAAACGATTCGCGGGACTCCCGCAAAATAGAAATATCTAAAAATAAAACATCTAAAAACAAATAAATTGTTATTCATAAATTGCACAAAAGCAACAAGAACAACTAAAACTAAATAAAAACGAGTTAACGGCCAGAACGAGTTTCTATTAACATAGAATTCTATTAACATTAACATAGTTTGCAGCGTTGAGCAATGTAGCCAATCACAGACAAATGTGTTGATTTCTTGAACGCATTGGCCAATGAGATGCATTTAAGATAGAATCCACTCACCGCTCAAAACTGAGTTTTTGTTTAGTGTTGAATTCTGCATGCTGGCTGGCAAATCCTCTGATTATAACAAACAAAGTGTTGACATTATGAAATAATTATTGTGCAGTCAACTTCACTGATAATAACGGAGCTTTGTGAGATCGCGATGAACTGAGATGTCAGCTTTTTAGTAATTATTAAGGGAGCGCACTTTGCGCTATTTCTGTCATGCCAAACCATGCATGCAGTAGCCTATTGCTTTTATGTTAAATTAACAGTGGTTTGTGAATGTTTATGCTTTAATAACAAATATTTTTTCACCATCATTACAGGTGTTTTACTTTTACCTTACTTTTGAGCATCACCAAGCCACAGCAGGAGCCTAGTTACTTGTGGTTGGCCTGACCGTGCGTCACTCAGAAAACAACAGGCTAATCAGAAGAGAGGTTTGTGAATATTAACTAGACAGACCAAAATCGACCTGTTCTTGGCAGAGCTCCTGAGAAAGGAGCTGAACAGATTTAGCTGTGGGGGTTAATTCATGTATGTTAGCATGTCTTACATGCTCACAGCAATGTCTGTGAACGTATTGGCAGTAGCAAGTCTCGGTACTTGCTCTGCAGCAGCAGCGTAGCAGATCTATTCCGCCAAGACCAAAGACCATATCCATTACAATTTAAATATTATTGTTCAATAAATAATATTTTATTTTATGTAAATGATATGCCATATTTGGTATTAAGAAAGGGTTTGTTAGTGATTGTGATTTCAACTTCAGTGAAAGTTACAGTATTACTCCATTAGATGGACGTGACCTTATTCTGAATAAGACAATGAGTTGCATGTAGAATATTCCTTTTAATGTTCCCGTTTTACATGTTATAGAATATAGATCGATTAATGGCACACATCATGCAGTTCGTTGTTCCCTCCGTATCAAGATACAGTTCATGTTCGTTATGGTACCATATACAGTTCTGGGTGTTTCTTTTTAAAAATTTACGAAAGCTTCAAGTGCAGTTAATTATTTGTTATGCTATACGTGCAAATGCTATAAGTGTGTCCCCTTCTTTAATCCGCTTAATATCGGAATATTGTTGTCCATGTAAACATACTGAGTGAGTCAGTAGCAAAGTATGGAAGTAAAATAATGACAAATGTTTTTGAAACAAAAAAGCTTGTTGAATTGCACTACTTGAAAAAATATGCATTGCATTAACCCTGCTTGCATTTTAATGCATTGTATTTTTAGGGCTTGCATTTTTATGGGCTGAAATTCAATATGGTTGTATATTTAATCTGTGAATATTTAAATTCAAAACATTTCACACTTTTTCGTTATTAAAAATTCAATAATCCATATTCACCTTTCACTTCCAAAATATCAATTCTGTTTAAAAAATACAACCTAGAATATTCTGTCCATTTTATTTCGCTTTACAAATTCGCTTCCACAAATTCGACAGAAAATTCAACATTTGACATCCGGGAACGGCAGGAATATCAGTAGATTGCCAATTGATAATCTCCATAGCTGTTAGTCGACATCACCAGCAGGAGGTGCAAGGGCGTATTGACGAAGAAGACGGGTGAGAGAGTCAGTCATTCATGAAAATGGATTTACAGAAATGGAGCAAGTGGTAAGTATTTGTCACCAGGACCAGTGTATATATGGAATACAAAGTGCATACAAAAGCTGTGTTTACATTTAAGTCTTCACAGTTAGTTTTGCACATGTAAGCAGCTTTCTCTACCATGAACGAGATTATAATGTTATTCCCTGATGCTGATGTACAGATAAAACGTTATATCTGAGGTAGTAGACATATATTCGTGTCGGTTGTTTAGTTAGTTCTTAACTTTATATTGTGGCACTGTGCTGCAAAACTGGTGATTCCCTCAATACGTTATTCTCAAGGATTCCCTTGTGGTCGGGACTCTTAATGCTTAATAGACTAATGCAGTGATGTAAAAGACCAAACTCACACCTTTTGGTCACAAAAGACACAGAATCAGAACGGTTCCTAATCGGTTTTATTTGAGCTCCATGAGATGACATATTTTTGGCTTTAATATTTGTATTGTGTGGTTTTATAAAAGCAATAAGGTACTCAAAGCTAGTGCTGTATGGTGAATAAGTCATGGCTGAAGGGTATCAATGATGCTATACCTAGAGATTGTATTTTGCCCAGAACTTACCAAAACTTTACCAGACTTGTGCATCCAGCGCAGATGTGGCTTAGTGTTGTCACATGGTTCCATGATAATCTGTGTTTCCTGAGGAGCCAAGCAGGAAGTGTTCTGTCGAAGCATCCTTAACCAGGTGTAGGTAAATTGTAGACTCTGTGAGGCATGAGAAAGCAGAACAGTGCTTTTATGATGAAAGATTATACAGCAGAAAAGAATATCCATGTGAATAATACATCTGAATTGGATTTACCTTATTTGTGAGCTCACATTTATCAAAAGAAAATATGCCATTTTGAAATACTAAACACTTTCTGGCTCCAACATTAAAAATCTGAAAAAAAAGAGACAAATTCCTAAACAGAAAACAATAGAACTAACAAACAATGCAAGGAGAATGTCTCTACGATTAGTTACAGAAGAATTAGGCAAATCAAATAATATATCTTCTATAATAAATGTCCTCTAAAGTTTATATAGTTTCTACCTACCACTCCTTCAGCTTTGACCAGAGGGGCATCTAGGTCTGGGTACACATTCTCCAAGTACCATTTAAATGGTTTACACTTGAGTTTCTCTCTCAGCTGAATCTGTTCAGTCAGATTTCCTATATCAGTCACACTTTTGTCCAGTAGGTGGTGGTAGCCATGACCATAAAAGAGCTCTTTATATTCATCCAGCCACACCTCTACAACCCTGGCCAAGTTTCTCTCGACTGTCTTCACACGGTCTTTAGGGAACTTGTAAGGATTATCGCCACGGAAGATGTGACCAACACGTGAGCAGGGGATGATTTCAATCTCGCCGCCACACATCCAGATCTACAGCACAAGTAACACATTAACTGCTACCACTGGACAATCTACAATTATTTAAGTATAGCTTAATAGAATAATACAAGTACAAGTTTAATAAATACAAGTTTAAAAGGACTCAGAAAAAAAAAAAATCCCCAGATTTAGACCAAACAGAGTCATATTTATGTTTTTCATTAAAAGTCCATCCTGATATGCCTACAAGACTGTGCTCAATAATTTAACTCAATAATTTAAAAAAAGGAGGGGGAGAGAGAGAAAGCAGCCAAAAATGCAATACAATGAAATATTTTATCGAAAAAAAAAAAAAGATCCCTTTAAAGGGGTGATGAACTGAGAAATCAAATTTTCCTTGAGCTTTTGACATCTAAGAGGTCATCATATTATAAGAATATCCTGTAAATTTCAGAACTGAAAATGTCCTTGTTAGTCCAATAAATGCTTTTATTGACACCAGGCTCAGCAAACGACTCGTTTTTCAAAGTGGGGAACTATGACGTCAAAGAGGATAAAACACTACCCCCGCTGAAGAAGATCAACGCCTACTTCAACACGGTTACTTTAGCCCCGCCCACCGATTCGCGAATTACACGCATAGCTAAATAACATGGGCCTACCTCGTGATGACAAACCGGATCGAGCTACCGAGCAATAAACATGACATTTACAAAATATTGTGCAGTGCCTGGTTGTGGAAGAAGACAGTCGCTGCATAAGCTTCCTCTGGATTCCAATAGGAATGCTTGGTTAAACTTTATTTTTAATGACGTTCCAGCTGATGTGGGTAAAACATTGTCCGTTTGTTCGCTTCATTTCACTGAGGATTGTTTTGTAAACAAGACACAGGTCGAGACTGGATTTGCAGACCGATTAAGATTAGAAAACGGTGCTGTGCCTTCTATATTGGATCCGACAGGAATGGTGCAACACACTTATGTGAGTAAAATTTTTATTTAAAAAATAATAATAATCTGATAGGCTAGTACTGCATTGTTACAGATCGTTTGATATCTAATAATTATGTGTACATGTGTATCAGTCTAATGGTTACTGACGAGTGAGTTGAAACTCCTTATAATATGCAAAACTGTTATCCACTCACAGCAGTGGGCGTTTACTTCCAAGTCTTCAATGCGAGACGCCCATAAAAACCGAGAGTTTTTGAGCTAGGCTCAAAACTAGGGTAGAAAATAGCCTATTACTTATTCATTTTGATGTTTTTGAATGTAAAAACCAAGCGAACTTCATAAGTTGACCTCAGACAACAATATAACATTTTTTAAAAAGCTAGTTCATGACCCCTTTAAATATTTGGTCTAATTACCTCTAATTACTAATTACCTTTGCTAATTTACCTTGAAAGAGATTTCCATGTTTTCACCACCCCAGACATCAAGGCCTGGGTCGTATGCCCCCAGCTCATAGAAATAGCTCTTATCTATAGAGAAAAGACCCCCTGCCATAACAGGACACCTGTGCAAGAATAAAAACACAATTAGAAACACAATTAGAACTGAAAGTACACATAAACGTCTAGGTTACTATTGTAAACCCCGTTCCCCGAAGGAAGGAACTAGGGCTGTCGCGGTGAAGGAATTTCCCTTGCGGTAATTTTGAGTGGCTCAATAGCGCGATATGCGGTTTTACCGCCATTTATTTATTTATTTATTTATTTGTTACTATATAAATACGTGTTATGATGTGATCAGCATACACAAAAACAATGTAAACAATGTAACCGAAACTAAACAGCATCTCTGCGCATTGAAAGACTGTCACTCAGCGCGCAGTTGTTACGCCAACGGACTGTCTTTGAGTGAGTCATTAAACCGTTCATTCAACGAAAACGTTCAAAAAAGCTGATTTCTTAAATGATAGATGTAATGAAACAAGGTGTTAATTATTTTTTAACTTTGAGCTCCACTTTTCAAGGCTCAGCTGGCCAGCAATGCTTCACTTTTGGGCAAAGCTGAAGAAATGCTTCACTTAATAGAGACCAATGGCATTGATTCAATGCGTGACTCGCTGCTTTCCCCCCACGGCTTCCTCGCGCTGTGTAATGCTGACCAGCGCTGACGCCATTCATGGTAAATACCCTTACACGTTAAAAGGATGATAGCCTACGACAAATATTTCGCTTTCCTTGGAAACGGCAACCTTTTCACGAATATACATGACTTGACTTCAAAGACAGACGCAGGTAATCACACGCGCTCAGTCAATCACATTCACTGTCTGTTTAAGCTTAAGTCCTAATCCACGAATCCTCTGTACAAATCACCATGATAAACAGTCCTGTTATCATTATTAACTTATTTAACATTCAATACACATGGTACGAACTACGAAGGGTGGCCTTATGAAAAAAGAAAACGCGGTTTGCGGTTGCTGCGGTTACTTGCATTCCTCTGCGGTTGGCCTGTCAGTAGCGCGGTAATGCAATATTGCGGTTATCGCGACAGCCCTAGAAGGAACAGAGACATTACGTCAGAACTGAACTGACGAATTGGGAACTCACCTTAGAGCCCAATCACCTTCGAGTGTAAACTAAATGAGCCAATGCACATTGGCATGCAAGATTTGCATTGTGAACTCCACCCTGCAGAGTGGGTATATAAGAAAGCACATGTGCAATGCACATTCAGGTTTGCGCTGAGGAACAGAGCCGGTGACCTGGTCGCTCTGGAACTTCAACAGGGTTCACCAGCTGGGGAACTCACCTGAGAAGCAAGATAGGCACACATATCCTGTCCTTAGAAGGAAAATTGTGCAGCAAGCGAGACACCGAGCGGGGCCCTCCCCACTACTGGCTACTGGTGGGGAGTACACGGGAGGACACTGGCTCTACACAAAGATTATAAAATCTGGCAAACAGATGTCTGCCAGCGAGGCACTGTGTGCTAACACCCATGAGGAAGCAACACTCCTGCTGGAGTGCGCTCTCACCCCTCACGGCTCGCCTTGGACTTGGTACGCCAAGAAGATGACATCCACTATCCAGTGGGCCAACCTCTGCTTAGAGACAGCCTTTCCCTTCTTCTAGCCTCCATAACAGACACATAGCCAGTTTGAGGTCCTGAAGCTCTGCGTTCAGTCAATGTACAGACACAAAGCGACAGAGAAAAGTAAGGGCTGGGTCTGCCTCCTCCAGGAGCAGCGCTTGCAGGTTTACCCCTTGGTCACTAAAAGGAGTGGTGGGAACCATGGGGCGTATCCGGACAGGGGGTCTCAGGATGATGTTAGAGTTGGCCTGTCTGAATTCCAGGCACGATTCGTCAACCGAAAATGCCTGCAGGTCCCCTACCCTCTTAACAGAAGCCAGCGCCATCTTCAACGACAAGATTTTAAGCTCTACTGACTGCAGTGGTTCGAAGGGCGCTCTCTGCAAGGCTGTTAGCACCAAGGAGAGGTACCAAGAGGGTACAAGGTGAGAGCGAAGAGGATTTAATCTTCTCGTGCTCCTCAGGTACCTGATGATCAGGTTGTGCCTTCCCACAGATTTACCATTTACTGCATCGTAATGTGCGGCAATAGCAGCAACATACACTTTCAGGATGGAGGGAGACAGCCTTCGCTCCAACCCTTTCTGCAGGAAGGAAAGCACAGCCCTGATCGGGCATCTCCGGGGGTTTTCTCAGTGAGAAGAGCACAACTCGATGAACAGGTTCCACTTCAAGGTGTAGGTGTGCCTCGTAGAGGGTGCTCTCGCCAAAGTGATGGTGTGTATCACTGCCTGGGGTCCTCCGTGTCCCGTGCACAAACCACATGTGGAGGTTCCAGAGCTCTGGACGCGGGTGCCATAGGGTGCCCCGTCTCTGAGAAAGCAGGTCTTACCTCAGAGGAATGCGGCAGGAAGGGGCTGTCGCGAGGAGCATTAGTTCTGGGAACCAGGTCCAGTTGGGCCAGTAGGTCGCAACTAGCAAGACCTGCTCCTCGTCCTCCCTGACTTTGCACAGTGTCTGTGCGAGTAGGCTCACTGGGGGAGGGAGTAAAACAACCGGCAATGGGACGTGTCCGGAGAGGCAAACAGGTTTACCTATGCGGCTCTGAAGCATCTGATCAGCAAGATCATCTGGAACACCTAGGGATGGAGTCTCCACTCTCTCTGAACCGTAGGCTGTCGTGAGAGCTCGTCAGGGGCATGAATGAGCATGCCTGGAATATGAGTGGCAACATGCAATGGGAGGGTAGACCAGTGGCTTTCAAACTTTAAGAGGGACCCTTTTTATTATTTTAAAATTGATGCTACCTATATAGGCTATAGGCTATAACCATTTACATGCAGTCAAGTCAACCCAATCATAAAGCCAGGAACACACCAAGCCTAAGGAGTAGAATACAACAAGTATAACTGTTTTGGGCTTTGACTAAACATGTTTTTGTACGTGAAGCCCTGCAAGACCCATATGTAAAAAATATAAGGATACAACATTTATGTCACATTCTCGTGTGTAACTTCATAACACATGCTCCAAATGTCAATGGTGATTGTAAACCATTATTTACAGCAGATTCGCACAATAAAAACGAGTCCAAAATCAACATAATCCATAGCGTCGATCACAAGATATTTTTCACGGAGTTACGACACAAAACACAGGCGCACATGTAGCTAAGTAAAAAAAAAAATTAGCTTTCACGTGGCGTTTCCGCTTATGGCACATAATTACTTAACATGCTCCCGAATTCAAATAAGTCCAAAATCAACATAATCCATTGCATCGATCACAATGTATTACTCACGGAGGAACAATTTTAAAAATGCCCATTAAGGGAGTAAGACATTGCAAAGTGTTTACTTTTGTTTGTGTACACTCACAATAAAAATAGAACATTGAGATGACAAAGCGCATTCTGACAAAATCACATTTTCCTTTGTGGAGCGCCACGCCTCACAAAAATTAACCAAATTTAGCTGCATACTGTTGCACAATTTTTTCTTTCGTTTTGTTAATCTGTTAATTATTTACGTCAAGATTTCAGCGATTTGAAGCTCACACGCCAATGTGCATTGGGTCGTTTAGTTTACAATACAATACAATACAATAGTATTTGTATAGCACGTTTAAAAACAACTGGTATTGACCTTTTTGCATTGAGTGCTTTACAAAGCCAAGAAAACAAACAATAAGAAAGAAAACAATCAATAAGAAAAAAAATAAATAAATAAAAATCACGATATACTAAAAGCTATTGAAAAAAAAAAAAAGTTTTTAAAGTTAAATTAAAAATGTACAAAGTTTGGGTGGATATGATGTTGTAACGGAACAGGCTTCTGCTCCGCTCCCTCTCCGCCACCGGAGGGATCCTTCCCCGGAATATTAACCATCCATAAAAACTTCACTTCCCATCATGCCGCTTACCTGGGACTGATTACGCGACACACCTGCACCACACTGATTGCACATACACCTGCATGTCATTTACACACACATAAAAGCCACTTCCACACACCACTTCTCTGCGAAGTAGTGTATTGCCCTGTCTTTCAATAACGAGCGTTTATTCTGAGTTTACCATTCTGTGTTCTGATCTTGGATTGTGTACCCCGACCTCTGACTGTTCTCTGCCTGTCTCGACCCGGATTGCCCTTTGGATTTGTATACTTCTGCCTGCCTTGACTTTTGCCTGTGACCCCCGACCTTCTCTGTGTTACCTTCGCTGATACGGTCTGCTGTCGATTACCCTGCCTGTTTGACCTTTCTCATTAAAGCTGCAAATGGATCCCTCAGTATCTGTGCCCTCATTACAGATGTAAGCCGGTACGCTATTTCATAGCTTAGGGCTGATGACTGCAAAAGCACGATCACCCCTATTTTTAAGTCTAGTTCTAGGGACAGATAGTAAATTAGAGTACCCCGATCTGATTGATATTGACTGTGTGGGCGGATGTAGTAGTTCAGCTGTGGAGCCTGGTTCTGCAAAAACAAACAACAGAACTTTAAAATCAATTCTATATTTCACCGGTAGCCAATGAAGCGAGATCAAAACTGGTGTAATGTGTTCACATTTACGCTTCCTTTGAGAAGCCGTGCAGCAGCATTTTGAACTAATTGCAAACGTGTGATGCATATCTGAGGGGCACCAATATACAGGTCCTTCTCAAAAAATTAGCATATTGTGATAAAGTTCATTATTTTCCATAATGTAATGATAAAAATTAAACTTTCATATATTTTAGATTAATTGCACACCAACTGAAATATTTCAGGTCTTTTATTGTTTTAATACTGATGATTTTGGCATACAGCTCATGAAAACCCAACATTCCTGTCTCAAAAAATTAGCATATTTCATCCGACCAATAAAAGAAGTGTTTTTAATACAAAAAAAAAAAAAAATATGTTCAGTTATGCACTCAATACTCAATACTTGGTCGGGAATCCTTTTGCAGAAATGACTGCTTCAATGCGGTGTGGCATGGAGGCAATCAGCCTGTGGCACTGCTGAGGTGTTATGGAGGCCCAGGATGCTTCGATAGCGGCCTTAAGCTCATCCAGAGTGTTGGGTCTTGCGTCTCTCAACTTTCTCTTCACAATATCCCACAGATTCTCTATGGGGTTCAGGTCAGGAGAGTTGGCAGGCCAATTGAGCACAGTAATACCATGGTCAGTAAACCATTTACCAGTGGTTTTGGCACTGTGAGCAGGTGCCAGGTCGTGCTGAAAAATGAAATCTTCATCTCCATAAAGCTTTTCAGCAGGTGGAAGCATGAAGTGCTCCAAAATCTCCTGATAGCTAGCTGCATTGACCCTGCCCTTGATAAAACACAGTGGACCAACACCAGCAGCTGACATGGCACCCCAGACCATCACTGACTGTGGGTACTTGACACTGGACTTCAGGCATTTTGGCATTTCCTTCTCCCCAGTCTTCCTCCAGACTCTGGCACCTTGATTTCCGAATGACATGCAAAACTGAGCAACAATCCAGTGCTGCTTCTCTGTAGCCCAGGTCAGGCGCTTCTGCCGCTGTTTCTGGTTCAAAAGTGGCTTGACCTGGGGAATGCGGCACCTGTAGCCCATTTCCTGCACACGCCTGTGCACGGTGGCTCTGGATGTTTCTACTCCAGACTCAGTCCACTGCTTCCGCAGGTCCCCCAAGGTCTGGAATCGGTCCTTCTCCACAATCTTCCTCAGGGTCCGGTCACCTCTTCTCGTTGTGCAGCATTTTTTGCCACACTTTTTCCTTCCCACAGACTTCCCACTGAGGTGCCTTGATACAGCACTCTAGGAACAGCCTATTTGTTCAGAAATTTCTTTCTGTCTTACCCTCTTGCTTGAGGGTGTCAATGATGGCCTTCTGGACAGCAGTCAGGACGGCAGTCTTACCCATGATTGCAGTTTTGAGTAATGAAACAGGCTGGGAGTTTTTAAAAGCCTCAGGAATCTTTTGCAGGTGTTTAGAGTTAGTTAGTTGATTCAGATGATTAGGTTAATAGCTCGTTTAGAGACCCTTTTCATGATATGCAAATTTTTGGAGACATGAATTTTGGGTTTTCATGAGCTGTATGCCAAAATCATCAGTATTAAAACAATAAAAGACCTGAAATATTTCAGTTGCTGTGCAATGAATCTAAAATATATGAAGGTTTAATTTTTATCATTACATTATGGAAAATAATGAACTTTATCACAATATGCTAATTTTTTGAGAAGGACCTGTATAAAGAGTTACAATAGTCTAATCGGGAAGTTACAAAAGCATGCATAGCAGCAGACAAGAAGGGCTTAACTTTGGCTAAAAGATGAAGATGATAAAAAAAGGACTTAACCACAGCACTTATCTGTTTATCATATTTAAGGTTGTTATCAAACCAAACCCCCAGATTCCGAACACAGGTGGTACTGTAAGGTAACAACGTTTGGAGATGAAAATCGTGAGTACTGCGATCATTTGAACCAAATAAGATCATTTCGATCTTGCTCTCATTAAGACTCAAGAAATTACTAGTTTTACACTCGAAGGTGATTGGTTGAGCCCGACCGATTTATCGGCTAATGTGTGCGCATCTTACACAGTAGAACCCATTATAATCTGTGATGTTGTCTACACTGGATGCAGCACGACGCAAACGACAAATCTCCGACAGTAAACTGATGCCTCGTTCTATTTATGACATACTGACACGAAGGACAAATGCTTTGCAATGGTGCTTTGTCGTGTCCAGTGTAGACAGCTTTAGCTGTTGCGATGCGAGCGACAACGGTCGCGTCCAGTGTAGACACTGATCCATATTCTGTCCATTGTTGTTAGCCATTCTGCCTATAACGCTACGTTACAACATCAAGCAATATTCCAATAATTTATATAATTATAACACTTTATATAGGGCCATTTTGCATAATGAGAACTTTCACGTTTAGTACATTTTGCTGTCTACTTATGTACTTTTAGATGGAGATGGAACTGGATAATATTCTGATTGTTCCAAACCAATCTGACTTTGACCTATAATGCTGCCTGAATCATAATCATACACTGTTCGCTCATTGGCCAGAGGAGAACTGGCCCCCGACTGAGCCTGGGTTCTCCCAAGGTTTTTTTCTCCATTCTGTCACCTGATGGAGTTCCTTGCCACTGTCACCTTTTTCCACCTTTGTTGCCATTGCCTTGGCTTCCTTAGTTGGGGACATTAAATTTAACATTTAATTTAATATTCAACAATAATATTGATCTGCCTGCATTGACACTATTATATAAGATCGGAACTGAGCTGGACAATGACATCACGGTTTACTCCAGAGCGGCGATGTATAAATTAACTAAATGAATAACTTTTTTAAAACAAAAATGAAACATCACTGAACTTACTTAAGCTGGACTGTGACGCTATTTTCTTCTGGAAACATTTTTTTTTTTGCATTATTTTCCTGTTATTTCTGTAAAGCTGCTTTGAAACAATACTGTAAAAAGCGCTATATAAATAAATTACTTGACTTATGTATACACTATATTCTATATACAGTACCAGTCAAAGGTTTGGACACACAAATGGGAAAGTGTGTCAAAACTTTTGACTGGTACTGTACTATAATATACACAAAGAATATCTGCCTATATATCGATATCAGATGGTATCGGTCCCCAAAAATCCATATCGGTTGGGCTCTAGTGTCTGGGCTCTCAGATGAGATTTGAGTAATTCGTCAGTTCAGTTCTGACTTAACATCCAACGTGACTGACTGATAGGGAACTACTATGTCTAATAGTCTGCATAGTTAATTTGCAAGAGTGTAGTATCTGCATGGACATTGAAAAAAAAAATTACACAATATGGTGTTTCATTTATGAAAGAATCAATGACTTTGATTTTTTTTTTTATGTGTACAACTCTTTCTTTCCATGAACTGAGATGAGCTGGGTCATCTAATTGTTGAACAAAATGAATGAATTGGGACACAAAATTGAATCTCTCCTGTGAATGAGGATCTGCTGACCAATTAAATATTAAGGATATCCTTTATGTAAATCACTTGTTCACAGTAAAGAGAGAAAGGGCGCAGAAATAATATCTACATGTAAAAATGACTGATAACACAATTAAAAATATACCTGGAAGAGGCAATTATCGCAGTCGAAGCACCAACGACTCATGTAAACGATACGGCGATACATGGCCATGTACTTATGAGTCCCTTTAGGGAAGTATTATTCTATGAATTATGTTAAAAGAGACAAAAAATATTGTATCTTCATTTAATTGGACAGCAACTCATTTAGTCATGTCTGGCAACATTTAATTTTTAAAAACGGATTATATTAAACTCTCAAACTATATTAAAATAAAATGTATGCATGTATGTATATATATATATACACATATACACACACACATATATATATATATATATATATATATATATATATATATATATATATATATATATATTATATTTTATCTATGAGACCTAAAAGGCTTTCTTATCCTTTGGCTCTCTCTGGTGGACAACATTACTATTATGCCTTAATTCCCATTAACATACACTATCAGTCAAAAGTTTTTGATCGGTAAGATTTTTAATGTTTTTAAAAGAAGTCTCTTCTGCTCACCAAGGCTGTATTTATTTGATAAAAATAAATAAATAAATAATAATATTGTGAAATATTATTTCAATTTAAAACAGCTGTTTTCTTTGTGAATATATAGTGTAATTTATTCCTGAGATCAAAGCTAATTCATCAGCATAATTTCTCCAGTCTTCAGTGTCACATGATCCTTCAGAAATCATTCTAATCTGATGATTTGATGCTCAAGAAACATTTCTCATTATTATCAATGTTGTAAACAGTTATTTACATTTTTATTTCAGGATTCTTTGATGAATAGAAAGTTCAAAAGAACAGCATTTATCTGAAATAGACAGCTTTTTAAACATTAAACACTACCGTTCAAAAGTAAGTAAGAGTCAGTAAGAATTTTTATTAATTAAATTGATCAAAAGTTACAGTAAAGACATTTATAATGTTACAAAAGATTCTATTTCAAATAAATGCTGTTCTTTTGAACTTTCTATTAATCAAAGAATCCTGAAAAAAAATTGTACACAACTGTTTTTAACATTGATAACAATAATAAATGTTTTTTGAGCATCAAATCCACAATTAGGATGATTTCTGAAAGATCATGAAGACTGGAGTAATGATACTGAAAATTCAGTTTTGATCACAGGAATAAGTTACATTTTAAAATATATTAAAATAGAAAACAGATATTTTAAATTGTCATAATATTTAACAATATTACAGTTTTTTTGTTGTTATATTTTTAATGCTTTTTTAAAAGCATTAAAAATTGTACCAATCCAAAACTTTTGACTGGTAGAGTATGACTGATAGATTAGAAACTGCTGTTAGCCCCATTGCGCATTGTAAATTAATCAGAAATTTGTTGTTTACTCAGAATGTCCTGTTGTCCATGTATACCAAGATTTGTGAAGTTTAGATGGCCTATCTGTCATAGTTCAGATTTTACCAACGCCATTACACTGACGTTACCTGATGGGGTCTGAATCCTTGACCTGGTTCTTTCTAATATATTCTTCAGGTAGAGCACTCCAGCCAAACACCAGTGGCCATCTGAAAATGCCTCTTTGGAAGTTATCAACAAGCATGTAACTGAAACAAAACAAACAAACAAATAAATGCATTTTAGAGCATGAATTTTAACAGTTTAGTGAAGCAGTGGAGGACCTATACACTGGAAATAGCTCTTTAATCTCATGAGGACATGGACATGGACATGTACTATGTTACACCATAGTATTCTTTGAAGTGCCTTGTACAAAAGGGGACCCTTATGGAACGAAAATATATTTCCCACATACAGTATGAATGATCAATATGTTCATTTAACAGTATATTTGAAAATATACAGAATAATATATTACAATTAATATATTACAATATATTGAATAATACATAAGGAATTGATGCTTTTAATACTAATATATCATAATGTATGTACTTTTATATTTAGTAATACAATTCAAAATAAATAAATGTATATGTGATCAGATATGGTACTGCATGTGTAATATATTGCAGATACATTTACTCATGGAAAATAAACACACATATATAGAGAAATATATAAAGTAATATATTTCTTATACATTTTTAAATTATTTACATTATAAATGTTCCATATTCTCAAGATAGTAAACAAGTGCACAAGCACACCTGCATGTTCTATCTGAAGTATTTAGCCAAAAGACTATCATTGTGATGAGGAGTGCACAGCCATTACTTTTAAAATATAGTAATTATAGTCTTAATGATGATCGGCCAATCATCAACCGAACCACAGGCTCTTCAGCACAATGGTAACCCCAACAACTTACACATACCAAAAAAAACTTTTAAATTCCAAAATAATTGAACATTAAACACTAACAGATCTACCCCTATATTAATTTTGGGCAAAACACATTACATAAAACTTGCTGGGAACTAGAAATCTGTTGTAACTCGTTCTGTGAATGTGTGTGTGTGTGTGTGTACATGCATTCCCATTTATATGGGAACATGTATGTGCAATATATGTACGCAATAAAGGATACAACTTTGTGAATATTACATGTAATGCTATTTTTGTCTTCAATTATAAATATTTTATATTCATTAATATATAGCCATACATGGTCAATGCATGTATTGCAGTGTATTGAAACATATAAGCACTAGTTTCCCATATATGGAAATGTACTATGTAATATATCGCATTATATTTTGCAGTATATTCCCATATATTTTTGTTCCGTAAGGGGACTCAACATGTATTTAATTGCAGGACTGAATATACTTCATTACCTCATGTCCTTATCGCTGATGACCTCAATAACAGGACAGACCACTTTTTTGCGGTCCAGGTAAACTCTTTCTAACAGTGGCTCCAGCCACCCCACGTTACACTCAATATGAGAGTCCAGGAATGTCAACACTTCACCTGCAGATGAAACAATATCTGTTGAAACAATCATTTCAGCCAAACACTAAAACAACATTCATTGTTTATAGCAGAGATACCAGCTGTCTATGCTATGTATCCCAATTTCCAAACTAATTAAATTAAGCACAAATCCAAGGTCAGTCCCTACGCATTTTGCTACTGTATGGATTGAAGCTTTCTCAGTAAAATCAATTAAACTGAGTGTGAGTGTACAGTACCTGTAGCAGCACTGGCCCCTGCAATCCTGGCTCTGATGAGGCCTTGTCTCTCTTTCAGACGGATGATTTGTACTTTAGGGAACTGGGACATATAAACATCCAGCTGCTCCTTCAGGTAGTCTAGAACACAAACACATTCCCTCATAGAGAAGCAAAACCACAGAAAAGTGAGGACAAACGTACCTTCAATTGCTTCTTTAATTAGAGGTATACTTTTCTGACTTCTATGACAATTTGAAAGCAAAAATGCTTAATTCTAAAGAACATATTATACCATATATAAATATATAATTTATTTATATTTATAAATATATAAATATAAATAAATAAGTCTATAAGTCAGAGGCTTTTACTAACTTTTTCTTCAATGATTAAATCCATGCTTATATTTTTATTCCTGGACTTTTGATGTTTTGTCATAGATTAAGCATTAAGTTAAGTTAAACTTTTCAAGATTTCAAGTAGTCAAAGGAGTTCCTTATTGATGAAGTAAACAGTTACTGTATCGATGACTGTGAAACATAAGCCTGTTTTGTATCATGTTTTCCTGCGTATTTAGTGCTGATGACTTGAGAGTTTGGACAAAATGGACCTTAATACTGTGAGGTCTAAAGTTTTTAACTATTAGACATAAACCCTGTCACTGATCTCACATAATTCAAATATTTTTTTTTTTTAAATGCAAGTAAATCAGCACAGAATTGTCCCTCAGACCTTTGTTGCTGCAGTCGTCCACCAGAATGATCTCCTTCAACAGGTGTGGAGGAGACCTGTTGAGCACACTGTGCACTGAGCGTAGTAGAGTTGACCACACCTCATCCACAAAGCAAAAGATCACGCTGGTGTTGGGCAAGTCATCATGAACAAGATTTTCTGAACATCTAAACAATACAGGGTATGGAGGTGTTAACGCATATATCAGTGCTACATCTGCTTGCCATTACATAAAATCTGCCATGACCTCCCCGAATACAACAAAATTAATCTATGGTTCAAACTCACGTTTGGGGTCTGGTGTCTGGAATGGCTCTATCTATTGGTATCTGTTCACTCAGGAATACATTAAAATATCCTTCACTCCAGCGTCTTCGACTCTCCAGTTCTTTATCTCTGGGAACACTTGCAGGCTGTCCAAACTGTCCCACGGCCTGCGGATCTCTGGGCAAGTCTGTCACATCTAAGGCCATAACCTTATGAAGCTCTCCTGACCTCACTCGCACACTAGGAGAGTGTGGTATTTCTACTGGTTTTTTAGTAATATCTGGTTTAGTTTTGTTGAAAGTATTGGCATGTTTCTCTTTATTGTCAACAATATTTTTCGGTTTATCACTCTTTGTTGGTTTGAGAAAATCTATATGTACTTTCTTATGTGACATTACTAGTGTGTCATTGGTATGATTTATTTTCTCCACAGAATTGTCTTTGAGCGCAGGAGAATACATTTTCTCCTGGACAGCAGGCAGTGCTTTAGTAAGTAAATGTGCTTTAACATCTAGATTTGCTTCTGTCTGTCCAACAGCAACATGTATTTTGTTCATCTTTGCAGATATACTGTTCACTTTGCCGTTAATTTCAGTTTTTGTCTCATTTGTTTTTGGAGGGATGCTAAAAATTGTTCCTTTCACAGGTGATTTCACAGTTAGATTCCCTTTGCTTTGATTAATTACCCCCTTTTGTTCCACAAAAGACTTGTCAGCCAATAACATTGAATTCAAATGTTTATCGTTGTTTAGCAGAGCTTGGGGTTCTGTCCTAAACTTTGGCCACTTTCTGTAAACCTCATCAACTTTCTTTTCAAACCTTTTTTTGTTTTTAAAAAACTCCCTCTTTTCTACGTTTACTTTTTGCAGAGGATGTTTGAAGACATCCTCTACATTGCCTTTACTCCTTCCCTGTTTTAGTACAATCTCTCTCTCTTTGAGATCCTGATTCACATCATTGAAGGATATCCTCAGTGCTGCGATATCAAAGAGGAGCCAGATTACAGATGCTATAAACACAAACGCTAGGACCCTCCCACTGCCTCTGAAATACTTCCTAAACTTCATTTTTTTTTAAATGTTCACACTCAGTGCAGTACTGACTGACTCCACATTCTTAAACTGACGTGACTACCTGAAATATTCACAAGTCGCAACTGAATTAGAAACAGAGAGATTATTTATGTTCTATGTGGGCCAAGATGGAACAAAAGGAATGAGTTCAATTGGAACCAACGTTTTAACATAGCAGAGAGAAGCCGCAAAAGTTAGCAGAATTCAAAACAACTTTGTCACTTACAGTCGTTATTTAAACTATCGCGATAATAGAAACGGGATTTGATTGTGGTTTACCTGGGCATACAGACGATGTTTATTCCACTTGACTGGTGGTGTAAAAAGACAATTTAAGAGTACCAAAACATGATGTTGTAAATGTTGTTATTGCCAAACACCGAGTGTGAACGTAACCATAGAGGGGTACTACTTCACTAAACATCCCAAACTCAAAAACGACTGCGTGGCAACATTTCTGCAGTATAACCTAAAACTCTGTTGTCCTGGCAAACTTCCGCAGGTTTGCACATATCAGATCCACAATAAATCCATTTTTAGATATTTCGCTTCAAAGAACGCTGAAATAGTCGCGTGCAACTTCCAATTGAGATCGTTGTCGCAAAGTTTGTCATCACACACGTGCTGCTGCTGCTCCGGTCTTCTCAAATGAATGTTTTCTGCACTCGTCTCGATATTCTAAAGTTTCGTTTCGATAATTATCTGGTGCCACTTCTAAGCACAAACACACGTTCCACTGGGTTAAGGACATCCTCCTTTAAGCCCGTAGTTCCTGCTGGCGTCCTGCACATCAGACCTGCCCTGTTTTACACGTAGGCTCAACACATTTATGTGACGACGTGTCAATATACAGCGATATTTTGGACAAATGAAATCCTGTTCAGGGTGTGGTTCTAGTTAGACATATATGTATAACTGTAGCCTATGTGTCAATACACTCGTTTAAAACATAAAACATTATCACTAAAGTTGGTTTTTGGATTAGGCTACCATGGCAATAGCATAATTGAAGTAACTTACTTGGTTAGTGCACACCTACTTGTTCCATATAATAACTATTTTACACATATTAGAATAATAATACGGGAATGTAAAATTATCAACAATGTCCTTTAACATCAAATAAAAATCTTATAGGCCTATTTTAATTTATTTGACTAGATGTGTGTCTGGATATTCTCTCAACCAATTTAACCATAAGAATGCTTTTTAGCAGGCTATCTGCTGCCTGCAACTCATCCATTTAGTAAAATTAATAATAATAAAAAATAGTTTTCTAAAGAAAATGATCCATGATTCATTCACTATTGGCTGTTTATATTTGTGTACCAAACTAATTTCAAGCATTGGTCTTTAAAAAAAAGAAAAAGAAATAGGTTATAAATTAAGTCAAGTGTGTCCCAAACTTTTGCCTCAGTGTAAATACCATATAACTTGCCCAGTGCCATGGATGGGCATTCAGTTTCATAGTATATTTCAAAGTATCACACTAGTACCACATGATACCTTACTTGTACCATAATATATTTTTATTTTTTTTGAAGAGTAGGTGGAGGATTAACATTAACATGGTTATAACTTATATCTGTGTATGCTCATAGACTGAAAGATTGTGAAAGATTTAAAAGCTGCTATTTAGATCAAGTCTGGTCTAACCTGTTTTGTTGAAAGAGAAAACCTGAAAGCCTAGTCTATGTTTGTTCCTTTCGAATAAACTAATGGTTTTTAAATAAACTGCAAAGTTTTACACTCACAACACACCTTTAAGGAGAAACTAAAAATGCTTAAGTGTGGGTGAACTGCTAAAGAAAAGGTTTTTTTTTTTTGGTAACACTTTACAATAAGGTTAATTAGTCTATAGTCTACTATATTAACTAACATGAACTAACAACGAGCAATACTTTTATTATATTAGTTAATCTTTGTTAATGTTAGTGAATAAAAATACAGCTGTTCATTGTTTGTTCATATTAGTTCACATTACATTAACTAATGTTAACAAATACAACCTTTGATTTTAATAATATATTAGTAAATGTTGAAATTAATATTAAAGCTCCAGTAGGTAGCTTTTGTAAACAAATATTTGTTAAAACTGTCATTATGTCCTCACAGTAGAATATGAGACAGATAATCTGTGGAAAAAATCGAGCTCCTCTGGCTCCTCCCTGTGGTCCTATTGCCATTTGCAGAAATACACCGCTCCCGGTCAGAAACAACCAATCAGAGCCAGGAGGAATGTCTTAGCAGTGTCAATCACGCTCGTGTACGCGCTGATTACCCCTCTCTTGCACAGCGCGAGCGCGTACCGTCGTTCGTGACTCTCCTGTTCGAACTCGTTCATCCAAATGAACGAATCTTTTTTCGAGTCATTTCGTTCATTCAACGAACGAAATGACTCGCAAAAAAGATTTGTTCATTTCGAACGAGTCGTTTTCGGAGTCATTTCGTTCATTCAACGAACGAAATGATTCGAAAAAAGATTTGTTCATTTTGATGAACGAGTTCAAACAGGAGAGTCACGAACGTGCGTCACAGAACAGAGCAAGGCGAGCATTTGTGCTTATAAAACTTAAAGTTTTTTATTTATTTTTGAAATGACCGATCGTTTCGCTAGATAAGACCCTTATTCATCGTCTGGTATCGTTTAAAGCCCTTTGAAGCTGCACTGAAACTGTCATTTGGTCCTTGAAACGTTTGTGTCCTATTGAAGTCCATTATATGGAGGAAAAGCCTGGAATGTTTTAATCAAAAACCTTAATTTCTTTTCGACTGAAGAAAGAAAGACATGGACACATCTTGGATGACATGGGGGTGAGTAAATTATCAGCAAAAGCTTTTTTTAAAGTGAACTAATCCTTTAACGTTATCTTACTAGCTATTTATAACATAGAAAGAGTGCAACGTTATAAAGTTACATGTATTGCAAAATACATAATGATTTGAGGACCAAGTATGTAGTCAAAGTATGGGCAGGCCATAGTCAATGTAAAGCATATTGTTGATGTTTCGTCCCTATTAGTGAATGTTCCATAACTGTTTATAATCCGCCGTCATCGGTGGTCCTGTTTACTAGCCTGCGCGTTCACGGCAGGCTCCGCTGTGGGGGAGGAGCTGTGGAGGGAGGGCTGTAGCGCAGCAGAGAGCAAGGGGGTTGGACCTGGAAGTTGTGCTTGTTCAAATTTTCAGGCTAAGTCAACATTTTCTCAAAACTCCCTACTGCAACTTTAACTAAGATTAATAAATGCTGTAGAAGTATTGCACATTCTTAGTTCATGTTAACAAGTGTTACCGTTTTTTATGTGAGACTATATATAAATAAAAAAGTACATCATATTAAATTAAATGAATATTAAAAGATTAATAAACTCAAGCTGCCAATAAAGGAAAACAGGAACATATAGCAAATGTTCTAAAAACGAACACATTCCATGCTATTTTTACAGTTAAACTTTATTATAAAAAAAAATGATAAAAATTGTATATGAATTAGAAAAAATTAAATGAGCACTTTGACTGGTGGCTTAAATAACCTTGGAGAGAATTGTAAATTATAATTTAGATGTTACCTGTTTATATCCCAGCAGCCATATCACCCTATAGCCCAAGACTGGTTGCCCACTGAAGCTAAGCAGGGCTGAGCCTGGTTAGTACCTGGATGGGAGACCTTCTGAGAAAACCAGGTTGCTGCTGGAAGCGGTGTTAGTGAGGCCAGCAGGGGGTGCTATCCCTGTGGTCTGTGTGGGTCCTAACACCCCAGTATAGTGATGGGGACACTATACTGTCAAAATAGCACCGTCCTTCGGATGAGACGTTAAACCGAGGTCCTGACTCACTGTGGTCATTAATCCCAGGATGTCGAAAGAGTAGGGGTGTAACCCCGGCATCCTGGCCAAATTTGCCCCTTGGCCTCTGTCCATCATGGCCTTCTAATCATCCCCATATATACTGATTGGCTTCATCACTGTCTCCTCTCCACCAGTAAGCTGGTGTGTGGTGAGCGTTCTGGCGCAATATGGCTGCCGTCGCATCATCCAAGTGGATGCTGCACATTGAGGTGGTTGAGGAGATTCTATGTAGATCCCTTCTATGTAAAGCGCTTTGAGTGTCCAGAAAAGCACTATATAAATGTAATGAATTATTATTATTATTATTCCAAATGAGTATAATAGTAGATGTAAATGGTTGGAACATGTTATCTTGAAAAGAACCCTGCAAATGCAGACCCTTAATTGAGATATTTTCAGACCCCGGAAAAGTGACTCCGGCATGTCTTGAGTTGAGCGGAACAATCGTGCAATATGTCTTTATAACATGCTAATTAGGGATTTGGAATTAAAATTACAACAGTTGGTCTTTCATTTGCATAGAGATCATGTTTAGCTAATGTGTCTCTTGTTAAAACCGACAGCCAGAATGACTATGGTTAAATCTGACCCAGTGACATTTCCTGTTTCAAATTATGCACAATGTGTGAATTAAATTAATTAGAGAATTCATTAAGAAATATGGCTCATGGAAACGACCGTAATATTTAGTTATGTGAGGTCATTCTCTTTCATTGTTGGAGCTAGGCTAATTTGTCTCATAACATTTCCTGCTATACTATCTGCCCATGTTAACTATGATGTATGCAATTTGTTAGGGCTTTAATTAATTTTGATTACATTTTATACTAAATGTTCAGCTTGTTTGGAGAGATGGCTCCCATTGAGAAAACCTTTCAAACAATTAATTTGAAATCAATTGCTTCCCTTTTCACTCCCTTTAACTAGTATGGCACTGTGTGGGAAATCTGTATGCTATTTCCTGCAGCTGTAATTAGCTGTAAATAGGCATAATGAGTGATCATCTCCACCTCAGCTACCACAGCAGTCAAATAAATGAATTGGACTGTTGTAACGGTTGTTGTTAGTTGTCTACCCATCCTCACACCACAGCACTCCTTTTAATTAGTCATGGATTGCAATGTTTGGGCATGAGATGGTGCATCTATTATGTCCAGCGCTATAGCCTTTAAACAGGACCTCGCCTCGAATATGTAAATCTCTCTTTTGCAGGCAGAGACAAACCCAGCCCATCAGTTTCTGCCAATCAGCTTGAGTGACAGAGGAAGAAAGTAACAAACAAAAAAATGTCTATGTTGTATAAGATGACATTCAATGTTATAAATGAACTTGCTTTATTAGGGCACAATATTTTCCCACCTGCAATTGATTTTCATTTTGATAACATATGAAAACAATTGATTTACAAATGCTTCAATTAAATCATTGTGTTATAAATTCTCAAAACAATTATTAAAATCTATTTACCTGTATATTGCACATTACAGGTATGCTCAACAGAGATAAGTTAAGCAGAATTGAATACAATAAATGCTATTGTAAACACACATCAAAACATTTTAAGTAATTGATTTTTTTCTTGTTTCTTTGTCTTTTGTCATGGCAGATTTTGATGTAATCACTGTTTTATCCATCAAAAGCATTTTGATGCACATAAAAAAAAAAATACGGAGACAGTAAATCAAGACTAAATAAATTATACAAATACCTTATTATGCAATATAAAATGTTAGAAACATAATTTATCATGAGCCCTGGGTAATTTCTGATCACATTAGGGGTGAATTTAAGTTGATTGGGACACATTGCCATTCATCTCAAAGGCAAAAACTGTCGGATAAAGGTGTGTTTAAATTAAAGAGGGAACGCTGCAGGGAAGTGGGGAGATTTATTCCTTTATCAGCTGTTGAACACTCTGTCACTAGATGGCAGCTTAGTTCATTTAATAACAGGTAAATATAAACGTACCTAGTGTACCCGAAATTTTCTGCTAAGAAATGATCACATTAAGACCCCTTTTACTGGGCACAAGCCTAGTGAAATATTACTTTTGAATATAATAACTTATATTATTACCTATAAATATGTATAATATAAATGTCTGACAATGGAGCAGTACACCTGAAAATTTACATCTCATGTGTTTTTGCTGTTTAAAACACAAAAGCAGTTTCTAGGACAGCAGCCACTGGGCAGAAGTGAGGGCAGAGCCTATGCAGTCTTAATAGAGTCACGCCCAAAAATAACCGTTGCATAAGTCAAGTACGTTTTATTTACATAACGCTTTATACAGATTGTTTCAAAGCATTTCGGCTGTTGTTCAGCTGAAGTGAGTTCAGTGTTGATTCAGTTCTGTTGTAAAGATAATCAATTATTAAATGAGTTCATTTCAAGCAGTTCTGCAAAAAAAAAAAAATAAATAAAAAAATAAAATAAAATAATATATATATATATATATATATATATATATATATATATATATATATATTCTGGCAGCATCCACCTCATTTCAGTTCTCATACAACAGTGTCAGTACAGTCAGATCAATGATGTTGAATATAAAGTATCTCCAACTAAGCAAGCCAGAGGCAACAGTGATCTCCGTTTTGAGAGTCTACACTACAACGTGAAAACAGCGTTTTCAAATTTATCCACTTCAGAGAATGTTTTCAAAAAGATTAATTTTCATTAATAAAAACGCTGTCTCGAGAGTGGACGGAAGGCCAAAACGGAATAGTTATTAGTCATTAGTTATTAACTTAGGGGCCGCTTACACAGCACCGTTCTAACAGAAAACCCTTAACACGCTCCGGCCCTGGTGCCTGGTGGAGTATTAGTGTGGACAAGGCCTGAGACTGCTGGCCTGGTGCTGCTGTCCTCAGACTGCTGTATGACAGTGGTTGGATGAATATTTAAATGGTACCAATTCCGATCTGAATTCGGACTTTTGATGCAGCCTGAATCATAACCACATTGTGTTCGTTCATTGGCCAGAGGTGAACAGGCTCTGATCCTGGTTTCTCCCCCAGGGTTTTTTTCCCCCATTCTGTCACTTGATGGAGTTTAGGTTCTCTAAAGGGCACCTATTATGCAAAATTCACTTTTACATGGTGTTTGAACATAAATGTGTGTTGGCAGTGTGTGTACACAACCACCCTATAATGATACAAATCCACCCAGTGCTTTTTTAAAAATCCCATAAATCATAAGCAGTGCCTCAGAACAAGTCGTTTTCAGATTCTGGGCAATGTGAAATTTATGGGCAATTTATGAATAAGACTTCTTCTCTTGTGCACTTCTTGAATTGTTTTACTTGGCTCTTACAGTGATTTTCTGGACAAAAACAAATGCTTCACCTTTTGTGTGAAGTACAATAAACATCATAATACTCATCAATAATGTTTTGTCATCATTCGGATGTGGTCTGCTACAACAAGCTTGTACTAATAAATAAAATCAAGATGACAAATTAACTAAACTATACCTGTTCAATCTCCATGCAGCATATATATTTTCTGGCTCTGTAGGCATTATTGTCAGAAATGAACACTGCTAGTACAGTTTCTGTTCTGACATTTTCATTCTGTGAGATGAGATCCGTGATCATCCAACTATTTTCAAAGGAAAGTAGCTAACGCCTTCCCTAAAAGTCGCTAAATGTCGCTAGATGACGTCATACGACAATTAGCATATTCATAACGTCACAAGCTCTGTGATTGTGAGTATTACAAGTAATAAGCACAAGAAAAGAAAAAAGGAAATTAAAATGGTCAAACTAAATTCTTTAAATATAAAACAAAAGAGAAGCAGATAAGTGATAAATCTGTGAAAAAAAAAAAAAAACTGCTGTGCGCTTAACAGATTAATGTGCTGCTGCTCATCTCAGCCATTCCCTGAAAGCAAGACCTCGCGCTCACAGGACAGTACTGGCAACATTTGGAGGATACTGAGGTTTGTCCAAAAAATTCCCTAGATTTGTCGCTAGTTGCTATTTTGAAAAAATGTTGCTAAAGGGGTTTTAAAAGTCGCTAAAATAGCGACAAAGGCGCTAAATTGGCAACACTGGATGAGATTGTCCTGACACTGAAGCGTCAGCGCTTGAAGCTCCGCATTCTGTGCTGGAGCAGCAGCTCATTTGCATTTAAAGGGACACACACAACAAACAGCACGTTTTTCCTCACCCCCAAAAGTGCCAATTTTAACATGCTGTAAAAAATTATCTGTTGGAAATTTTCAGTTAAGACTTCACATACCTGGGGACATCAGAGACTTATTTTACATCTTTGAAATACGATGCCCTTTAAAAACGATGATGTTAGTTTAGTCATTTGACGCATATTGTACCAATACATGAGAGCAGTTGCGTTTTAGACCAAACATATGGTGACTGAGTGTGACCTGGACTCATCAGTGAATGGTGAGATATTTTGCTAAATAAAATTATTCGTCAGAAAAATTTGCGATAGCTTTATTATTTATTATTTATCCATCTGTATCATATCAGTGAGCTTTTGTGAGGTTTTATGCATGCACAGTAATATGAATTTAGCGTTTTCCAGAAGCTTTTCATCCACACTGAAACGTCGAAAAATGCCTGAAAACGCTAGTGTGGACGGAGAGCGTTTTTAAACGAAAACGCCATTTTCAAATGTATCCGGATTAATGTAGACATAGCCTCAGACCAGTGATGGAGTGTAGCTTTTAGTGTCATTAAGGGTAGGTTTAGTGGTTGGGTGGGGTTGGGAATTCGTTAAGGTAGAGTTAGTTATAGTAAATGGTAGGGTCAGGGGCAGGATATGTGATGGTCAGCCCCACCCTAAATTCCAGTCTGAAGCTTCTGTCCTCAGACCATCTATAAACCAAACTGAAGGCAAGCCTGCAATCTTTGCTGAAAAAAGCACAATGCCTGCTGACGCTGTGGTACGCAGGGAAGGAGACCGGAGGTGTTTTTTTTAATGGATGTCAATGGAGGAGAGGCCTCACAATGCTAAATAAACAGCTTTTGTAAGGAAATAGCTTATTATTTAATACATCAACAGCCCATTGGCTAATCTTTAACAGGTTTGCTTTGTTACTGTGTTAGCAATATTACTGATCTGCCTGCACTGACAGCATTGTACGAGAACTGAACTGAGCTGGACGATGACATCACTGATTTCTCCAGAGCTGCTGTATAAATAAATTAACTAAATTAATAACAAATCATTTTTAAAATGGAAATTAATGAACACTGACCTTGCTGAAGCTGGATAATGACAATTTTCTTCTAGAGCTGGTGTACAGCAAAACAAACTTTGTTGCATTATTACCTGTTATTACTGTAAAGCTGCTTTGAAACAATCTCCATTTTGATAAAGGTGACTTGACATAATAAGACATCTCTAATATAGACCTTATGTAGCCCCGCCCTTTTCAGTGCTGTGCTCATTGTGTTCTGTCTTCTGGTTTGTATTTCCACAGCAATAAGGTAAGATCTTACGGATTTATGAATGAGCTGCTTGTTTTAAAATCTTACCGGTCTACTGACATTTGTTATGACATCAGCTTCAAACATTACCATGTTCATGATAACTTTAGTGAACTCTACAATAAGTAAATTACTTCGATAGAGATGCCATAGAAATATACAGAGCTATCACAAAACTGAAAATGGCTGCGTGCCTGTTTCTCAGGCAATATATATATATATATATATATATATATATATATATATATATATATATATATGAATGAATTATCTATTTTCACATGGATTTTGATTTAATTGATAACTACAATGTTTAACGACAATACTGTCACTTTCAATTAGTAAATCTATAGTCATATGATGCATTAAACATGAGACTCATGCAATTGACACTGTTCACATGCTTTCACACCACACATCCATTTTATCACACAGTGAAAAAACATTGCGGAGCAAAGAGGACACTGACATTCTCCTACAGACAAGACAGAGCAGGTTACTTTTGATAAGAAACAAAGTCTCAGCTTTTAAATTTTGTCAATTTTATTTCAGGCTTCAAACAATAAATACCATTTTCTCTTTAATGTGGTGTGACAGATCGCTGTAGCGCCACAGTTTAAGCGGCACATGAACCGATCTGTGTTACTCTTTATCATTAGTTATAGCTCTAAATAAACATAAATAAACATCAAAAGGTATGTTGAAAGATACAGTACAGCTTACTGAAATGTCTCATGTCTCATGACCCGTTCAATCAGTATTTCAACTGCAGAAAACAGCTTGTGAACAATATGTCACAAATACCCATTCAATGGCCATATAGCATGTTAGTTAGAAAATTGAACTCTAGAAAAATGTATCAATATTTAATCAAGATCTGAATCGAATTACTGACGACCCCCACCCCATCCAATACTCACTCCAAGCTAAACTCAAAGGTCTTGTATAATGTACAATGAGAAATAGGCTATTTTAAAGTATATCCCATTAAACAGTCAATGGATACAAACACAATAGATCATTGTTATTTTATATTGCATGAACTTATGAGAACATACACTGAACAAAATTATGAACGCAACACTTTTGTTTTTGCCCCCATTTTTCATGAGCTTAACTCAAAGATTTAAGACTTTTTCTATGTACACAAAAGGCCTATTTCTCTCTAATATTGTTCACAAATATGTCTAAATCTGTGTTAGTGAGCACTTCTCCTTTGCTGAGATAATCCATCCACCTCACAGGTGTGGCATATCAAGATGCTGATTAGACAGCACCATTATTGCACAGGTGTGCCTTAGGCTGGCAACAATAAAAGGCCACTCTAAAATGTCCATAAGATACGCCTGCCCATACCATAACCCCATGGCCACCATGAGCCACTCGATCCACAACGTTGACATCAGCAAACTGCTCACCCACACGACATCATACACGCTGTCTGCCATCTGCCCTGTACAGTGAAAACCGGGATTCATCCGTGAAGAGAACACCTCTCCAAAGTGCCAGACGCCATAGAATGTGAGCATTTTCCCACTCAAGTCGTTTACGATGACAAACTGCAGTCAGGTCGAGACCCCGATGAGGACGATGAGCATGCACATGAGCTTCCCTGAGACGGTTTTTGACAGTTTGTGCAGAAATTGGTTGGTTATGCAAACCGATTGTTGCAGCAGCTGTCCGGGTGGCTGGTCTCAGATGATCTTGGAGGTGAAGATGCTGGATGTGGAGGTCCTGGGCTGGTGAGGTTACACTTGGTCTAAGGTTGTGAGACCGGTTGGATGTACTGCCAAATTCTCTGAAACGCCTTTGAAGAGGGCTTATTGTAGAGAAATGAACATTCAATTCACGGGCAACAGCTCTGACGGACATTCCTGCAGTCAGCATACCAATTGCACGCTCCCTCAAAACTTGCAACATTTGTGGCATTGTGCTGTGTGATAAAACTGCACATTTTAGAGTGGCTTTTTATTGTGGCCAGCCTAAGGCACACCTGTGCAATAATCATGCTGTCTAATCAGCATCTTGATATGCCACACCTGTGAGGTAGATGGATTATCTCGGCAAAGGAGAAGTGCTCACTAACACAGATTTAGACATATTTTTGAACAATATTTGAGAGAAATAGGCCTTTTGTGTACATAGAAAAAGTCTTAGATCTTTGAGTTCAGCTCATGAAAAATGGGGGCAAAAACAAAAGTTTTGCGTTTATAATTTTGTTCAGTGTATGTCACAATCCTCTGTCACTAGACCAGCCACCACAGCACACTACATTTCCCATAATCTCTCCTGGCTCACACCTGCACACACTCATCTAATCATCACACCTACTCGTATTAATTTCATCATCTCTGTGTATTTAGTACCTCAGTTTTTAGTCTTTGGCTGTTGTTTTTGTATGCTATGTTATGCATACTGTTATGCCTGTCTACCTTTTCTTTTTAATTAAATCACGTTTATATTTGTATCCAGTAGTGGCCTCAGATCGTCTTGCTCCATCTTGGCCCGTAGACCTATCGGCTCCGTCTTGGCTCCTCCCACCTTCGGCTACAAACAGACACCCTTGACCTTTCAACTCCACCGGGTTCCCTCGTCCCCCCAGCTCCCCCTTGGTCAGTCGTCACACCACGGACTTGCAGATCTTCTGCTACGCTCCTCCACCCCTACGCATCGGTCAGAGCCATATAGAGAGAAAGTTGCTACAGTGGAAGTTTAAAATGCTTGATCGTCACGTGATTCACGTAGATATCAGATAGTGCCTGGAAGTGCCTTGGAGGCAATTTAAATAGATAATTAGATGGACAGAACTTTTTATTTTATTTTATTTTTATTTGTAGTCAATAAATGCATTGATTTACAATGTTTATATAACACACCAACGTGTGTATGTAGCATGAGTATGTAGTTACAGCAATGTTGTTTTTAAAAGATACAAATCTGCTATTATTTGAGGATTAGTGTAGTAGTGTTGCCTGACTTGTTAACATATTTCTGTCTAACGTTACCTTGGTTAAAGAACGTGTTACAGTTGTTTTTAAGTATTTTATTATGTTCTTAAACATTAGTTAAATGTATAAACTAACATGAACTAGTCATGAGCAATACATCTGTTACTGTATTTGTTAATCTTTGTTAATGTTAGTTAATAAAAATACAGCTGCTCATAGTTTGTTCATGTTAGTTCACAGTGACAAGATTTGTATAAAGTATTAGTAAATGTTGAAATTAACATTAACAAAAATTAATAAATGCTGTATAAGTGCAGTTCATTATCAGTTCATGCTAACTAATGTAGTTAACTAATGTTAACTAACGAACCTTGTTGTTACCACAATTCTTATGCATCCCATGCTCTTATTACTATATGAATGAATACATAATAGTATATTAAATTCTAAAACAAGACATGATTATTCATACAATACACACACACACACACACACACACACACACACACACACACACACACACACACACACATATTTTATTTATGTTTAGTATTCAGTTAATAAAGAGTAAGTAACAGTATTTTTGTAATTTCTTTAGTAAATAACATGTTGATGTTATGGTGTAGTCCAGCTGAAGTTTCTGATACCAGAGAATACAACATTGAAAGTCACGGATAACCAGGGCATAGAGGTGGATAAGGATGTCTTTCCAGAACTAGCAACAACCAAAGAAATGTGTTTTTTTGTCCTCACTGATGATGGTAGGACATTTAAGAATGTTTGTTTTGTTTTATAGATATTTTGAGAGTTTGTAGGCTATCTCAACAGAATGTGTGCATTTCAGAACTTCCATTGGCTGAAACATCCAAGAACTCTGCTGACTTATTCTGACACAATGGGCCCTATCTTGCACCCAGCGCAATTGACTTTGTACACCGACGCATGTAGGCTATCATTCGTATTTTGCACCCGCGCAAAGCGGACTTTTCCCTCCACAGACGCACGCCGGCAAACTAGGGAATGAACTTGCGCTCCCTGGGCGGTTCAGCACAAAAAAGGAGGCGTGTTCCGGCGCAAACAATCCCTGGTGCTATTTTGCAGTTCCAGAAAACAATTGCGCCACTGACCAGAAAAAAACTAGTCTAAAGTCAGTGGCGCGTTGCGCGTACATTTAAATGCAATTTTAAGCGCGCATGCTTGGCCATAATACAGAGTGTGAACAACGCGCATACACTGTAGATGATTCTCTCATATACACAGATGCATTTTCCTTTTTGCAAATTATACATTATTATAAGGAAAAATATTAAAACACGAGGGAAATCATTGTTGTGTCCATGACGATGGGAAAAATAGGCATAAAGATATAGACATTGATCTCCTCGGCTGAGAACCGATTCTGAAGCGCGCCTGGTAAATGCGCCGTTATAATAGTATTGCGCCATGGAACAAGCGCACCTCGTTCATCATGCTCTTAAAGGGAATGTGATATAAAGCTATTGGTTTGTTTCCCGTTACGCCCAAACCACACCTATGAATAATGAAGCTACTTCAGACCAACCCCTTTTAGATTTGCGTCGAGCGCAAGAGTCATTTAACCCGCCGGTTAAATAGCAACAGCGCCGAGATCCGCCCACAATGTTACTTGCGCTTTGCGCTATTGACACTTGCGTTTTAGATCGTTAAAATAGGGCCCAATGTGTTTCACTACTTATGGTAAAGAGAATTATATGTAATGTGATTATTTTGTCTGACCCTGGGAATATCCACCCTGATACATATTATAGTTTTACTGAAGCAGCTCTTAGATTATATATGCCTCATACTGTGTTGTTTTTGTGATCTTCAGATTTGACTGTCCTGCAGAAAGGGGTTGAAGGACCCTCCTCCCCAAGTCTGACAGACACATTGTCTGTCTCAATCAGTTTAAGCAGCAGTGATTCTGGATCTCAATTGATTCAACCTTTAATGGACAGTGTCCACGCAAGTTTTTTTTTTTTTTTTTTGCATACTTGTAAATAGATCTTATACTTTAGACATGACTGTTGGAAAAAAATTATTTTGAAAGTATATATGGTTATTAAATTAAGATGATTTTTTTGGTTAAAAAACAGGTCCTAGTTTGGTTTAAATTTTTTTAAATAATGTTTTCTTTGTTTTAGAATGTCGAGCAAATTCTCACTTCTTAGCCAGCAGGGATGACTGTGATAAAAAGAGTATGAAGAGACTATAAGAGTTTGAACTATTCCACAAGGCGGTTAATGGTGAACATTATTGTAGCTCACATGCATGAAAAAGAAAGGTAAGAAGCTTTAAGAAGACATGACTTTATCCTTTTTTTTTGTTGTTGAAAAACAATCAGACAATAATCTTAAGACAAATGTTTTCACCTTTGCAGGAGAGATGTTAGTAAAGGCAACAAAGAAGTTCCATGCCCTTGGGATTTTGTCACTGTTCTCATCTTTGAAAGACCCTCTAAAAAAGGATATGCAAGTTTGCCATAAACATCTTATATGCTCTTGAGCCACTGCATTTGTATTATTTTGTCTAAGAACATTTCTATGACATTCAGAGCAACAAAGGGGTTTCGTGAGTGGCGTATGAAGACCGTGCAACGTAATTCCAGAAGCTCCTCTACATCACGGAACAGAATGGAGCTAAAAGGAAGTGCCGCATTATCAAGAAAGATTGGAACCATAGATGACCAGCAAATGGGAGATGAATGTATGGAAGCCGTGTCTCTCCTCCACCACACAACTGACCGTGTTCCAGAAGATGAGAGAAACTTTCCTCTATTAGATGTCACAATGGTTGTCTTTCCTTTTTTTTTTTTAAATTAGATTCGGCAAGACTTCTCACTGATGTTTTGAGCAGAGGTTGCTTCAAGGTTCCTGGAAAAATGGAACACCAGTTTGAGAGAAAAAGTCATCCAGGAGGCCAGAAACCTTAAAGAGACTGCTCTCCTAAAACAGCATCTAAAAAGCTGCACTGAATGAAGGATCTGATACTACTGATGATCAAAATAGTAATGCTGTTACTTGAGTCAATCAATCTTCTGGTTAAAAAGTTTTTATTGATTATTTCCCAAAAGCATTTCCCCCAAAGTCTGCTAAAAACACTTAATACACACTTATTTCTTAATATAACCATTATGAAATCTCATCAGTGAATTCATGCTTTGTGAATGCTGTTCATAACTATTTACATACAACAAATGATGATGCGTGTAAGAACATAGTAAGTGTGAAAGTCCTCTTGGCTTTGGGCATATAGGGTAAGTATCAAGTTTGCCCTCCAGCACACAACTATAATAGTTACCCCACTAATAGTTAGTAATTTTAAGATATTATGATACACAATACACAGGGGTAAATTAGAGATGCCATAAACAGACTTTGAAACCACTACTGTTATTTTCTATCTCCAGAATGAGACAGCGACATGGCTTCTCTACTTGTCCTGCTGCATCTTCTCACTCCACAACCAGCTGAAAGAAAGCAGCCCAAGAAGATCAGTGTTGGAGAGACAACAGATAATCTGGTTAAATTTCATAATAACTAAGTTAACCAAATATTGTAGTTAATGCCTATTTTTAAACAAACTGTTTATAAAGGGACTTCAAAAGTACAGGTTTTCACCTTTTACATTGTCTTGGACAAAAAAAAAAAAAAAAAAAACTTTTACCTTGTTAGTCATGCACATCCTAGGGTGCTTTAGATGAGATGTTCAAGTCCTATTTCGTTTTCAGTTTGAGGTATGATGATGCTCTGTCCAGCCTGTACACATTTGTTGCAGACAAGTGTCTACAATATTGATATAGGTACAACTGAAGAAACTTCAAAAGTCAAAAAGCTGAGAGCAAGGCTGTTAAACAAGCAGAAATTGTATTATTCAACCAAAATGATAAGTAGTTTCCTCTGGGCTTTTGTTCAGGCTCCTAAAACTAATTCATGGAATATATGGGAAAATTTTAGACTGAAATGTGCTCAAGCAGGTTGTTGCTTGCAGTTCTCTAGTTACTCTGGATTTAGGAGACATCTCATTGATATATTCTTCAGTTGGTGACAGATGTGTTCCTCACGAGACCCCATCCAGTTATGACAATGAAGAACACAATTCTCATTCCTTAAATTATGAAATACCCCCTGTTTAATCTCTGTGGATTTCTCAATCTGTGGAAGATCTGCAGTCTAATATTAAGGACCATGTTTTAAACTTACTCCCAGGTAACAATCCATCCAGACCAGCCATAGAAGAGTTATTTAAAAGTTTGGACAACCCTTTCAAGCCAACTGAACATTGATACCAAATGGAATACGTATTTCAGAGACAAATGGGGAGTAGTAGAGCCAGTTGAACTATACCTTGGTGTTAGGTATGGTACCAGAATAAATAAGAAAACTGGAACTTATGAACAAGTTCCTGTTAATGATAAATTCATATACGTATATTCCCAATTTTGAAAATTTTCCAGTTCATTTTCTGAAATGAAAACATTTGTGAGATGATGCAAACAAGTACTCAAGCTGACATATATGAAGACTTCTGTGATGGAAGCTACTGCACTTTAAAAATCATCCTTTATTTTTGACTAAGTTTGCTCTCCAAATTCAATTGATGAGTTTTAATGTGCAAATCATCTTGGGTCCAAAAAAGGTATTCATAAAGTTGGTTGCCTTTACTTTATTCTCTGAAATCTTGCTCCAAAGGTGAATTCTGCCCTTATGAACATCCATTTGGTATCTATACAACATGTATATGGCACACTTGCTCAAATTACTGGTGGTAACTTAGGTATGCATATAATTATTGGGTTCTTGGAATTTTTAGTGCAAATTATATCTTTCAATTTTGCTTATTTGATAAATCTTCAGCTCAGTCAGTTTTCTCAGAGGATGACCCAATTTTTACTTTAATATCACTTGTACTGAATGATCAGCATTATGCCAGTTTGGTAGATGATCCAACACTAACCTCTCCTTTTAGCATCAAGAGGAAAAGCATGTGTAGCACCTCTAACCTAAATTAGAATGATAGCTATATATCTATTACCTAGGCTCTGAGCAGTAATTGACAAGACTCACAAGGAGACTTAACTTTTTTTTTTTACTGATGACAGTGCAGTCAGAAAAAACGTTTTCAGTGATAGATATTTCAACCCCACGGAGTCTAGTGGTTCAAAAGGAAAAGCTTTCAGGGCCTTGAGGACCAATGAAAGATCCCACATAGGAACCGACGGGGGGCGCGGCGGATTCATCCTTCTAGCTCCTCTAAGGAAGCGGATGACCAACTCATGTTTTCCCAGTGACTGGCCGTGCGTCGATTCTGCAAACGCTGCCACGGCCGCCACATATACTTTGAGCGTGGAAGGGGGCCTTCCCTTATCCAACAGCTCTTGTAGGAAAGTGAGCAGATGCGCCACCCCGTATGTCCGCGGGTCCAGACCTCTGTCGGTGCACCATCCGGAGAACACCGACCATTTAGACGCATAGAGCCTTCTCGTGGAAGGGGCTCTAGACTGCGTGATCGTGTTCATCACTCCTTCTGGCAGGGTAACGAGTACCCGTTGATCAACCATGCATGCAGAGACCAGCGCTCTGGATGGGGATGCCAGATCGTGCCGCGAGCCTGAGAGAGGAGATCTGCCCTCACCGGAATCGGCCACGGAGCTGTATGTGACAGCTATGCTAGTTCCGGGAACCAATCTGATACTCCCATGAGGAGCAACGAGGAGCTATGAGGAGCACCGAGTGGCGCGTTTCCCTGATTCTCTTGATCACCTGTGGTAACAGAGAGACCGGAGGGAAAGCATATAGCGGGAGGCTGGGCCAACCTGGGCCAGCGCGTCCTCGTCCTTCGAGAAGAACGTCGGGCATTGAGCGTTGTCTTTGACACAAATAGGTCGACTTCCGCTCTGCCGCATAGGCGCCACAGCTTCTGGACCGTTTGGGGGTGCAGGGACCATTCCCCTGGGGGAACATTGTACCTGGACAGTTTGTCTGGGCCGTCGTTCAAATGGCCAGGCACATGCGCCGCCCTCAGCGAGTGCAGGTGCATCTGAGACCAAATAAGGAGGCGTACTGTCAGATTGCAGAGATTTCTGGATCTGACACCGCCCTGACGGTTTACATAGGATACTACAGACATGTTGTCCGAGCGGACAAGAACATGTTGGGGTCCTGTATGAACGGGAGGAAGCGCATCAGCGCGTTCTCGACCGCTACCATCTCCAGACAGTTTATGTGAAAACACTTCTCTTGGTCTGACCACTGGACGAAGACCGGTCTGCCCTCGAACAGCGCGCCCCAACCCGAGTTGGACGCGTCTGTCGAAATGACTTTTCCGATAAGAGATGGTTCCCATCATTACTCCCTGCTGGTACCAGTCGGCTACTAACCAGGGCTGCAGAGCCGCTATGCAGGTCTGAGTCACTCTGATTTTCTGGCCGCCAGAAACCCAGGCTCGGCGGGACGCGCAAGCGTTCAACCAGCGTTGGAGAGGGCGCATGCGCAGTAGGCCCAGCTGAAGCACCGCTGCAGCTGATGCCATACAGCCCAACATCCTTTGAAATGTTTTCAAAAGGAGAAAGCTGCCCTTCTGGAAAGATGCGGCTAGGAGGCGAACACGGCGCGCGCGCTGTGTCGATAAAAGAGCCGTCATGGTCACCGAGTCCAGTTCTATTCCTAAAAAGGAAATTGACTGGCTGGGCAGTAATGAGCTCTTGGTCCAGTTGACCGTGAGACCCAAGCTTTCCAGGTGACTGAGAAGCACTGTTCTGTGAGACAGCAGTTCTGTCTCTGACTGTGCCAATATCAGCCAATCGTCCAGATAGTTCGTTATTCGCAGCCCCTGGCTTCTCTGGGGGGCGAGCACCGCATCCATGCACTTTGTAAATGTACGGGGTGCTAGGGACAGACCGAACAGCAGGATGGTGTATTGATATACCTGACCGTCGAAGGCGAATCTCAACAATTGCCTGTGACGGGGTATTATCTGAATCTGAAAATAGGCATCCTTCAGATCTAGAGAAATAAACCAGTCCCTCGGGCGAACGTGCGAGGGTCGTGCGAAACGTGCGAAAATCCGTCCCTCGGATTTTCCTGGTCGCACGCATTTGAACGGTCTTTTCGCAAGCACTTTGTTCAAATGTCTCAGATATAGGATAGGTCTGAAGGCTCCGTCCTTCTTGGGTACGAGAAAATATCGGCTGTAAAAGCCCAACTCGCTCAGAGAAGGCGGCACCTTTTCTATCGCCCCTTTGCCCAGCAGCTTTGCTATTTCTGCGTGAAGTAGGTGTGCTACTTCCGCATTCACTATCGTCGCGGTCCGGGCTTGAAAGCGCGGGGGACGGCGAATGAATTGAAGTGTATAGCCCTGCTTTATTGTGCTCAGCACCCATTCTGAAATCCCTGGGATAGTTTCCCACGCAGCTATGTGAGCCGCTAGGGGGCGAATGGCCTCAGGGTTCAGATCGCCGCCATTTGCGGGCTTGTGAAACTGAACCGGAGCCTAAAACGCGGCACGCGCGCTCTCGGTTCTGGGCAATGGCTGCTCGCTGAAAGCCGAAACTGGCTGATTTATGTGAGATGTCCCAATCATAAGGGATGGGGAACATTCTTTTGTCACTTTTGACGTGCGAGCAGCGCTCCGGGCGGAAAAAACTTCCTGTAAGCGTGAGCGCGTGTGCACGAGCCTTAAAAGTGTATTTGACGCCCCGATCATAATGGATGGGGAGCGTTTTTATTAATGCCCTGCGTTTTGTGATAACACTTAAACGCGCGGGCGGAGACCGGGGGGGAGGTTTGTGTTAGCAAGCGTGAACGCACTCTGGCGGGCACGAGACTTACATTCATAACCTGCTTTCTTTTGTGAAACTGACCCGCAGCCGAAAACGCGGCGCTCGCGCTCTCGGTTCTGGGCAATGGCTGCTCGCTGAAGCCGAAACCGGCTGATTTCCGGGGGGAAGAGCTCGCAACCCCCGGACGCGAGGGCGAGCTCTGCGTGTTCCAGGCCCAGGCAGAGAGCGCAGATCAAGTGGCGGTCTCTGACGCTGAGCGGGGCTCTACACGAGCCGCAGGAAGTGCGAGGCGTCTTAAAAAAGACACTCGCTGCTCTTTTAGAATAGGATTTAGCAAGGTAAAGGATACGTCGCCGGATAGCGTAGCTCGCACGGATGGCCGAAGGTGGCGAAGACGGCCGGCTTCCTCAGCGCTGTCCTAAGCTGGCTGTTCGCTGTTCGACGGCGGCGGTGGCTTCTCTCAGATCCAGCGATGCGAAGAGCTCGCTGAAGAGACAAAAAATCAGGGAAGCAGCCTACAGCCCCCTTCCTTTATAGGCTAAGCCACGCCCATTCTGGCGGGCTGTGACGCTATGAAGGCGCGGGTGCCCTTCATTGGGCGTGATGTCACACCGGGCTCACTGGTAGGCTGCAGCAGTTGCCCGCAGGGCAGCCAATGAGCACGCAAGATGGCCTGCTCTAGGTCTGCTAGCTGCTGCACTGCGTTGACAAGGTATACAAAATTAAGGATAATTTTTGGCTTCAGTATCTCGAGAAGATGAATCTTTCCCGTAGCGTAAGCTAAACTTACGCAATACGAGAGAACCTCTCGTAAGAGAACCTAATATTGTTCACTGATAGCATCACCTCTTGTTAGCTAGCAATATGGCAAGCTAATGAGCACATTGAGACAACAGAAAACTCACCGGAGGTTTCGGCAGAAAACACGGTAAAAAACAACAGAAAAAATGTCTCCCACAATACAGTCCTCGGGTTACTAGTAAAAGATTATCTTATCCACACAACTCCTGATTAGAATTGACTAGATGTTACTGTTTTTCGATCTATTTTCGCCACGTGAACTAGAGCTGATGCAGCTTGATACAAAGGAGAATCCCCAATGACGAATGTAAAAAACAGTGCTTGCGCGCCCTCTACTGGCATCATGTAATTTGACACTCGACTAGTTAACACTTTAGTGACAGCATATTCTATATGGGTTACACATGCTCAATACTTTGCATTATTTCAATTCAAGGGGAAAACTATGCTGTTGTCAATATGAGATCAAACTACTTTTTGATTATCTTATTGAACATTTCATCTATAAAGAAAGCTTGTTAAACGGGACGTATTCTTTTAATTATGGCTTTTGGCAACTAAAAACAATCCAACGATATTAACCTTGATTGTGGAGGACATGGAATAGGCTTAAATGCATTGCAAACACTGTGTTTAGTCAAAAACATATCTTTGATATTTGGTGACCTGGTACCAGAGGATGATTTACATTTACTTGTTGCTCTTGTTGTTGAACATCATTAACATTTTCATCCCCTCAGTGATTGAGTAAGAGAACACAGTGTATTTAAAGCACCTTATTGTTGAACATCAAAACTCTTCAAAGAACTGTAACCATAAAAAAACTTGCTTCCAAAACATAATTTCTGTCATGACAACTCTCAGAGTATTTGGCATGGTAATAAATATGACAATGTTGATATGTTACGTCTTGGCAGAATAGATCTGCTATGCTGCTGCTGCTTTTATTGCTGCTGCTGTAGGTTATTGCTGCTGCTGCAGAAGAGCAAGTACTGGACTTGCTACTGCCAATACATGCATGAAACGCTGCTGTGAGCAAGTAAGACATGCTGCTGCTGTACAATATAGCGTACACTAATTACCCATAGCAGATCTATACAGGTGGAGCTGGGGAAGGTGAAAGCTAGAGTTTCATGACAGAACTTTGTATTTCATGGTCCACTACCCAAGGTGCATTAGAAAGATTGGACCACTCATCATTAATATTTGGACCATGAGATTTGAAGCAAAGCACAATTCTTTGAAAATTCTGTGAAAAACTTAAACAATAAAATGACTGTATCGCTTGCAAATAAACACCAGTTTGCAGTAGCATATCATTGGGAATACTTTTCTTTAAAAACAGTTGGCAAGACTTTATAATAACTGCATGCTATTAATCATTAGTTAAGCATTAGCAAACAGTTAATTCATAATTTATAAAGAATTAATAGACATTAATAAGCAGTTTATAAATTATGCTTTATTCTTGTTTTTAAAGTATATCTATAATGTGTTTAATAATTGTATTTTCATACTTTATTAATGATCAATTTATCATTTCTAAATTAAGTATTGCATTATTTACAAACCAGTTATTTAGGAGCTGACAATGGTTCATAAGATCACTTAGAAAGTGTGAGTAAATGATTAATAAACAATTTTAATGTACATTCATACATTTTATTATTCAGACATATAGTAATAGTTACTTATGGCGCTTTTCCACTACACAGTACCAGCTCGACTCGGCTCGACTCGACTCGCCTTTGTTTGGTTTTCCACTGTGTAAAAGTTGTACCTGTACCTGCTTTCGGCTACTTTTTTTCGTTTCACCTCCGGCGAGGTTATGAGCGAGCTGAGGCGATACTAAAATGTGACGTGAAAACACTGCAGACTGCTGATCATCAGAGCTGTTTTTTTCAGCAGTGTTTCGTTTTGTTGCTCTCAGCCTCAGAATCTCATACATCTGTAACAGCTCTAACTCTGTTACTGTAAAGGTTATGTTTTTCCACTCCATTAGGGGGCACTAACCATCTTCATAGATGAGTATTTAGCCAGGTAGTATACCTGAAGAAGTAGGCAAGCACTGGGATAGAGGAAGCAATGGCTTCCTTGTGCTATGTCCAACTTTCTTTCTGAAGTCCTATGATTGAGGAATTTGTTTCCTTTTGGTCAATCCGTAAGTAGTGTTTTGTTTACAATTTACATTTTGATGTTAATTGTGTAATAATCAGGCGCTGTAATGTAAGTGCAAAAAATTTTTGTCTTTTATTTTGTAATTGAAGTATGCATTTCCAGGTATTTGGTCACACAGGTGTAAGTGGGTATCGTTTCCTGTTTTGGTTAGACCGTGTAGAGAGGGGGTGAGTAGTCAGGAACTCTCACTTTCTATTGACCGTTTCTAATGTTTTTTTTTTTTTTTACCTTTTCTACTGTTTCTGATCATCAAGTGTTTTCTATCTGTATAAATGGTCATGGATTGTAAATGCATGGAAATGCGTCACGGATTTCTTTCCTGCTTGCTTAGCCTCTCAGCATCTATAGGCTGCCGCTATAACAATTTATTTGTGTTTAGATGTTGAATTAATTCCCTTTCATCACTGTAAAGCTGCTTTGAAACAATCTTTATTGTAAAAAGAGCTATATAAATGGTGACTTGACTTTATTTTGAGATATTTCTATTTTGTGGGAGTCCAGTGAATTGTTTCATTCTCCCGCAACCCCCCCCCACACACACACACACAAGTAGCCTACCTTACCGCCCGCACCCTCACTTGTCCATCAAATCTTGTTCCGCGCCAAACTCTGCTACGGCGGGTCCCTCTGCGGGAGTGCAGGTCTCTACCAGCATGCATAGTGATTAGTATAAGCAATATTACGCACCCATATGAAAAACAGCGGTACAGCCGGTGTTTATCACACAATGCAACAAATGAGCATAATGTCAGAGCATTTTGGACCTTATACAGGACAGACCGCCATTCTGAGATGGGGGGCTGCTTATATTTGTGAGTGAGTGGCTGGAGCGCTTTGTATTCTATGCACGACAGATGTCTGTCTGTCAGTCTGAGGTGGGGTATTATGAGAGTGAGCAAGCGGCCGAAGCACAGAGCATGAGAAGCCGAGCTTATGTACCGAAGGGTTGGGTGAGAGGAATGCGGCAGTGTTGTATAAAGTACTAGAAAGCAATACTTGAGTAAAAGTACAAGTATCGTCCTAGAAAAAGACTTTGGTAGAAGTGAAAGTTACCTTTTAGAATATTACTTAAGTAAAAGTCTTAAAGTATCTGATGTATACTGTACTTAAGTATCAAAAGTAATTTTCTGATATTTAATGTACTTAAGTATTTGAAGTAGGAGTAAATTTTTTTTTATTTTTTTTTAAAGCAAGTGGTTAGACCTTTGATTGTGAACTTTATTGTGGCCGTTCGAAAGGGAACTACTCGGTTACTATCACAACCTCAGTTCCCTGAGAGAGGCAACGAGTATTGCGTAGCCGGCCGCACTATAGTAACCTGGCGAGTTGTCGCTTCAGACGTTAAACCTGCTATAATGGCGAATTCAGGGGACTATTATAGGCTAAGGCCACGCCCCCTTGGCGGGCTCTGACGTGTAATGACGTAGGGCTAGCTCATTGGTCGCACGTCTGAGGCGCCTGCGCCATTGGATGTGCAGTTGCCACAGCACAGCCGATGAGCGAGCCAGACGCTCAATGTGCTAGCTGTGTAGCTGCAAATGCGTTTTACACATAGGCTTCAGTAAATCGAGGAAAAGGAGTTTCCCCCCGGTCCTCCAGTAGGTGCTTCCATGGCGGTTTCAGTTGTGCTTCCTCCTCCTTTTGCAACAAACAAGCATTACGCTGAAATAGAGCGTGCGGAGCGTGCGTCATGCAATCTAGGAGCAGTGATCCGCCAAACCTCCCTTATTGCAGCCGCACACATTTCTTCTGATTTTATTTTGTAGTAACGAGTAACGAACATGCTTAGTGGAAATATATCGGAGTAAAAGTATACATTTTATCTAGGAAATGTAGTGGAGTAAAAGTGAAAGTTGACATAAATTTAAATAGCGAAGTAAAGGACAGATACGTGAAATTTCTACTTAAGTACAGTAACAAAGTATGTGTACTCCGTTACATTACAACACTGGAATGCGAACACTTAGTCAGCATGAGCTCATCACCGGGGTCTAAAAGGGATAGTTCACCCAAAAATGAAAATGCTGTCATTAATTACTCACCTTCATGTCATTCCAAACTCGTAAGACCTTCGTTCATCTTCGGAACACAAATTAAGATATTTTTTTATGAAATCCGATGGCTCAGGGGGGCTCCATTGACAGCTATTAAATTAACACTTTGAAGGCCCAGAAAGGTATGAAAGACATCATTAAAATATTTAAAATATATATCTTTATATCTTTGAAAGATATAAATATTTTATGAAGCGACGAGAATACTTTTTGTGCGCCAAATATAAAAAAAATACCTAAAAATCAACTTTATTCAACCATTTCTTCTCTTCTGTATCAGTCTCCGACGCGCATTCACGAGAGCACCACGACACATGCGCATGGTAATGGCGCAGGAGCTATCCCTTTAAGGTCCACGACTGATTGAGAGGAGACTGACTCGTGCAGTGCTGCTTCTGAGTGGGCATCTCCCACACTGTTAACAATTTTCTTGTATTTTTACAGTACAGTACTGGCAGCAAGGTTGCCAGCAAGTTACTGTATTTTGATTTACAGTAATTTATACTGTAATTCAATTTACAGTGCACACAAACAGTGATGTAAATTACAAAACAGTACTGTACTGTATTTGTACTGTATTTTGTAATTTTTGTCTACTTCTGCTGCAATTAATTATACGGTATTGTACTGTAATATCTATATTGATACATTATTGCAAAATATAATTTTCAAATTAGTGATACTATAACTATATAATATGTAGTTATTACAGTATATAAATAGGTAATATTTTATAATGCAACTTCAGAATAACTGCAAATCAAAAGACAATCCAAACAATGTTCTTGTCAAAAATGTTTTTTATTCATCAATTACACTATTAAAACCATTTTAGAAAATTGCATGTCCAGTACACCAGCAGTTTACAGGTATAAACAGCTTTTAAAGGGATAGTTAAAGAAGATATTTTAAAGAATACAGGTAATCAAACAGTTGAAAGTAGCTATTGACTTCCATAGTAGGAAAAAAAAAATACTATGGAAGTCAACGACTACCATCAACTGTTTGATAACCAATGTTAGAGCCATTATTTTTAAGTGTATTTTTTGTTTGTGACACTAGAGGGCGTATTATTATTTTGAGTATATTTAAGTGTGGTGATAATGAGTAACAGGTGCGCTGATGGAAGGTCAACACACTTTTTGACCGTGCTGTGCTATGTGGAGAGTTGGATTGTGCTCATGCCTAACAGTATGTTTGAATCAGAAATTTTGGTTTAATGTTTTATTTTCGTTTATTTTGTTATTTGCAATGCCAAATGGACAACAAAAGGATTTGGCTTATCTGGAATTGATTCTGAAGGTATGGACATTTATTTATTTGATTCAAGACATAAGCACGCGTCAGAAACAGACAAATGAAACCATCTGCGTCACTACAACCAACATTCTTCAAAATATCTTCTTTTGAGTTCAGCAGAAGAAAGAAACTCATACAGGTTTGGAACAACATGTGGTGATTTTTTGGGTGAACTTCAGGATTGGTTTAGACAAATAAATTAGTCTTGCCTTGCCATGGTGTCGATACATATGTGACTTAAAGGTGCAAGGGTTGGCTAGGACTTTGAGGTGGTACTGGAACCTGGCGAAAATTGCACTGATGACCAAAACTGAAAAATACATGACACACAAAAACACATATGACAAAACCTGTTAGCCACAGCAACAAAGATGAGCAAACATACAGTGGAAGAGAGAAATTGTAAAAGACAATTCTGTAGAAATAACAAAAACAGCCAATTTAAAAAGAAAAAGAAAAAAATAACCTTTAGATTTTAAAACTTTAAGTTTAAAACATTGTATTAACATGGCTAATACAGTACTTACAGAAAACTCCTTCCCAGGCTGCAAATAAAATTGTCCCACACTGTAAGCTGTAAGAAATCAAAATAAATATTATTCAGTTAACTGTTGAGTGTTGCTTGTTGAGGACATATATCTCATAAATCTGCTTACAATACATCTAAGTTAGGTTAATAAAAAATAAGCTTTACTTGACCTCTCTAAATATTCTAACTTGCTTTTTTTAGCATGCATTTTGTCTTTGTTCAGTTTGTTGCCTAATAGATCACTAACTCTGATAAAGTTTTTTTTTTAACAATTTACACCTTTATTCATATTTTTAATTATTATAATAATCATTATAACTTGGTCTCCCGCCTAAATAGAAATGAAGTAAAAGGCTAAACTGGTACCAATAGCCAATCTCTCTAAGCCCAAATCACCCATTTTGTGTTGCAAAGGAAAGTGCAGTTTCCCTTTCAAGGGAACTCGAGCTGCGTCAAGCTGTGGGAACGCCTCTGCGTTGTGCGTCCTGAAGCACGTATGGAATCAGCCCAATGGAGAGATGGAACGTCATAGGCGGGTGACGTCATCGACCAGGAAACTATAAAGCACCCCATAAACACAAGCGCAATAGCTTCTGTACCTTCAGTCGCGCTATATGTGAATCTGTCCCTGTGTGAATATTGTCTGTCCTTACATACTCTGCACCACACAAACAATTTATATATATATATATATATATATATTAAGAGAGATATGGCGAACAAACAGCAGTTTAGGGAGTGTGTCCCTCCCTGCTCGCGTTATTTAACGAGTGGGGATACACACGTTCTTTGTGTTGTTTGTTTGTGAGTGTAGCATGCCCAGTCAGCTTTCGAGGGAGCTGATTGTGAGCATTGCGAGCGTCTGCCATTAAGGACGCTCCGCTCCCGCCGGGCGCTCTTCGAGGAGAGCGGTTCGGTGCGCGCTCCCCGCGGTTCGGGTCCCGCTCTTGCCGAGGCAGAGCGACGACGCGTATCGTGCGGATCGCATATGGATCTCTCTGCGGGGTTAGAGACGGGCTCTGCCTTATCTCTCCCTTCACCTGTGAGATCCAGTGCCTCAGTCCCGTATTCGGAAGCACGCGCTGCGGTTTCTTCCGCTCGGGCTGAGGCACCAGTGTTGCTTCTATCCAGTTCTGAGGAGCTGGATGTTGCTAGTATATATAAGGGAGATGTGGAGGATTCGCCACCTTACACTCCCGAAAGCGATGAGCTAGTGGAGGCATTAACAAGAGCTGTAGAAAAACTCAGCATTGTATGGCCAGTGACTAGACAGGAGTCTGTTTCTAAATTAAAATTAGATGAGAGATTTTCGCCGTCACAAGTGCAACCTCCACGCCGGTGCGTGCCGTCTTTTTTTCCCGATCTCCACACTGAGGTGTCGAAATCGTGGGAAAAACCGGTGTCATATAGAGAAAATGTTTAGTCCCCAGACTTCAACATATTTAAATATGGTGGGGGATAAATCATATGGTTGTTCGGCTATGCCTCGCGTGGTAGAGACGCTTGCGAGTTTTCTGTCCCTCGAGGCTGCGTCATCTGTTAAGGCACCGGCATTACCCACCAAGCCTAAACTTATGAATATTTCGTTTTTTGTGGGTAAAGCGTATTCGGCAGCAGGTCATGTCTGCATACTATGTCTGTTATGAAGAGAAAAAAAAACGGGCATACCAGGCTGACCTGCTGAGGGACGTGAGTGAGAGTGAGGAGGTCAGTGCTGACGTGGTTCGCGAACTGCGTCAGGCGGCTGATTTTTCCCTGCGTGGCCGTAGAAAGACATCTGTGGTTAAATCAGACAAATATAAAAGGGCAAAAAAAGCTTTCCTTTTAGACACTCCTCTCTCCCCCCTGGGTTTATTTGGCGATGCTGTAAATTATGTCATCAATAAATTCCAGGAGAAGGAAAAGCAAATAACAGCTTTTAACAAATTTCTCCCTTTTAAAAATTCATGTCCCTGGGACTGCTGGGCGGGAGCAGCCCCGGCCGTCTGCGAGCTCATCACATAGGGCGCTGAAGCAGAGTGTCGCGTCTCGTGCTCCCCCTGCTGGACAGTGGGCTCAGCCGGGGCACTCTCAGCCGAAATCTCCCAGTAATAGAACTGATCTGAGGACAGTTATATTAGCTAAGAAGGCTTCGGCTGAGAAGAAGTCCTGGCGCCACGGCGCGCAGGACACTGAGGGTGGTTCCCGCCGAGGCGGAAAGGTGTTCACCTCTTTCTACGGTGCCCATTCCTCCTCGGTGCCCTCAGGGGCCCGTTCTGCCAACCCCGCCTTAATGCCGGGGCGCAGACGGTCCCAGCGAGCGATTTCCCGAGGGACGCTCGCTCCCTCTGAGGAGGGTTTCAGAGCGGTTAAACCGGTTGTTCCCTGCCGGTGTGCCGTTACAGGGCGCTGTGTTTGCTGCTCAAGTTACACCAGAGGCCAGTCTCGAGAGACTGGTACCCTTAGTAGAATTTCTGGCAGAGGGGAAAAGCCTTCCAAAAATATCTCATTGGGTCCTGCAGACAATAGAAAAGGATTATGCTATCCAATTCAGGTGTCATCCACCAAGATTCAGAGGGGTTCTGCCTACAGTGGTGGGCTCCGAGCAGGCTCTGGTTATGAAACAAAAGGTGAAAGCACTCCTTCAAAAGGAGGCTATAGAACGGGTTCCTCCTCCCAGTGTGGAGTCAGGCTATTACGGCCGATATTTCATCGTTCCAAAGTAGGATGGGGGGTTGCGTCCAATTTTAGACCTGCGCCTATTGAATCGCTCGGTAGGGAAGCCAAAATTCAGGTTGCTCTCTATCAAGCAGATCGTGTCACAGATCAGATCCGAGGACTGGTCTGTCACGATAGATCTAAGGGACGCGTACTTCCACATTTCCATCCTTCCACAACACAGGAAGTTCCTGAGGTTCGCCTTCGGGGGCGAGGTGTACCAGCACAGGGTTCTTCCGTTTGACCTAGCTTTATCTCCCCGCACTTTCACGATGGTGGTTCGGCATCGAGATGTCGTTCTCGTTCATATCAGGAAGTTGGGGTTGAGGCCGAACGCAAAGAAAAGTGTATTATCTCCTTCTCAGAAGACCACTTTTCTGGGTGTCGTTTGGGTTTCGGTTTCGATGCAGGCGCGACTCGCTCCGACCCGCATCGCTTCGATTCTCTCAGCTGTGAAACAAGTAAAGCTAGGCCAGCTACTTACTGTAATACAGTTTTAGAGACTGTCGGGTCTGATGGCAGCAGCGTCCAACGTTATACCTTGCGGCCTGTTGTACATGAGACCGCTACAGTGGGGGCTCAGGACCAAGGGGTTCTCCTCGAGGGGAAATCCGCTCCGCACGGTCAAAGTCACGCGGCGCTGCCTTCGTGCTCTGGTCATGTGGAAAGAAACTTGGTTCCTGTTCAAAGGTCCTGTGCTGGGTCGCGTGGCGCTAATGGCGGATGCTTCCCTCACAGGGTGGGGGGCGGTCACGAGTGGTCGTCCAGCCCAAGGTCTGTCTCAGGACCATCATCTATCATGGCTTATAAATTGTCTAGAGATGTTGGCGGTGTTCCAGGCTCTGAAACACTTCCTAGCAGACCTGAGAGGTCATCATGTGTTAGTTCAGTCAGACAACACGTCGGTGGTCTCTTATATAAATCATCAGGGGAGCCTGCGGTTTCGCCGGCTTTACAAGTTGGCTCGTCAGATCCTCCTGTGGTCCCAAGGGAGGTTACTATCTCTGACAGCAATGTATCTTCCTGGGTATTTGAATGTGGTAGCAGTCTCCCTGTCGAGGCAGGGGCCGAGGCCGGGGGGTTGGAGTCTCCACCCCGAGGTGGTGGAGCTCCTTTGGTGAGTTTCGGTCGCGCCGAGGTGGACCTATTCACTTCCAAGGTGACCACGCACTGTCATCTGTGGTTTTCCATCAGCCATCCAGCCCCTCTGAGGTTGGACGCTATGGGGCAGCCGTGGCCGAGGTCACGTCTGTTCACCTTTTCCCCGATTGCTCTGCTACCTGGAGTTCTGGAGAGGGTTCGCCGGGACGGGGTCAGCCTACTACATAGTAGCCCCGTTCTGGCCGGCCCGAGTATGGTTTGCGGACCTGATTTCTCTCCTGGACGGTTCTCCTTTGGAGCTCCCGGTCAGGAGGGATCTACTCTCTCAGGCGGGCAGCATGATATTTCACCCCCGCCCAGTACTGTGGGCTTGGCCTCCGAGGGGGCCCAGCTCATGAACTCTGGTCTCTCAACCGAGGTTGTTGAGACCATTCTTCACTCCAGAGCTCCATCTGCGAGGAAGCTTTAGGCCTTGAAGTGAAAACTTTTCACTTCTTGGTGTGGAGAACACCTGCAGGACCCGGTTAACGGCCCAGTGGGTGCAGTGCTGGATTTCCTGCAGGAGCGCTTCTCCACAGGGCTATCACCCTCCACACTAAAGGTGTATGTGGCGGCACTGGCTGCTCACCACGTCCCTTTCAGTGGAGTTTCTCAGGGGAGACACCCGCTTATAACTCGTTTCCTTCGTGGCACATTGAGGCTGAGGCCAGCAGTTCGTACGAGGGTGCCGGCCTGGGATCTGGCCATCGTATTAGAAGGTCTTTCCCAAGCTCCTCTTGAACCTATCGAAGAAGTTCCTGAGAAGTTTCTCACGTTTAAGACTATCTTTCTTCTTGCTATCTCCTCACTAAAGAGAATCGGTGATTTGCAGGCTCTGTCGGTTTCACCCTTGTGCCTGGAATTTCGCCTGGCATGGTTCAGGCTCTTTGACCTACAGTTCTGCAGGCCTTCTGTCCTCCTTCATTTCTGTCGTCTGACCAGGAGAAACTTAATTTACTCTGCCCTGTTAGGGCGTTAGACTCCTATATCCACAGAACTGCCCTGTGGAGGAAGTCAGAACAACTATTTGCGTGTTTTGGGCCACCCAAGAAGGGGCGTCCTGTGTCTAAACAGAGAATAAGCAAGTGTGTGGTCGAGGCTATCTCACTTGCCTATGAGTCGGCTGGTCAGCCTTCACCTTGGCTGTACGAGCCCACTCTATCAGGAGTATGGCGGCTTCTAAAGCCTTATTGTCAGGAGTTTCCCTCAGTGACGTTTGTGATGCGGCTGGATGGTCTTCACCGCATACTTTCATTAAGATCTATGACCTAGACTTAATTCCTTCCCCTGGGGCACAGGTGCTCTCGCCCTCTGTGCGCTAGTTCTCACATGGCGGTCACTTGGTCCTATGGCGACGCGGGTATTAGCGTTCCCACAGCTTGACGCAGCTCAAGTTCCCTTGAAAGGGAACGTCTCGGTCACGTATGTAACCTTAGTTCCCTGATAGGGAACGAGACGCTGCGTCATCCCACCATACTCCCGGCATTCCCGCTAGCGCTTCCTTCAGGCTATCAGAAGCTATTGCGCTTGTGTTTATGGGGTGCTTTATAGTTTCCTGGTCGATGACGTCACCCCCCAATGACGTTCCATCTCTCCATTGGGCTGATTCCATACGTGCTTCAGGACGCACAACGCAGAGGCGTTCCCACAGCTTGACGCAGCGTCTCGTTCCCTATCAGGGAACTAAGGTTACATACGTAACCGAGACGATTTTAAGCCTTATTTTCACAAGTTTTTGTGTCTAAACGACTTGACCAGTATCAATTTGGTCCAGTATTGATCATAAAAGTTCGTAAAATCATAAAATCATCAAGTTCGTCATCCGGGAAACGAACTGCAAAGCAGTCTGAGCAAAATGTATGTAACGTTATGTCTATTATAAGTGCTTGTTTTTACCATTGACAGGCTCGAATGTTATGGAAAAGATCCCTACAGAGATAACAGTTAGACATTTTTGTTATTATAAGATCCTTCAAACCTAACATGTCAAATGCAGTATTCATTTGTATTCACTTTCAGACCACCGTAAAACACATTTAATTAAAACTCGACAGAAACAAAATAAAACTCACAAAAGACCCCCTCGATTTGTCTTTCCAACAATCACCAAGTCTGTTTTGGTCGAAATAAACCGTAAGGTATTTACGCCAGCCCCGAAAAGTTATTAAAGACATCGTTAAAATAGTCCAAGTGACTACAGTGGCTCAATCTTAAGTTTATCAAGAGAATACTTTTTGGGCGCAGTTTATCAAATGACGAGAACATTTTGTGTGCAAAACAAACAAAAATAATGACTTTATTTCAACTATTCATTTCCTTCTCTGTGGGCCTCTGGTCAGTTAACGTAGTGTGATAGCGTAGAGCTACGTCACACGTATGCTCACTGTTGGCCGACGCTGGACATGTGTGTGATGCGTGTGACGTACAACACAGTAGCACTGCGCTATTACACTAGTGAACTGACTCGAGGCCCACAGAGAAGGAAATGAATAGTTGAAATAAAGTCATCATTTTTGATTTTTTTGCGCACAAAAAGTTCTTGTCATTTGATAAACTGAAGATTGAGCCACTGTAGTCACTTGGACTATTTTAACGATGTCTTTAATAACTTTTCGGGGAACAAGTTTCAATCCCTTAGAAGTCTATGGAGGAGTGATCCAGCTCTCAGATTTAATCAAAAATATCTTAATTTGTGTTCCAGAGATGAACGAAGGTCTTACGGGGTTGGAACAACATGAGGTTGAGTAATTACTGACATAATTTTCATTTTTGGGTGAACTATCCCTTTAACTAACTTAACGGTGGTTTTGCAACCGTCGCTGGCTAAACTTCCACTGTCATTTCACATTAAAAGCTATGTACACTATAGCGTAAAATCCTAAAACCTTATTATAAAAGTAAAAATTAACTTACCAAATTTCCAGATATCCGCAGAGTGAGATATCCATCCAGTGAGTGACCTGCCGCAGTTGTGCTCTGATGTCAGTCAGGTGGTGCGCGCGCTCTCTGTTTACAGCAACCCTGTATTAATGCAATGCAAATTACGGTATTTTACTGTAATATCGAAATGCAGTATTGTACTGTAGGTTTTTTACAGTACTGTGCTGCTAAATCTACAGCGACAGTTAACTGTGCAGCAACACCGCTGTCCAGACGGCATGTGAAAGAAAAATATCATACTCGGCAAGCCAGTTACCGTCCTCTAATGAGCGTACCGCAATGGCAAGCTGTAGATGGCTTCTTGTGGCTGAAGGAGAAAGATTCTGAGGTAATGGCTTCCAGCGCTACCTTATAGAGCGGGAGAGCCTGCCTCTATTTCATGCACTTGTAGGCCATTGGCGGGTGAACTCTCGCCCATGAGATTTCATAAGGCTTCAGTAGATTCGAGGAAGGAGGGGAAACCCCCCATAGCGTCAGCTCTGGCGCAATGTCGAGTAAACCAAACTCATAAGGGTTACCTCAAAACATTTTACAGTGTACAATGATTGTGGCCTGCCTGCATGTGAGTTGGTCTGATAGCAGTGGCAGGTGTTTGCATGGCAGCAGTGTTAAATGTCAGTCTGTAATGCAGCTGGACAGCATCTCAGAGCTTGGACAGAGACTTTATTGGCCCCTCCATGCCCTGTGGCATGCCTGAAGCCTCATGAACAGGCTTGCTTCAATACAGAATTTGAACATTACTCATTCTCAAACACCTGTTAATCCATTTGTGAAGGAAATACACAGATATCATTTTCATAAATATTAGTAGGGTACAACAGGGCTAAAAGCATGCTTTAAGAAAAATCTGCTTTTCACTACTCCCATAGTGTATGATTGCAGAAAAAAAGAGTTTATATTGAGCATTGATGGAGCAACAGATTTTGTGTGAAAATAAATCAGAAAGGGGTTTATTTTGTTAAAAAAAAACATATAAATACATGCACGAGGTAAGGTGGGCCTTTAAAACCACACATGGGCTAAAAGGCTCACCAGCATGGGGAAAAAATGCACAAAGTATTGCTAAAAATACTTTAGTTAAAATAATATGTTTTTAACAATGTCTAGGTTAATACAATTACTTTATCAAAGTTTGTGCTATTTTCGGCTTCTTTTTAATTTTTAATTTTTTTATTTTAAACATACAGAGACAAAATTATTTAAAAAATGTAAAGCTTCTAAAATAATTGAATGAGATCCCATAATGAATATAGCTTTAAAATAGTAACACATACATATAATATTTTATTATGACTGATATCATATTTTTAAAATATATTTCATTATAATATGTTGATTATCTCTATAGAGTGGACGTCCAACTTGATATATGATATTTACCATCTGAATCTAACCATGTCATGTCAACAAATGAAAAAAACAACAACAGCAGCCTGCTCTTTATCATGTTCAATATTTTGCCTTTTGCCCCAACAGCAGGGGCGCTTTTACCCCAAATACCATCAATTTACATATTCTTCCGTTATTGAAAAACTGTTGCTTTAATTACTCTGAACAAAACTGAAAATCATTAACAAGACCTTTGTCTCAAAATAGTCAATCATTTTATCGATTCTCCTTTGCTACATACATTAACAACAATTTAACAACAATATAAAAACTTTAAATATTAGATCAAACTTGTGCAGAAATTGCTGTCCTTGTCAAGAATCAGCCAAATTTCCATGTGCAAAAGCGATTGTTTAGAAAAGTTCTGATCTGCATTTTTGTTTCGTCTGGTGGTTTAAAAGAGAATAAAGTGAAATGCTTCTTTTACCCCGGTGGGCCTTTGGCCCCGTTGTACCCTATACAAACATTTTTTTTTTTTTACATGGATGTTTGTTAGTTAGTTAGTTGAAAGATTGTGGCTTATTAATTTTCAGAATTTGATAAATGTAGAAGAAACTGACAAGCATTAAACTGTTGAAGAATAAACAGTGACATTTTATTTTGAATATAAATGAAGAAAGTATAAAAGTCTCTGTTTCACAGTATCTGTTTGTTGAGGAAAACAAAATATGGATAACATTTACTCATCCTTCCATCACAAAAGGATGTCAAATATTATTTCACTGAATTGGCCTTGTGAGTGTCTCACCAAATGACAGTGTTTTAAGGTCTAAAAATCATGGAGAGAAAAAAGCACAAAAGACACCCAGACTCAAACATACAACCCAGAAACCCAGAAAGAATTTTGTTCTTATATAGCCTATAGATTATAAGAATTAACAAGTCAAATAATTCTACAGCAGAAGCTAGATGACGTGGTGGTTTTAAAGGAACTTGACTCCCTTTGTTACATTTGTATGAGGCCTACTGCCATACATGTCTTTTTTATTATCATACAACGGAGAAGAAGATGAGCACACAATGTGTCTAAATTAACTTTACCAATTTGGCAGTAAATGAAATCAATTCTATCCTTTATGTTACTTTTTTTATATGCCTTTTGTCTTGTTGTGGAATCTTTTCTCTCTCTGCCTCATTCATCTGTTTTGCCCTTTCCTTGATCTGATAGCATTAAACATATAATTAAGCCATAAAGGAAGGGCTGATGAGCGTCGCAGATGGTAATTGCGTCCTACGTTTGAATGAAATGATATGCATTGCTACAATTTACAGCCTGTTCCTCATATTTTATTCAGAAACCTTTTATCTCTTTTCCCTCAGAATTATTCTGCAATAAATTTAGACATCTTATCAATAGCGCAGTGATAGAGGCAGAAACCTGGAGACACAAGGGAGGGGAGGAAAAGAAAAGGAGAATTGAAAAAAGAAAAATGTCCAATATTTTGCACTGTTAGAAATAGTCCTCAAATATATGCTTATTGTTGCCTCTTGTTCATCTGTCTTACGTTTTGAGTTAAAGAGAGATTGCTTCAGCTGGACATACACACTTTTAAAATAGCTTTTAAGTTTTAATTAATACTAGTTTTGTATGTATAATCAGAGAATTACATTTGATCCTGTTGTATAATGTTACAACAGGACATGTCAAACAGCTACAGGACAAAAACACTTAAAGTTGCAGTAGGGAGTTTTGAGAAAATGTTGACTTAGCCTGAAAATTTGAACAAGCACAACTTCCAGGTCCAACCCCCTTGCTCTCTGCTGCGCTACAGCCCTCCCTCCAGAGCTCCTCCCACACAGCGGAGCCTGCCGTGAACGCGCAGACTAGTAAGCAGGACCACCGATGACGGCGGATTATAAACAGTTATGGAACATTCACTAATAGGGACGAAACATCAACAATATGCTTTACATTGACTATGGCCTGCCCATAGTTTGACTACAAACTTGGTCCTCAAATCATTATGTATTTTGCAATACATGTAACTTTATAACGTTGCATTCTTTCTATAAGTTATAAATAGCTAGTAAGATAACGTTAAAGGATTAGTTCACTTTAAAAAAAAATTTTGCTGATAATTTACTCACCCCCATGTCATCCAAGATGTCCATGTCTTTCTTTCTTCAGTCGAAAAGAAATTAAGGTTTTTGATGAAAACATTCCAGGCTTTTTCTCCATATAATGGACTTCAATAGGACACAAACGTTTCAAGGACCAAATGACAGTTTCAGTGCAGCTTCAAAGGGCTTTAAACGATACCAGACGATGAATAAGGGTCTTATCTAGCGAAACGATCGGTCATTTCAAAAATAAATACAAAACTTTAAGTTTTATAAGCACAAATGCTCGCCTTGCTCTGTTCTGTGATGCACGTTCGTGATCCTGTTCGAACTCGTTCATCAAAATGAACAAATCTTTTTTCGAGTCATTTCATTCGTTGAATGAACAAAATGACTCCAAAAAAGACTCGTTCAAAATGAACAAATCTTTTTTCGAGTCATTTCGTTCGTTGAATGAACGAAATGACTCGAAAAAAGATTTGTTCATTTGGATGAACGAGTTCGAACAGGAGACTCACGAACGACAGTACGCGCTCGCGCTGTGCAAGAGAGGGGTGATCAGCGCGTACACGAGCGTGATTGACACTGCTAAGACATTCCTCCTGGCTCTGATTGGTTGTTTCTGACCGGGAGCGGTGTATTTCTGCAAATGGCAATAGGACCACAGGGAGGAGCCAGAGGAGCTTGATTTTTTCCACAGATTATCTGTCTCATATTCTACTGTCAGGACATAATGACAGTTTTAACAAATATTTGTTTACAAAAGCTACCTACTGGAGATTTAATATACTGGTGCTTGAAATGACAAGAACATGTTCAATTCCCAGGTAATTCATGAACATGATAAAAATATGGGTAACACTTTAGAATACTGTTCCTTCATTAATGAATAACTACACAGGAACAAATGAGTAACACACTATTAACATTCTAGTAAATACTATTAACTAAATAAACTGACTAACAAATTAGTAAGTAAAAGTGCTCAGTTGAATGTGGTAGTTCACTATTAGCTAATCAGTAACTACTATTTTTTTCATACCTCCCAGTGAACTACTATATACAGGTTCATCATAATTAACATGAATAATGCATCATTTATAATAAAAGGTAACGGTAACCCACTAGTAAACCCACTAGCTTTAGTTGGCGCTGTGGCAGACGGCGGCCTCTCCAGTAGCTCTACAGTTTTTAGCTCTTTTTAGTTCTTTTTACTCACTTAAACCTCTTTTTTCCTACCTTTTTTAATTCTTCGCATGAAGATAGTGTGTGCTCTATATATCCCATGGATATTTCCAATCTTAAAATGCAACCAGGAGTTAGCTTTCTCACTCATTCAAGGGAGGAATTGCTGGCTCTGCGCACGAAAGGACGAGCCGGGATACGGCACCCTATACCGGCGGAACTGAGGAGGAGACCCAGGGGCTGCAAGGCCGGGGCTAAGCTAAAGGCCGAGCTAGCGGAGAATCGGAGGCGCTGCAAGCCATTGATTCCCTCCGTGACCATGGGGAACGTGAACTCGCTGCCAAACAAGATCGACGAGCTGTCCGCGTTGAACAACCAGCGGATTTACCGTGAGATCAGCTTGTTCATCTTCACGGAGACATGGCTGAACCACCTTGTACCAGATGCTAACGTGGACCTGCTTGGATTCACTGCCGTGAGAGCTGATAGAGACACACAGGCAAGTGGAAAAAGCAAAGGTGGAGGACTCATTATGTATGTCAACAACCACTGGTGTAACCCAGGACATGTCTCCGTAAAGACAGCCTCATGTTGCCAGGACCTCGAGCTGCTAGCCGTTAGCCTGCGGCCATACTATCTGCCGAGGGAGTTCAGCCATGTGATCACGCTCTGTGTTTACATCCCTCCGAGAGCGGACGCAGACACTGCTTGTGAGAAGATCCACTCCGTCACAGCAGCGCTGCAGACACAGCACCCTCAGGCCTTTATGATCATCTCGGGGAATTTTAATCAAGTAACTTTGGACTCTACTTTGGCTGTTTTTCACCAGGTTGTAGATTGTCCTACAAGAAACAACAGGACTATTGATCTCCTGTATGCTAATGTGAGGGATGCATACAGAGCGACTACCCTCCCCCCACTGGGGAAGTCTGATCACAACCTGCTTCACCTACAGCCACTATACACTCCCCTGGTCCAAAAACAACCGGTGACAACTCGCACCAGCAGGAGGTGGTCCCCTGAGATGGAAAGTGCCCTGAGAGACTGCTATAGCATCACAGTCTGGGATGTGCTGATCGACTCGCATGGTGAGGACATAGAGGGGATGACACATTGTCTGACAAACTACCTGAACTTCTGTGCAGACGTGGTCTCCCCTATCAAGACTGTCCGCTGTTACCCTAATAACAAGCCATGGGTAACACGGGAGGTCAAGGCTGTCCTCAACAGGAAGAAGGCTGCCTTCAGGAGCAGGGACAGGGAGGCTATGAAGACAGCACAGCGGGAGGTGAAACACTGTGTGAGGGAAGCTAAGGACAACTACAGGAGAAAGGTGGAGGAGAAGCTGAGGGAGAACAACATGAGGGAGGTCTGGGATGGCGTGAGGACTATCACAGGTCACAACACAAAGACAAGAACTATAGGGGGGACAATGGAGATGGCCAATGAGCTGAATGACTTTTTTAATAGGTTTAACCAGCTCATGCCCTTGTCCCCCCCACCCTCACCCTCACCCCCACCGCAGCAATGTCTTCTTCCCCCACACACCTCCCCCCTGACACCACCATACCCCAGTCTACACACCTCCCCCCTGACTTCGCAATACTTCCCTGTACACATTTCTCCCCCAACACCACATTACCCTCATCCTTCTCAATACAATCCCCGCCCCACATCACTACAGACCAGGTTAGAGAACAGCTGAGGAGGCTCCGGCCCAGGAAGGCAGCAGGCCCGGATAAAGTGTGTCCGAGACTGCTGAAGACCTGCGCTGCAGAGCTGGGGGAGCCACTCCAACGGATCTTCAACCTTAGCTTGCAGCTAGGGAGAGTGCCTACCCTCTGGAAGACATCCTGCATCGTTCCAGTTCCTAAGAAGAACAGGCCCAGCGAGCTGAATGACTTTCGACCGGTGGCACTCACTTCACACCTGATGAAGACGTTGGAGCGGCTCCTCCTCAGTCTCCTCAGATCCCAGGTACAGCACGCCAAGGATCGCCTGCAGTTTGCGTACCAGCCAGATGTTGGTTTGGAGGATGGCATCCTCTACATGCTACACCGGGTCCACTCCCATCTGGATAAGGGGAACGGCACAGTGAGGATACTCTTTTTGGACTTCTCCAGTGCCTTTAATACCATCCGGCCCCCTATACTTCAGGACAAACTGATCAGGATGGGAGTGGACCACTTTCTGGTAGACTGGATCAGAGACTACCTCACGGACAGGCCACAGTATGTCAGGCTGAAGGACATCATGTCTGACACTGTGGTCAGCAGCACTGGAGCCCCTCAGGGCACAGTGCTGGCCCCTCTTCTCTTCACCCTGTACACCTCGGACTTCTGTTACAACTCGGAGCTGTGTCACATACAGAGGTACGCGGATGACACAGCCATCGTTGGGTGTATTAGGGGTGACAGGGAGGAGGAGTATCGGAGTCTGGTGGGGGACTTTGCTCTCTGTTGTCGCACTAACTGCCTACAGCTCAACACCTCTAAGACAAAGGAGCTGGTCGTTGACTTTGGGAGGTCCAGATCAAGTCCGCGACCGGTCCTGCTGGAGGGAATTGAGGTGGAGGCAGTCAAATCATACAAATTCCTCGGACTAATTTAATAACAAATGATCATTTAGACGGAAGTGAATCAATCAAAACTAACTTTAGCTGGAAAAAACATTATTCAAGAACCACTATTAAACTAAGCCAATCTCTGTTACCTTAAATTATATGTTTATCTCTGTACAGCTGCTTTGAAACAATCTGCGTTGTTAAAGGCGCTATATAAATGAGGATGACTTGACTTGACTTGACTGTGGCTGGATAACAAACTGGACTGGACAACACACACGAGCCACCTGTACAGGAAGACACAGAGCAGGCTGTACTTCCTGAGGAGACTGCGCTCCTTTAACATCTGCAGCAAACTGCTGTGCATGTTTTACCAGTCTGTGGTCACCAGTGTCCTCTTCTACACTGTGGTTTGCTGGGGGGGGGCAGCATATCCAAGAAGGACACCAACAGGCTGGATAAACTGATCAGGCGGGCCGGCTCTGTGATCGGCATGAAGCTGGACTCACTGGTGATGGTGGCAGAGAGGAGGACACTAGACAAACTGCTGGACATTATTGACAATGCCAGCCACTCTCTGCACACCATCATCAGCACCCAGAGGAGCCGGTTCAGTGGAAGGCTGCTCCTTCCCAAGTGCCGGACTAACAGACTCAAGGACTCCTTTGTCCCTCATGCCATCAGACTCTACAACTCCTCACTTGGGGGGAGGAGGAAATAGGGTAGAGAGGACGATACGGACAATACATACATACACACATACATACACACCTGGACTTACATTAATACCTGGTCACTTTATCACTTTAACACTAGACTCAACACTGACACTTTTTAAAATAATTTATGGTCTTTTTTGTTGATATTCTGACTAATGTTATTATTACTATTATTATTTTTTTTTATTATTATTATTTGTACTGTCTTTTTTTATCTACTATTCTCCTTTCTCCTTGCTAAAACTGCTGCTGGAATTTTCAGTTTCCTTGCGGGAGTCATCCCAAAGGATTAATAAAGAGAAGTCTAAGTCTAAGTCTAGTAATTTTGAATAGTAATTCCTTCTGATGGATTTGGCAACACTTGGATTTAGTAATTACTAGTGTGTTCCCATGATCTTCACTTTAGAAAACTGATCCAAATTATTAGTAGTTCCTTTAGAAGGATGTAGTAACACTTAATTACTAATGGGTTACCATTACCTTATATTATACATTATTAATATGAATTATGAACATATATATATTAGTTCTTAGTAGTCTTCAGTGAGGTATAAAAAAATAGTAGTTAATAGTGAACTACCACCTTCAACTAATTTGTTAAACAGAGTTTCTTGCTAACTAACTATTGACTATAGTAGTTACTAGAATGTTAATAGTGCGTTACTCATTTGTTACTGTTTAGTTATTCATCAATGAAGGAACAGTATTCTAAAGTGTTACCAAAATATGTAACTTGTTTGCAATGTACATTGTTTGGGCATAAATGTAAATTAACGAGTGAAGCGCTTTAAGACGTCCACCACCAGTCCATCCTCTCTGAAAGAAAGCATAGACATGTAAACTGATTAGAACAGCTAAGCATTTAACAACAGACTAGTTACTGTTTTATCGTGCTGAAAAAGCCACTTAAAAGCAGCATGAATTTCCATGTTGGTATAGGCTGATTATCGCTGTTCACTAGAAAATCTTGCTGGGAAGGCTGGTCAACCAGCATGATTGTTTTTGTTTTCCTGACATAAACTGGTTAAGCTGGTAAAGCAGCCTGAGAGTAGGAATGCACAGATGTGCAAGAGGGTACAGGCACAATCTGTAGGAGTTACTGCCCTACCTCTGTAGGAGGTAGGGCAGTGTCAAACCAAAATAATCATCCAATTCAGACCTTAGTTAATCAATAATCCTAAATCAATCCTAAATTAACAAATGTGTTCCACATTCTGCAACAAATATTTTCAGAGTTTCTGGACTATTTAAAGATATAAAGGAAATGCAGTGCACCCTAGCTGTAGGGACAGAAATGAGTCTGCCCTGCTTAATTTTAGATTACCTTTCATAAGGCAGCTACTAGTTAGTCAGATTGTGAACACATCCATACTTCTTTAACAAGGGACAGGAGGATGTATGGAGTAGCGTACCAAATTAGTGAAAGTATAAATCCTTTAATTAAAATATACTCATGAAAATAGCCTGTTAATATTTCTGTAGTGTTTGTTTATTCTGAGAATCAACATGACTTTCTTTTCCTCACCCGAATTCCTCAAGAACTTGTAACTTTGTAATCAACATTCAGACATAATAAATACTAAGGTTATTATAAAGCCCTATTCGGACAGGACTATTTTTTTTATAAACAACGTTTAAGTTACGATTCTTGTCACTCAACGTCTGTGATGTCATGATGCGAACGGGACTAACATCTAGGTTGAGTGTGTTTTCTAGATATGTGTATTACAGAAGGTCATGTGCTGTACATGGGTGCATCATGTATATGTCTTTTAATTGATTATTTGTTAATATAATTTTCATTTATTAATACAGGTATCGGTACACGGTATCTTATTTTTTCGTTGGATACTATCCATATTGAAACTAAATGAAAGCATGCCGAATATTGGTGCGCAAACGGTAGCTTGGGTAGGTCAAAAAACAGATGAGGAGAAGCGTTAGAATAATACAACATCAGCAATCACAGACATTCGCATTTGGTCGGGATTAGATTTCTCCGAGGACCGCTGAGTTCGCCAGTAGGTAATTTGCTCTGGAAAATTTTACTGAGGTTGTGTGAGAAAAACACAGGCTTGGCAGATTCGGATGGGATTAAAATCGCAAAGTACGTCTGTGAAACACAAATTTCTCTAACGACCCCCTGGAAAACTAGTCCCGTCAGAATAGGGCTAAAGATTATGCTCTTGTCACTGTCACGCCAGGCTCTTCCTCACTCTACCAGCGATCACAGTCCCCAGAGTTCTAATTACACGCACATGTCACTCATAACAGCCCATCAGTAACACTATAAATCATGCTCGCACACAGCAGTTGGTTTCTGGCCTCGACAGAGCATACAGACTAACTTACCTGCCTTACTCACCTGAGGATTCCTTTCATTAGCTGACCAAAGTCTTCCTAGTCATCTTGAAATTCTTCCCAGATATCGTCCTTTCAAGTCAGTTATATCCTTGTCTTGTCTGCTTCCCAGTGTGTTGTTGTCATCTTTGGCCAACCTGCAAAAGATAAGACAGAATCAATATTCTTCACATTTAAGGGTGCTCCGATCAGGATTTTAGGGGCCAATCACCCATTAACAATCACTGGAAGCAGGCTGATACTGATCACCGATACCAAAATATATGATAGGCCAACTATTCTTAACAACAATGTATTTAAGTATAAAACATTTAAGAGATGAGAAAGTATCATGAATTGACAACTCTTTAATGGCAAGCAACATATTCCATTCCCTTTCCATATAATTAATATAGCTTTTCTGTGAAATAAATGAATTAAATCAATGTATTTATCAATTAATAAATTAATTAAATTAATCCTACCAAATCTACTAAAGCGCAGTGAGTGATTTTATCTGTCTTTTGTTGTTTGATTAACATAAATGACACAGACGGCAGCAGGAATATTAGGTTTCTGTCATTTTAAGACTCCCCCACAGATCCAATATATTGTTATACATGTCAAGTCAAGTCATCCTCATTTATATAGCGCTTTTAACAATGTAGAATGTTTCAAAGCAGCTTTTTACAGAGATAAACATATAATTTAAGGTAACAGAGATTGGTTTGCTTTTATAGTGGTTCTTGAATAATGTTATTTCCAGCTAAAGTTAGTTTTGATTGATTCACTTCCGTCGAAATGGTAATTTGTTATTAAATTAGGGGCCGCTAAGACATGTGACTTATTTCCAAACTTTTTTCCCCGGTTTCACAGACAAGGCTTAAGCTTAGTCCCAGACTAAAATGCATGACCTTTCTTAACTGAATGCAACTTACACTGACATATCTTAAAATATGTATTTGCCATTGTTTTGTCTCAAGATGCACACCAGTGATGTTTTTTTCTAAGGCATATTTTTAGAAGCTACTTAAATTTCCTAATTGAACTAAGGCCTAATCCTGGCTTATTCTAAGCCTTGTCTGTGAAACCAGGCCATAATGTTCACTTAAGACATAATCGGCGTTCTTAAGTGAAGACTCACCAAGCCGGCATTTTATATATTTCTGTGTGAAAGCTTTTTAACTCTTTAGGCGCAAATCCAAAACTCAAATAAAAAAGTTTGGCCCATCTGTTGATGATAACGGCCCTCCAGTTATCATCAACGGATGGGCCAATCTTTTTTATTTTATTTTTTATTTTTTATTTTTTTGTGTGTGCTTGTTTTGTTGTGATTCCCTGCTCACTTCCAGTATAGATTGGATGATTTGCATTGTCATGTCAGAGTTGTGATTACTTATTAAAACAAATCATCTTGTGCCCCCACACTCTTGTGGGGCCCTATATCGAATGAAGGAATGAAGGAAGGAAGCAAGAATTTATCTAGCGCTTTACTATGTACTACTGTACGCCCAAAGTGCTTTACAATCGGATCAGGGATTCTCTCCTCAACCACCAACAGTGTGCAGCATCCACTTTGATGATGTGATGGTAGCCACAGAACAATGGTGCACTCCCCAAACCAGCTAATGGTGGAGTAACTAAATATGAACTAAACACCACAGACGTTTGCAACTATAGTACATATTTACAAAAGTCCTAAACAATCTGTGAGTATATTTTTGCAGTACCATCTGGAGTTCACCACAGTTCAAAAAGCTTCCAAGGTCCATGGACCGCTTTACTTCTAGGTGTTTGTGTCTATATATGTTTGTGTGCATGTCTATGTGTCTGTGCTGTGTAAACATTTTTCTTGTTTTTACTCAGAATGTGGATTGAGTGTATTATCTTTATTGTGTCCCTAGAGGAGATTTAGCCTTCTAAACATCACAGTGTCTCATTTGGTTTTCCACCATACAATCCCAAAGAAACCATGAAAGCCGTTAACACAACACCTTTAGCACTGAAATTGATATTGCCCTGTCCTAACCACTTACTCCTATACAGGACAGAATTTCTTTTTAAAACTTTTCTCCTTCAATGAGCTGAACATGTTTGTGACCCTGAAGCCAACACAAGCTAATAGTATTGAACTGTCCCTGGTGTCATCCTGCTCTCCGCTGATACTTGAGCAGGGACAACACGAGCCATATAGGTTTAACTCGCGTGTCTGTTTGACCTGCCAAGTGCTGAGATATGCCAGCTGGCGGGCTTACGCCTTGGGGGGTGGGGCGGATTGAGCTCTGCACCTCAGGCCCCTGCTGTTTAGTCATGGTGTAACTCCATTACCTTTAAGTACTGGTGTTTATGTCCGCTGGCTGACTTTAACAACCCTACCACCACTTTCAGCCTGGAATCCACTTCACCCAGACCCCTCTGTGGTCTCAATGCCTGAGGAGACGTCTGTGTAACTGGAAATAGACTGTAGAGGAAGGAGAGAAAAAAAACAAGAAGATAATGCTTTTGATCGATCAGCATGAACAAATTGCATTTGGGAGATCAATAACAGTTTTTATAGATGACAGAACCAAACAAGTACATTTATTTCCTGTCTGTGATTGAATCTCTCTGGCAGAGAAGAGGAGCCAGTCGCTGATTCTGTGTGCAGTGGGAACAGAACCCTTTCTGTTGCTTTATTGCTCACAATCTGTATTTAAAACTAATATCAGCCTGCTGTGCATGGCCCAGGGCTACAGCTGCATAACCTGATATATATGGAGCTCTTGTGTTCCCATTGTATTAGAATGTGAAAAATACCTTTTCCTCCACATTTCTCATTGGACATCAATTTCTTTTTGTTTGTGTTTGGTGACTATAATGATTGTTTTTTGTAGGCACTGGGATAGTGATTTGTAATGCCTTTCTGTATGATGTAGCCCAGCATAATACAAAAACTGATTTCGGAGAATGGTGGGGGAGGTTGGGGGTTGGTGTTTGGGGGACTGGAGGAGGGGGATGCCAAGTTTACACTCAACCTTTCTCTCGTTGTTCTTCTCGTCTCTGTATTGCAGGGGTTAATCCGGATATCCCCTCCAGACACGAGAGCCCTTACAGTGGTGCGTTGAACGGTGGCTGATGTACATCCACAGATATGTCATAGACAGAAAGAGAAAGCTCGTCCACATAGATAAATATTTACTGAAGGAAGTGGAGCTTGAGGCAAGCTCCTTAATCAGGAGGAATATACAGACCTCAAAGGAGGCCTGACTCATATCTTATGACTGTTCAAAAAGGCTAAAACACCTGTTTAGAGGATTCACTGCAGAAATTAAGATGACTTATGCCCATACATTTATGTTCACTGTTAATACAAATACCATGGATTATTCTCCTTATTAGTGGTGTTCAGTTTAAGATGAGGTACACATGTTCACATGAAGTAGCACTTTCCATGAAGCCTGTATTTGTAATGCATTATAAGGGTATTCTTAATAAAGCCTTAATTGTAAAAATCTTTATAATATGCATCATCTCATAAATAATTGTAACAACAGTTATAATTGTCAAGTCAAGTCACCTTTATTTATACAGTATAGCGCTTTTTACAATGCAGATTGTTTCAGGAAAATAATGTTGTAATAATATTGTTAAATATAAAATGAAATGTCCCCAACTAAGCAAGCCAAAAGCCAATGGCGACAAAGGCGAAGAAAGGCGAAAAAGGTCACAGTGGCAAGGAACCAAAACTCCATCAGGTGACAGAATGGAGAAAAAAACCTTGGGAGAAACCAGGCTCAGTCAGGGGGCCAGTCCTCCTCCGACCAACGAACGAACAGTGTATGATTATGATTCAGGCAGCATTACAGGTCAGAAGTCAGATTGGATCAGAACATTATATTATGCAGTTCATCTGGTTGAAGATCGGAGTCATCACACGCATATGGGGACGAGTTTGTTGAGGATCAGTGCCGATGGCTGTTGTGTCGATGAGGCCTTCACAGGGGAGAGTCTATTGGTCCGGCTGATTACAGTTAACCTCGGAATAAACAGAAAGACTAAAATTAGCGTAGATGCCATTCTTTATGATGTAGCGAGTACATCAGGTGTTATAGGAAGTGTTCCCGGTTCCGGCTGACCTAATTTATGCAGCCTAATAATCATTTAACTGATTTGAATAATAGGAATGTAAAGTGTTCTATGTGTATGCCAGGTTGAAGAGATGTGTTTTTAATCTAGATTTAAACTGGCAGAGTGTCTGCTTCCCGGACTATGTTAGGAAGACTGTTCCAGAGTTTTGGTGCTAAATAGGAAAAGGCTCTACCGCCAGCAGTCGATTTTGATATTCTAGGTATTATCAACTGGCCGGAATTTTGAGATTGCGATAGACATGAAGGACTATATTGCGTTAAGAGCTTGCTCAAGTACTGGTAGCTAAACCATTTAGTGCTTTGTAAGTAATGAGCAATATTTAAAGATGTATACGATATTTAATGGAGAGCCAATGCAGTGTTGACAGAACCTGGCTAATATGGTCATACTTCCTGGTTCTTGTAAGTACATTAAATACATTCAAATAATTACCTATTTGTGGATATAATGTATAAGTGGATGATCATTTATAACACATGATGAAGACCATGCTATATCAATTTAAGTAATTATAGTTCCAATTATTATAATGTATTATAAGTATTATATCTTGACAATGTTTAAGATTTACAAAAAATCCTATGAGTGGTCTTTTACTTAAGTTTTCTTGTAAATGTCTAAATGGCGTGTATAGTGTGGTCATATATTTTTATAGTGGTCTTTGTCTGCTTTGAGTAAAATAACATAAGTCTTCTTTTAAACAGCCATTTATTATATGGTTATACGACACATGCTTTGAATATGTTTAATTTTAATATCAACAAAACCATTTATGCATTGTTTCAGATATAAAAGTGTGAGGTTCAGCTTGCTCACAACGAAATTAACATTAGCCTCACTAGAAGCACTCAAATATGAACAACCACTCCTAACGGCTCATATGATGTAGTAAGATAGATATGAGACTTATTATACATTACAACTGTGAGAACTATAATCCATTGTAATGTGGATATAACATTCTGTTAACCCTGTATTATGAATCATCATTATTAAAAGTTATAACCACTAAAATGAAGTATTATAAGGTATTATAAGTGTTGTTACGATTATTCATGAGATGATACAATAAATTATAAAGCTTTTTATAATGCATTATGCATGCATTTTGTTGCATTAAGAATACCCTTAAACTGCATTATAAATAGAAAGTATCAATATGTACACACACACACACACACACACACACACACACACACACACACACACACACACACACACACACACACACACACACACACACACACACACACACACACACACACACACACACACACACACACACACACACACACACTCTACAGGACTTGGGGTTCAGAGGACAGTGCGACAATGTCCTCTTGTCCTGGTGCATTTATATTTGGCCCAGGTTGGGCAAAGGCCTGAGATGCATATTGTTTGTGTTCATTTAAATAAGGAGAAATGTCAGCTTTCCATGGCTGCAGGCTGCTTGCATGTTAGATGATCCAGTCATTGGTGCCTGTGGTTGTGAGGTCGTGGCTGGTCCTTCCAGGTCAGTGTCAGCCATGTGGCGGTTTCGGGCCATAATTGACCTTTTGACAGAGAGCAAAGAGACAGCTCCTCTCCCAGGGCTGGAATAATCACTTCGGATCTCCTGGTGCGGAAAGCTTACCTCAAGTAATTAAAAATGCTTGTTAAGATAAAATAGCTTTTGTTTTTTGTTTTGAGAAAAATTTAATGTAAGTAACATATTATTTTAAGTCACAGCAAATGAATTTCCAAAGCTTACAATCTAATAAAATGCATCATCTTGCTATTTTATCTGTAAAAGTTTGGGTCTGCAGATGAATTTTTCTACTTTATTAATTATTTAATTACACATAATTCAATAGTAAATAATCTTTCATTGTTCTATTATTGTTGCTTTGTGATATCCCTAACCCAGCATAAGGCAAGTTGTAAGTGTGTGTGTGTGTGTGTGTTTGTGTTTGTTCCATGTGTGATATAGCCTCCATGAAACACATACGTCCCCAGGTCCGCCCTAAGGGTGCAGAGCTTCACCCAGATCTCTGATGTCTGATTTGTTAACCATGTGACCCATAGCAATGTCTCTCCCCTCACCCCTCTTAGACCTTTTGTTGTCCCCCAAATATCCCCCCCCCACCCCCCCTTGGCCTCCTCTGCCTTCATTCTTTTATTACAAAGCATGCAGAGAGGATGTGGAATTCACTATTAAAGGGTAGGATTAGAATTATGGATTTTAAAGAGTACAAAATGATGCATAAAACAACACAGGACCACTGAAACACGCTGGAATTCATTGTAACTGAAAGCAAAATACTCCATCATATCATACCAGATACCAAAAGCATGCAAAATAATTTACCACTATCATTTATGCACAGGCACAAGGCAACACATCATATTTCAACCATAGTATAAAGCTGTGGTTAAAATTTTGACTGAAGCATATTTGCATGCAGTGAACTAAAGCCTCTCCTATGGCAAGCCAAACAGTATAATTTCAGAGTGTGCAAAGGGAGAAAAAGGCTTCAAGCTTTTTTCGTATGTCTTTAAAGTGTTTACAAGACATAGAAAAATAAAGACACAGCTTCAAATGCTACAGGCCTGACTGTTGAGAATGGAGTATTATGATATTAATTAAAACACAAATCGGCCTTCCCCCTCTCTGCGTATAGCCTGTGGGTATACAATGTTGTACACTTGATTGAATCAGGTAGTAGCAGCCAGCTAGGCCTTTCGTATTTTGCGCTTGAAGGGCTGAGAAAAATTTGAGCGTGGCTCCATTAGTCTCAATTTGATGGGGAAGTGCTTTATAAGAGCAACCACAAGCTGACAGCTCAAAAGGCAGCAGCATAGTTTGAAACATACTTCAATTTTTAGTTGAATATCACATTTGCAGGTTTACCATTTGATGGTATATGAATGTAGAGGAGACCAGAATAATCTGAAAGCTGAAAGTCGAACCCTGCCTAAATTCATATTTTTTTCACGTGTCGTCACACCCTTATAGGAACGCCCATATGGAGAGCAAAACAAGGCTTTCAAGTCAAGTAACCTTTATTTATATGGTGCTTTATACAATACAGATTTTTTTCAAAGCAAATTTACAATGATAAACAGGAAATAAATAGTGATTCAATGATGCAAACATAATTAAATTCTGCTGTAAAGCAGCTCTGTAAATAAAATTGTGTCATTGTTCAGCTGATTGATTCAGTTCTGTTCAATAACTGTGTAAAGTCTATCAATTATGGAATGAGTTCAATCCAGCTTTCCTCCATTGCCCACCAGTCATTTTGTATGTACTAATGTAGTAAGACAGTGATATTAAAAGGCCAAATTCATCTTATTGATGATGCATACTATGTACAGGCAAGCAGATTGTATCACAGTTCGTTGTTGCGGGAAGAAGAAGGCGGGAACCGGCGAACATTTGAAGACTTTAATAACAAAATAAATAAACAAATACAAAATGAAAGCAAAGACAGAAGTCCCTCACGGACGAGTGCTTTCACATATAACAAAATAAAACACAACATAAATCCAGGCCTGGCCTCTCTCGTTCTTCACTGTCGTCGCTCCTCCGCTTATGCTTCCTCTCCTCCGTGTGAGATACAAGACCCGTGCGTTGCACAGGTGTCGCTCATTAGTAATCACGCCACCGGCCTCGCACCGTCCTCCCACGGCCCTCAACCTCGTCCTGCTCGCCACACAGATGAAATCAGAATATAAACGCAATGCACAGTGTCTCTTTAAGATTTTTTTTCCCCATAGTAAACCATTATAAAGAAAACACTTAACCATTTAGCATGTTACATTTGTATTCTGGGGGTTATCTGCTCGCTTGTACATAATATGCATCAATAAATTGTATACAGAATTTTATCTTTTAATAACTCTGTTTTTGTACATTTAGGCACTAAAAAGGTTTTCACGTTAAGTGTTTTAGAATAGAGTCATGTCATGTACAGTAACTGAAAACTATGAATTGGTGGGTCATATATTGTGGACAACAGGTAAAATAAAATATATATATTTTTTAAATGTTAAATAAATTAAATAAAACGTTGTGTTGTGTTACATGTGTTATGTTTCCATTGGTCAGTTCTTGACAAGTGTTTCTCAGTTCTGTCCTTGTGTATATATGTATACCCCTCATGTTCTCATTGTCTCTTGTCTAGCTTTGTTGTATATACCCACTGTTTGGTGAGATTGTTTTGATGTTTAAATTAAGTTTGTTCAAAACAGGGTTTGTTTCTGTTTACTTTGTATGTTTAAGTTTCAAATAAACTGCACTTGGATTAATTTAACTTGCCCTCCGTGGATGATTGTTATAGACAGGTTATGTGATGAAGGAATACAACTTTGTCAAATGTTTAATTTAGTTTCTAATACTATCTGTAAATTAAGTTTAGCATTCAGCTGTGGAGCACGAAACTCCTGTCTTATTCTGTGTCTCTATATACAGCGGTCAGACGGGTTTTCATTCTATTGTAAGTTAAATTAAACATGTTAATGAAACTCTTGGAGACTCTCGCAAGCTTTTGTCTTAGCAAGAGAGAGTCCTGTCACTCCTGTTCTGGAGTCTCAGGGTTTGTTCTGGAGTCTCAGGGTTTGAATAAGTTTTTCCCTCTCTCTTTTAATACAAGTTTCTAAACCTGTATACGAGTTTCCACCATCACAATGTAATCCCTCCCTCTTGAAATGTATATAAACTTCAATGTAACATTCCCCTAGTTAGACTTGACTTGACTTGGGTAAGAAGCAGACTACAGCAAATAAAGAATCCTGCTTAAATAAGTCTCCTGGTTTTCGCTTCTGAGTTTTTCTACACTGAAAAAGGAAGAAGTTTACAACAGATGGTGCCGTGACCCGGATGGAGAAACTGAAACTCAACAAAGAATGAACTTTTGAAACTTCAAAGCTCAAAGATCTCAACAAAGCTGACTAAGTCTCCAGACTGAATTTTGAAACATCCAGCTAAACAAAGATTGCCAGACTGAATCTTTCCAGCTTCCTCCAGATTGAAAACTTCAAGCTGAACCAAGATTTCCAGGCGGAATCTTTCTATACAACAAAAATTTGGTGAGTTTCACTCCATTCAAAGAACCGTTGAAAAACCAGTAAACAAAAATCTGTTATTCCTCTGTGCCATCAGAGAAGAAGTTAACAAACAGCTGTATAGTTTGCTAACTAAAGTTACCCTTTAAAAGTTTGCTTTTAGAGATGAAAGATATCCTCTGTTTTCAGGCAGGGAAGATTAACGTACATGTTAATATTGTTTACCCTCTGCTTTGCCAGGGAAGTGTTTTATCCTCTGATTCAATCAGGGAAGATTGGCGTAAAGTGCTAGTAATTTGTGTATCCTTTGCTTTAGGCAGAGAAGGTTAGCATTAACAAGAATTGATCTGTGTTAACAAGTGTAGCCTCTGTTTTGAACAGAGAAGTTTTAGTGTTTGTTTGTTTAGCATCATGTGCTAATAAGATTGTACCCTCTGTTGTAGATAATAGAGAGAAGTTTTATTTTTATTTTTTTGATTAAGTTGGTAACAAAGAAATCCACAAAATGGTTAGGAAGAATGCTAGACTGATTCCAACTACTGAGAAACGTGGATTAGCAAGCCCTTTATTGACAGACAGTGAGTTCAAGTCATTGTTAGGAGAGAAAATTGATTCCATAGTGACTGAGTCAGTTAGATTGGATTTGACAAAGAAATTTGGTATTGATCCAGACAAAGTTTGGTCTATTGAAGAATGCAAGAAGGTGTTAGGTGCATGTATCAGAAAGAACAACATGAAAGGCATAATCTGTTGCCATAGAGAATATAGCTTATCCATTGCACAAGAACAAACTAGGTGTATTGATAAGTTAAATGAACAAAACAAACAATTGCAGACTCAAGTGTCCTGTTTCAAGACAAAGGTGATCCATAATCAGGCCTCAACCAAATGTGACTCTGAAGACCAACAGTCAGATGAAAGCTATCCTGATTTACAGTCTTTCTGTAGACTAGAAAACACTAGAAATTCTGGTTTGATTGATAAAGATGTAAATGCATTTGAAGTGTGTGGAGCAAGACAAAAGGCTCAGACTAGGGCAAAAGGGATTGACTCTGTTCAATCTGTAACCCCCATACTGCAGCAACAAGCAGTCAAATTATCTTTAGGTCCTAAAGAAATCGAGAGAATCGCTGAAAATTTGCCATCAGTGCAAAGAAATTTAGAGTTTAGAAGGGCATTGATCAGTAAAATGCGTCTTTACGACATGTCGTTGGCAGAAGTCACACAGCTGATGTCACAAATTCTAACTGAATCTGAATTCAACAGTTTTGAGTCTGCTGTTACTTCTGAATTACAACATGCCAGAAAAGATAAACTGAGAGAGGGAGTTCTGAAAGCGTTGAAAAACATTGTTGGACCAAACATGGACTGGTCAAAGATCACTAGTTGTGTACAGAAGAAACATGAGAATGTTAGTGAGTACACTCAAAGATTTTGTCAGTCAGCAGCAGCATACAGTGGCATAGCAGACACTTCAGAGAAGGTGTTAAATGACAATGGGCCATTAGTTCGCACATGGTATGATGGTCTTTTGTCAGAGCATAGAAATGCATTGCCTTTCTTAGACGTCACATGGGCTACCAGTACCCTGCAAAGTAACCTAGACAGGTTAGCTACTTGGGAAAGAGATTCTGATGTTAAAGAGAGAGTTAACATTGCAGCAGCATCCTTTAAGGCTAACGCAGAGAAGCAACAGAAATGCAAATGTCCTAAGAGAGAGGGCAGCAGTTGTTATTATTGTGGTACACATGGACATTGGGGAAAAGAATGTAGAAAAAACAAAAAGAATGTTAGAGAAACTAACAATGTAACTCAGCTTCTGCTCAGCCTGCTGGCTGCTCTGAAGCAGCCTGTCCCCTCGTCATTAAGCTCGTTGGGCAGCTGTTTTAGTTGTTAACCATTTGGGCTGTGAGTGCTTAATTTCCCCACTAACTTACAACAGAGATAAAAGACTTCTGTTTTTTGTTTAATAGAACAAAAGGAAAGTGACTATCTCAGTTTTTCCTTTGGGGGACACTGGTTAAAGTAGACTCACAGCCTTTAATGTTATTTTACAGCACAGGCCTTTCATCATTAATAGTGTTAGGTCAGACTGTAAACGTAAAATGCCCTCATGCAGTGTCCACAATAATGCCGAACATTGTTTCATCCTCATGTATGATGTCTACTATGACTGAAGTTGTTAGAGGATGAAGGAGAAATAACTCAGATGAAGATTACACACGTCACAGGACAGGTAGCCAAAGAAATCTCTAGAATGTTGCAAGCTATTAGAGATTAAGTGGTACATGAAGTGATGTTAATTAAAGTAGTTGCAGTATTGTGTCAGGATAAACTGGACTCATTGTGTCACACTGTAAAAGTTGCTCCCCCTCCAACAGGGAAATGACAGGACACGGAACAGTGAGGAGCCCAGGGAAGAACCGATTGCAACAGGCATCGGGGGCCAACCCTTGCAGTGAAGACTCCCTCATAGCCTTCCCCATCCACTAGCCCATCCTTACCACACTGGTTCTATTTAGGTGTCAAAATAATTTGGAAAATAAGGAAAGAAGGAACAAAACTAGCAGACACAGGAAAAAGTTTACAACCCTAGTGTTTGAACAAATACTGCTCTCCTGTCTTTTGTTTTCTCTCTTCCTCTGTGCAGGTACCACTTGCTGACCCGAGACCCATATGCAACGACCTCCTCGTCTGCGTATGAAGACATAACCTCAAGAAACAACTAGACCCACTTCCGAGCCAACTATCACAAAAGGATAAAGAAAAGAAAAAAAAATACACAACGCAGAGACTACGAAACCTTCAGTCATCCATCGACATGATCAAGATTGTCCTACTACTACACATCAGATCTGCACAAAGTCCGGACTCCAGAAACAACATATTCTTAGAGCTGATGAATATGTCAAAAACGCATTGTTTGCTGGAAAGAACTTTTGCATGTCACATCCGAAGATGGCTGCATTCCAGGACTCACTTGTGCACAAACATGGTGGTCAAGAACTCTTGGAGCATTAATACCATCTTATGGTGTCATGCAAGCCCTTGATCAAGTCAGAAGCTTATCGAATTCTGTACAGAAATTGGCCAATGATACGACTTTGGCCCTTGGTAACATCACGGACACTCTCGCTTCGCACAAGATAATGATCTTACAGAACAAAGTGGCCTTGGATTACATTCTAGCAACGCAAGGAGGAGCCTGCACCATCATCGGACCTGAGTGCTGCACCGGGTTAATGGATCCAACAGAGAACTTGAACAAAATCCAACAAGACATTCTTGATCTTTCAGCAAAATTACATCAGATGACTGTAGATAATTCTTCATGGTTCGGAAACTTGATTGGTAAACCCTGGCTGTGGATAAAGGAAATAGCAATTATGTTGTTGTTTGTTCTACTGGCGTACTATCTATGCGTCCACAGCATCAAGTGCTTCATTCAACAAATTAATCACGCCTCTCACGAGAAAATCACAGTTCCAACCAGAAAAGACTATTATCCGTAAGAACTTCACAAACCCTGATTGCATGTTTGTTTTCTGTGTCAGCATGCAATTACAGAAAAGCAAACAGAGTGCATTATGTGCCTGTAACTATCACAAGTTACAAGAATTAATTTTTAATTGTTTAAATTTGTATATAGTGTGGGAGTTATTTAGAACTCCCAAAGGGGGAATTGAAGGAATACAACTTTGTCAAATGTTTAATTTAGTTTCTAATACTATCTGTAAATTAAGTTTAGCATTCAGCTGTGGAGCACGAAACTCCTGTCTTATTCTGTGTCTCTATATACAGCGGTCAGACGGGTTTTCTTTCTATTGTAAGTTAAATTAAACATGTTAATGAAACTCTTGGAGACTCTCGCAAGCTTTTGTCTTAGCAAGAGAGAGTCCTGTCACTCCTGTTCTGGAGTCTCAGGGTTTGTTCTGGAGTCTCAGGGTTTGAATACGTTTTTCCCTCTCTCTTTTAATACAAGTTTCTAAACCTGTATACGAGTTTCCACCATCACAATGTAATCCCTCCCTCTTGAAATGTAAATAAACTACAATTTAACATTCCCTTAGTTAGACTTGACTTGACTTGGGTAAGAAGCAGACTACAGCAAATAAAGAATCCTGCTTAAATAAGTCTCCTGGTTTTCGCTTCTGAGTTTTTCTACACTGAAAAAGGAAGAAGTTTACAACAGTGACATGCCCTTATCCTTGAAAAACAAACAAAACTTCATAGGGTTTCCATATTTCATAAAATATGACCCAAACTAAAAATAAAAAAAAAAGTTTAAAAATTAACTCACATTACTTTTGTCATGTCAGTGTAACAAATTTTGCATATTGTTGGACTATGTGTGTCATGTCAGAAGGAGAACACGGGTATTATCCAAACTCAGAAATAAGTTGCAAGATGGAAGGTGGGTAACCGGTTGGAAGATACATACGATGTTACTGGCAGAATGATAACGGTTCATATTTGCATGTGGTTGCAGAGGATGGCTGCAGGTGAACCGGGAGATGAGAAGGGGTAGTTCGAGACAGGAACGTTCACGTAAATATCCACAGGTAAATTTCCACGGGTTAGTTTCCACGGGTAAGTTTATTTTTGTACAGTGTTGTCCAGCCAATATAAAGTCTGGGTCGTGAAGCAAAACCAGTTTAAACCCAGTGCTTAAATTAGAACGGTTAATAACGTTTATTTTAATTTTATTATAAATAAAGAATTTAAAATGAGTAAAAAAAAAAACTACAGCTTAATAAGAATTTTGTATAAATCTTAATGGAACAAGGAAATGGACCATTTAGTTCAGGGATGGGCAACTTCGGTCCTGGAGGGCCACTGTCCTGCAGAGTTTAGCTCCAACCCTGACAAAAACTCTTTTCTAGTAATCCTGAAAACATTGATTCTTGATGGCTGCTCTGTCGGTTAGGAACCTGGGTGTGCTCTTTGATACCAATCTTTCATTTGAAAGTCACGTGTCTAGTATCTATAAAACCACATTTTTCCATCTCAAAAATATATCTAAATGACGTAATATGCTCTCAATGACAAATGCGGAACAGTTAGTTCATGCGTTCATGACATCAAGGCTAGATTACTATAATGCTATTATGGGTGTTTGCTCTACACGCTTAATAAACAAACTACAGCTGGTCCAAAACGCAGCAGCTAGAGTTCTTACCAGAACCAGGAAGTATGACCATATTAGCCCGGTTCTGTCAACACTACATTGGCTCCCTATTAAACATCATATACATTTTTTAAATATTACTGATTACTTAAAAAACACTAAATGGTTTAGCTCCCCAGTACTGGAGCGAGCTCTTAACGCAGTCCGTCACGTCTATTGCGATCTCAAAATTCCGGCCAGTTGATAATACCTAGAAAAACAAAATCGACTGCTGGCGGTAGATCCTTTTCCTATTTAGCACCAAAACTTTGGAACAGTCTTCCTAACATTGTCTGGGAAGCAGACACACTCTGTCAGTTCAAATCTAGACTAAAAACACATCTCTTTGGCTTAGCATACACATAACACATTATAGACTTCTATAATTCAATGTTAGGCTGCATAGTTTAGATCAGCCGGAACCGGGAACACTTCCTATTAATTCTGATGTACTTGGTACATCATAAGAAGGATGGCGTCTACGCTAATATTAGTCTCTCTGTTTATCCCGAGGTTTACCGCAGTCCGCCAGATCCAGGCTGTATCCGGATCTGATGAAGGACCTGTGCCTGGACACGATGACAACACAGTCCTGAAGTGTCAACTAGTCTCTCCCTTGTGAAGGTGTCACAGGCCGGGGGTGCCCCCCCCCCCCCAACTGACGTACCCCCTCGAGGAGCCCACCGCAGAACACAAACAGGCTGGACAACAAGAATGAAATTTACAAGTTTCTTTTTATTAAGTTAAAAATAGATCTTTTAAAACCAACAAGTGTATCGCTTCTTCGATGGGGGCCTTGCCTGTGGACAAACAAGTGATCCCAAGCCCTTGGCTTTAGAGAGGACTCAGAAGGTGAGTAAGTAATTACGCAGTAATTCCTCTTCAGGGGGAACTCCGGCAGCGAACGGCGAATGATCGCACAGGAGCTTGCTTCTTTTGCTGAAAGGCATGTAGGTGCACCACAGTTCCTCTTCGGCGAGAACTCGACTAGTAGACGGTGAGTAGTCGCACAAGGGCTTTGTTCTGACGATTTTGGACAAGCAATTACACAGCAATTCCTCGTCGGTAGAGAACTCAAACGATGGACGGTGAAGAATCACAGGGGCTTACTTTAACGATGTGAGGTAAATAGTTGCACAGCGGTTCCTCTTCAGTGGGAATTCAAAACATAAGCGGTGAGTAATCACCCGGGGCGTTGTACAGACAACGAGAAGTAAGTGATTGCCCAACAGCTCCTCTTCTGTGAGAATGCAGGCAACGAGGGATCATACAGGAGCTCTACTTCGGAGGGAGGGACTCAAACGAAGGGCGATAAGCAAGCACACCGCAATTCATCTCCACTGAGAACTCAGACAATAAACAGCGAATACTCATACAGGGGCTTACTTCAGATGATGAGAGATGAGTAGTTACTTGGCAGCTCCTCTTCAATAAGAACTCAGACAGTGAATGAACACACAGCAGTTCTTCTTCGATGAGAACTCAGACAATGTACATTGAATAATCGCACAAGGGCTTACTTCAGATGGTTAGAGTTGGGTAGTTACACAGCAGCTCCTCTTCAGTGAGAACGCAGGCAGTAGATGATGAGTGATCATACAGGAGCTTCACTTCGGAGGGAGCAAGAGCTCAGAAGATGAGAGATCAGCAATTGCGCAACAATTTCTCTCCACTAAGAACTCAGACGGTGAACAGTGAATAATCACACAGCAACTCCTCTTCAATGAGAACTCAAACAGTGAATGAACACACAGCAATTCCACACAGGAGTTCTTCTTCGATGAGAACTCAGACAATGTACAGTGAATAATCGCACAAGGGCTTACTTCAGGTGGTGAGAGTTGGTAGTTACACAGCAGCTCCTCTTCAGTGAGAACGCAGGCAGTAGATGGTGAGTGATCATACAGGAGCTTCACTTCGGAGGGAGAGAGAGCTCAGAAGATGAGGGATCAACAATCACACAATTTCTCTCCACTAAGAACTCAAACGGTGAACAGTGAATAATCACACAGCAACTCCTCTTCAATGAGAACTCAAACAGTGAATGAACACACAGCAATTTAGTCTAGATGGGATGTACCCAAAAAGTGAAAGTGAGGAGCATTTATGGGTACAAGTCGGGAACCGGCCTACTTTATATATTTCAAGGGTGCTGAATCCAAAAAAACTGGTACCCAAGCGAAATTTTGAGTTTTTTACCTTCTAATTTGCATATCAAAATGGCCGCCAAATTGCCTATCTTGCTCAGTCGTTGGACCATTTTCCCCTAGTTTTTTTGTAAGTAGGCAATCAAGATGAGGAAATTAAGTTTCTAGATCGATAGTCAAGGGTCAGAGCAAAGATATAATGGAGGCTCACTGCCTTTTTTATGTATATATATATGCAAAATACCAACTTTTAAGGTGAAATTAAGCATTATTTGTGTCATTTTTTAAGGCCGAAATAAATATTCAATCAATATCACTCTTAAATGTTCCCAGTGTATATATGATATGTGATGTATTACATATTACATAATAACTAAGAAAAACACCATTGCAAGTTGTCTGAGATTTCATTTTTTTATGCAAACAAAGCATTTATGCTCTTATTTCAAACATCGAAAAACCCAAGTGAAAGTTATAAAATAGGGAAAAAAACACCATGGAACTTACCTTGAACAGATCTACAGATCACATCTTGTTTCTGTATATTTTCTTTAATGTTTGTAGCTTAATTGCTTTGCTTTTTTCTGTTAGATTTTTAGTTCTGTAGTTCACTCCCTCTGTAAATTGTTTTTGGTAAATTGTTTTTATACCTTTCTAGTTCCCTTTCAAGGGAACTCGGACTGTGTCGAATGACACTTTGGGGGAACGCCCCTCAGCGTAGCGACTCTGAAGTATGAATGAAACTAAGCCAATCCTGATTGGTGTTGCGTCATGACGTAATGTGTGAGGGCATACAGCTATAAAGGACACCGGCACACATGAGATGTCAGCTTTTTGCTCTTCAGCAAGTGGTCTGTGTCCAACTGTCTGTACTATTTGGTGTTGTTTGTCCCATAAGAACTGTCCTAATAATTGTAATATAGAATCTAGTGGCTTGGATCTCGCGTTTGCCGAGGCAGCGCATAGATTACGGGTCTACTCAGCAATAAAGATTCTGTGACTGGGATCTCGCGTTTGCCGATCGGGGGAAATGCATACAGACGCAGCCTCAGCCACGTCTGCACCATGGCATCCAACCCCTGCGGGGCTGGATGTATGAGGAAGAACCACAGTGGACAGTGGGTCGTCTCTCGAGACGCGAATAGGTCCACTTCCACTGGGCCGAACCTCTGACATATTGACTCCACCACCTCGGGGTGGAGTCTCCATTCCCCGGGCCCCAGCCCCTGCCTCGACAGGATGTCTGCTCCCTGATTCTGAACCCCTGGGATGTATGTTGCTCTGAGAGGCAACAGTTTCCCTTGGGACCACAGGAGGATCTGATGCGCCAGTCTGCAAAGAGGGCGAGACCTCAGACCCCCCTGATGGTTTATATAGGCCACCACTGACATATTGTCTGACCTCACAAGGACATGATGACCTTTGAGGTCCGGCAGGAAGCTCCTCAGAGCTCGGGACACCGCCAACATTACCAAGCAATTTATGTGCCAGAATAAATGATGGTCCTGCCATAGGCCTGTCATAAAGCAGCCGTCCGTGACCGCGCCCCAGCCCGTGAGGGAGGCGTCTGTCGAAACGGATCTCCGGCAACATGACGCTCCCAACACGGGGCCTTGGGACAGAAACCAAGCTTTCTTTCTTTTCATCTGCGCGTAACCCTGATCATGCGGAATGGGTTCCCCTTCGGGGAGAACCCCTTGGTTTTCAGCCACCACTGTAGGGCCCTCATGTGCAGCCGGCCAAATGGAATGATGTTGGACACTGCTGCCATGAGTCCCAGCGCTCTCTTCTTTGAAAGTGTTTGACAGTGATTGCTTGGCCTAGCTTTACCCTGGACACTGTGGCCAGAATGGACTCGATTCGTGCAGGAGACAATCGTGCCTGCATCGTGACCGAGTCCCACACCACTCCCAGGAACGTGGTTCTCTGGGCTGGTGCCAACACGCTCTTTTCTGTGTCGAGTCTTAACCCCAGGCTTTGGATGTGGGCGAGGACGACATCTCGATGCCGAACCGCCAGCTCTTGTGACTGGGCCAGAATCAGCCAGTCGTCGATATAATTGAGCACCCTGATGCCCTGGAGCCTCAGCGGTGCTAGAGCTGCATCCATACATTTGGTAAATGTGCAAGGGGAGAGAGCTAGGCCGAACGGAAGAACCCGATATTGGTACGCTTCGCCCCCGAAAGCGAACCTCAGGAACTTCCTCTGAGATGGAAGGATGGATGTGTGGGAGTATGCGTCCTTCAGATCTATCGTGACAAACCAATCCTCGGATTGAATTTGATTCACGATGGTGAGCATCTTGAACCTGAACCTCCTCAGGGACCGATTCAAGTGCCTGAGATCTATTATTGGATGCAACCCCCCATCCTTCTTGGGAACTATGAAGTAGCGGCTGTAAAACCCGGACTCCCTGTCTGGCGGAGGAATACGTTCTATAGCCTCCTTTACCAGCAGGGAGTTTACTTCTTGTTCCAATACCCGACCCTGCTTTGGGTCGACTACAGTCCAGACCACCCCGTTGATCTTTGGTGGGTGGAAACTGAACTGCCGTCTGTACCCCAAGGGAACCAGCCTCTCAAGACTGGCTTCGGGTATCGTTTGAGATTCATTCTCGACCCCCTGAAGCGGCTCTCCGGCAGGGTTTGGTCAAGCGATTCTCGATGTTCTGACGCGAGCGCTGCCTGGCCGCAAGCCTGTGGGGCAGACAGAGCAGCGTGCGTTCGCTGGAAACCGATGTGTCCCGAAGCGCACTTACGGCGGGATACAGACAACGATTTCCTGAGGGCTCCCCAGATGGGAGGCTCTTTCGGTTTCGTTCTCGACACCCTGAAGCGGATCTCCGGCAGGGTTAGACCGAAAACGATTGTCCATGTGCGGACTGGCCGCAAGCTTGTGGGGCGGACAGTGCAGCATGCGTTCGCTGGGAACTGATGCGTCCCGAAGCGTACTTGACGGAGGGAAAGCAACATCGATTTCCTGCGGGCTCGCGGAGGAGGCAACCTCGATCGCTCTGCCACGGGTGGGGCTCAATGTTCGCTGCTCATCAATTTAATTCCTCAGAATTAAATGCAGCCATAAACACTGGATAATGGTAGGCTGAATTAAAATATCTAACTTAAAGTGAGATATTCCATCATTTTAATTTAATAGAATTAAATGCAGCCATAATCACCAAACAATACTGTTTTAATATTATTTACAGTCTCATAATCTACACGCTGCCTCGGCAAACGCGAGAATCGAGCCGTAACAATATATTGTCTTTCATCCCTCGAGAAGAAAGTCAACAGGTGCGAGGCTGAAACATCCGACAGCGCACGGTTTATGTAGGCCTACGCGTCGAGATATTTCTCAATGAACACTGCCAGCACCCTCAGGAGCTGACTGTGAATGCCTCGCACTCAAACAGTATTATTTCCCAGATTGTGTGTCCCTTTTTATTGTAGACCCGTAATCTACGCGCTGCCTCGGCACACGCGAGATTCGAGTCATTCACAATATATTTGGCTTTCATCTCTCGAGAAGAAAGTCAACGGGCGCGAGGCTGAAACACCCGAAAACGCACGGCTGTGTGCGTCGATATATTTCACAATAAACACAGCCAGCACCCTCAGGAGCTGACTGTGCATGCCTCGCACCCACACAGAATCTTTATTGCAAAGTAGACCCGTAATCTACACGCTGCCTCGGCAAACGCGAGATCCGAGCCACTATAGATTCTGTATTGCAATGCAGACCTTAAATCTACGCGCTGCCTCGGCAAACGCGAGATCCCAGTCACAGAATATTTATTGCAGAGTGGACCCGTAATCTACACGCTGCCTCGGCAAACGCGAGATCCGAGCCACTATAGATTCTGTATTGCAATTATTAGGACAGTTCTTATGGGACAAACAACACCAAATAGTACAGACAGTTTGACACAGAGCGCTTGCTGAAGAGCAAAAAGCTGACATCTCATGTGTGCCGGCGTCCTTTATAGCTTCCGCGTATGCCGTCACACATTAGGTCATGACGCAACACCAATCAGGATTGGCTTAGATTCATTCATACTTCAGAGGCGCTACGCTGAAGGGCGTTCCCCCAAAGTGTCATTCGACGCAGTCCGAGTTCCCTCGAAAGGGAACTAGAAAGGTATAAAAACAATTTACCAAAAACAATTTACAGAGGGAGTGAACTACAGAACTAAAAATCTAACAGAAAAAAGCAAAGCAATTAAGCTACAAACATTAAAGAAAATATACAGAAACAAGATGTGATCTGTAGATCTGTTCAAGGGAAGTTTCATGGTGTTTTTTTCCCTATTTTACAACTTTCACTTGGGTTTTTCGATGTTTGAAATAAGAGCATAAATGTTTTGTTTGCATAAAAAAATGAAATCTCAGACAACTTGCAATGGGGTTTTTCTTAGTTATTATGTAATATGTAATACATCACATATCATATATACACTGGGAACATTTAATTCAATTCAATTCAAATTTATTTGTATAGCGCTTTTCACAATACATATTGTTTCAAAGCAGCTTTACAGAAAGTGCATTTCAGAAATGTACGTAGAAAATACAGTTAGTTAATCATCATGTATTAATTTAGGGCATAACATATCGCCGGCGTTGAGTCGTCTCTTCACAGGCGTCGAGTCGTCTCATCGCAGGCGTTTAGTCGTCTCATCGCAGGTGTTGGGGGATCTGAAGTCTCTGTGAGAGGCTGGATACAAACTGTAGCTGAAGAACTCTATTTACCTCGGGACTAGCGTCCCGAGATAACAGCAGAAAAGCAGATGGGAAATAATTGGCGTAGCTGCTGTTCATAATATTAATGCATTCGATCTGATTCAACAGTAGTATAAGAGGCAAGCATTATGTGAATGCTTGGCTGAAGAGATGCGTCTTTAATCAGCTGCATTTTGCACTAACTGTAGCTTGTTTATTGAGGATGCAGGACAACCAGCTAATAAAGCATTACAGTAATCTAGTCTCGAGGTCATGAATGCATGAACTAACTTTTCTGCATCAGTAACAGAAAGTATGTTACGTAATTTAGCAATGTTTCTAAGGTGGAAAAAAGCAGTTCTTGTAACATATGAAATATGATTTTCGAAAGACAAGTTGCGGTCTAGTATAACACCCAGGTCTTTTACTGTATTGGATAAGGTAACAGGACATCCTTCTAAATTAAAGTTGTATTGTACGAGGTTTTGTGGGTAGTTTTTTGGACCAATAAGCAATACCTCCGTTTTATCTGGATTTAACAGCAGGAAATTACACGTCATCCAGCATTTTATATCTTTAAGACACTCTGTCAATTTAGATAAGTTAGTGTTTTCATCTGGTCGTGATGAAATATATAATTGAGTGTCATCAGCATAGCAGTGGAAATTAATTCCATGTTTTCTTATAATATTACCAAGTGGCAGCATATATATTGAGAATAGCAGAGGGCCTAACACCGATCCCTGCGGCACTCCATAGTCTACTGACGTTATCTTCGATTTTTCCCCATTTAGACAGACAAAATGGTAACGGTCCGATAGGTACGATCTAAACCAGCTTAATGCCTGTCCCTGAACACCAGTGTAGTTTTGTAGTCGATCCAAGAGTATTTTATGATCTATAGTGTCGAACGCAGCGCTAAGATCGAGTAAAACTAGTATTAAGATACAGCCTTGGTCAGAAGCTAAAAGTAAATCATTTGTACTTTTAACTAGCGCGGTTTCTGTGCTATGATGCGGTCTAAATCCTGACTGAAATTTTTCATATATCTCATTTTCTTGCAGGAAAGAGCACAATTGAGCGGACACAATTTTTTCTAGTATTTTAGACATAAATGGAAGATTTGAAATGGGTCTGTAATTTGCTAAGTTATTTTGATCTAATTGCGGTTTCTTAATAGGTTTTATTACTGCCAGCTTGAATATTTTTGGAACATGACCTAAAGATAAAGACGAGTTAATAATATTGAGAAGAGGCTCTTCCACTACAGGTAACACTTCTTTCAGTAGTTTAGTGGGTATTGGATCTAATAAACATGTTGTTGGTTTAGATGCAAAGATAAGTTTATTTAGCTCTTCCTGTCCTATAGTTGTAAAGCGGTGTAGTTGTTCTTGAGGGGCGATAATTGAGGCTGAATCATAAGACACCATAGAGGATTGTACATTTAAGATTGTATTTCGGATGCTTTCTATTTTCTCATTGAAGTAATTCATAAAATCATTACAACTATACTGTAACGGAATATTTTGCTCTGGTGATGTCTGTTTATTTGTTAGTCTAGCCACGGTGTTAAATAAAAACCTTCGATTATTTTGGTTATTTTCTATCAGTTTGCGGAGATGCTCAGCCCTGGCTGCTTTTAGAGCCTTTTTGTAACGTGACATACTGTCTTTCCACGCGATTCTAAAGACCTCTAAATTAGTTTGTTTCCATTTACGCTCTAAGTTACGAGTTTCTCTCTTGATAACATGTGTAGTACTATTGTACCATGGTGCTTTAGTTTTCTCTCTAACCTTTTTTAATCTAATTGGTGCAACAATATCTAATGTACTAGAGAAAATGGTGCTCAAACTGCTAGTCATTTCCTCTAGTTCATCTGTTTGTTGGGGTTCACTGAGCAGCTGAGATAGATCAGGTAAGCTATTTGAGAATCTATCTATAGTGGTTGGAACGATTGTTCTGCCTGGTCGATAACGTGGCGCAACATGGCAAATTTCAGCAGTACGTAATATGCACGTTACCATACAATGATCAGTGAGATCGTAACTTTGCGGTATAATATCTATATCGGTTGGATTGGTTCCATATGATATAATTAAATCTAGTGTATGATTTAGACGATGAGTGGGACCACTGACGTTTTGCTTGACCCCAAAGGAGTTTAATAAATCTGTAAACGCAGTCCCTAACGCATCATTTGTGTTATCTACGTGTATGTTAAAATCTCCAACAATTATTGCTTTATCGGCATTGACCAATAGATCTGAGAGAAAGTCTGCAAACTCTTTTAGGAAATCAGCATAGGGCCCTGGAGGTCTATATACGGTCGCCAAGGCTAGAGATAATCGGGATTTCTTTCTTACATCTAAGAGCGTAACATTTAGCACAAGTACTTCAAACGAATTAAACCTGTGACCTGTTTTCTGAGTAACATTAAGGATATCTCTATAGATTGTTGCAACACCGCCGCCACGACCGATCGGACGGGGCTCATCCTTATAACAGTATCCTGGCGGAGTAGACTCATTTAGACCGAAATAATCATTCGGTTTAAGCCAGGTTTCAGTAAGGCACAGAACATTGAAATTATTATCTATGACCATTTAATTTACAATAACCGCCTTAGGTGTGAGCGATCTAATATTTAGAAGACCTAGTTTTAGAAATTGTTTTTGTTCACTGATATTTAGATTTTCTGGTTTAATTACAATAATATTTTTCCTAGATCCTACACTAGATTTATTGTTTGGCCTCACTAGACGTGGAATAGACACAGTTTCTATATAATGTTCTACACTACTTGTATCAATTAAGTTGGGACAGCAGAGATAGTGATTTGGACTTTGACTTACTAGTCAGATGGTGTGTAACGTCTTGGAGATGTTGTCCAACAGCACAGCCGCTCCGATTCTGCTGGGGTGCAGGCCATCAGCACGGTAGAGCCTAGGTCGCTCCCAGAACAGATTCCAATTATTTAAAAAGAGCAGTTTCTGTTCATTACACCATGACATTGACTATTCATTTAGAGCAAATAGTCTACTGAACCTTTCTTGTCCTAGTCGGTACGTGGGAAGCGGTCCAGACACGATGATCGTTGCCTCAGGCGCTGTGCTGCGTACCGTCTCGATCAGGCTCCTGTAGTTCTTCTTCAGAACCTCCGTCTGCCGCAGCCGGATGTCGTTCGTTCCCGCGTGCAGCACCACAGCTCCGTCGCGCTCGTCACGTTCAGGATCTCGGGAACCTGCGCGGCGACATCAAGAACACGAGCACCAGGAAAGCAGTGAGTGCGCACCTTACCCTTACCTGAGGTAGCGCGGACATGACGGACCATGGAAGTGCCGATGATCACGGCGTCGTCACGTTCCAACTCACGAAGAGGGGAGAAGCGGTTCCGGGTGGAGATCTCGAAGACCGGGAGTGGCGGAGAGGTTCTTGCTCTGGTCCTGGCTCGTGTCTTCCACTGTGGGATCACCCAGGGTCCATGGCTTTGTGTCGGTGCCGGAGTGAATGAAGCCAGAGATGATCGCGTCCTCCAGGGCAGAGAAACGCACGGAGTAGACGAAGTCGGAGTCAAAAAGTTACTAACCACTGACTTGTGAGCATCGTCGCATGACGATTCAAGCGCTGATCGCCGATCCCGCAGCTCGGCTTGCTTCTCCAGCAGACCACGGATCTGTTTCTCCACCGATTCCAGCTCCAATCGTACCGAAATCAGCTCGAATGTGTCCTCACCTGCACTCAGAGGTAACGTTAGACACACATCCGATATGTTCGCCATTATAACAGATGAACAGTAAATTAGTAGTGATACTACCAATATCACTACTAATTTAGGACTGGAATGCTGGATATAACCTGTATCCTTTCAGTGAAACTGGTGTAAAATCAGACGGTCGATAGGCGCGAGGCCACGCGTGAAATGCTAGCGGGCTAAAAGGCTAGTAGCCGGGATTCGCAAAGTTGGATCTAAGTAGCGATATCAAAGTAATCTGATTGTTTTTTATAGGGAATAGTATCGAGGATAAGTTCACACGATATAAAAATAGAAAGTACTGGTTTATAAATGAGTGGTAAAGAAGAAAATCAAGGATTAATGAATCAATTCGACGGAGCTCCAAACACAAACAAACACAGCACGCGCATGCGCATTCAAATGTCTGTTTAGTCCACTTGTGGACTAAGAGTGATATTGATTGAATATTTATGTCGGCCTTAAAAAATGACACAAATAATGCTTAATTTCACCTTAAAAGTTGGTATTTTGCATGTATATATATACATAAAAAAGGCAGTGAGCCTCCATTATATCTTTGCTCTGACCCTTGACTATCGATCTAGAAACTTAATTTCCTCATCTTGATTGCCTACTTACAAAAAAACTAGGGGAAAAGGGTCCAACGACTGAGCAAGATAGGCAATTTGGCGGCCATTTTGATATGCAAATTAGAAGGTAAAAAACTCAAAATTTCGCTTGGGTACCATATTTTTTGGACTCAGCAACCTTGAAATATGTAAAATAGGCCCGGTTCCCGACTTGTACCCATAAATGCTCCTCACTTCTTATAGAAGGCCATTTTGCTGAAATCCGTCTAGTCTAATTCTTCCTTGATGAGAACTCAGGAAATGTACAGTGGATACTCACACAAGGGCTTACTTCAGATGATGAAAGTTGAGTAGTTACGCAGCAGCTCTTCAGTAAAACTGCAGGCAGTAGATGGTGATTGATCATACAGGAACTTCACTTAGATGAACGATGAACAATTCCACAACGGTTCCTCTTCGGTGAGAGGGCTCAGACTACAGAGGATGGAAGGTATTGCTCTTGCACAAACACACTTCAAGTTCGAGTTAATACAAAGTTCAGCGCCCCGGAGGCAGAGTGTCTATCTACTGAGACTACGAGTAGAGAGCAACAACACCAATCCAACACTCGTGCATTTTCCACAGCACTTCAATATTTCACACGTTCACTCCAACAATAGACACTGTAAATCACAAGACTCACGGCGAAACAAGGCTCTCCCCCGAAGTCCCGGCTGTGGATCTCTTCCTCGATGAACTAGTAGAACGGGGGCTGCATAAGTAGATGATCACCACGAACAATCACAAAGCCAGTACCAACAGCGAGCCCGAACCGAAACCTAATTTCACGTCTGTCTCCCCCTCACCTCTTTTTCTTTTTTTTTTTCTCTTGCCGCCCGAATAGCTTTTATACTCCTCTCCTTTAATGCGTGTCCCAATCGCCGTTCTATATCCTCTCCTCTCGCACCTGCCGCGAGTTTTCCTCATCAAGCCTCCTTAGCCGCCATTACTCGCGTAAAGACCGGAACCGTCCTAATGTCACATTGGAAGCCCTCCCCCGGGGAAACACGTTCTCAAAAAAAGGTTCTGCTCAGCCGCTCGTCACCCCGTGACAAAGGCCTCCTTCCCTTTATCTCTGTACTGATAATTCCGATTCACGTGGCTATGCGGAAGCGGTAAAAAATTCTCAGAGCCAACAGGCACTGTTTTATGCAAATGAGCGGCCGGATTGCATTAAAGGTTTTCTGTTAGAACGGTGTCGTTTTAGCTGCCCCTAAGTTAATAACTAATGATCATTGCGACGGAAGTGAATCAATCAAAACTAACTTTAGCTGGACAATAACTTTATTCTAGAGCTGCTGTAAAGCCAAAACAATCTCTGTTACTTTAATTTCCTATTATCACTGTAAAGCTACTTTGAAACAGTTTTGTTAAAATATTGTTTATATTGTTAAAATCGCTATATAAATGAACTTGACTTGACTACTTTCACTATTAAGTATCGTCCAGGGAAAACCAACGCTGATGCAGATAGTTTGTTGCGCATGTCATTGGGGATGGAGGAGTATATGCAGAAGTGTTCTGTAGAAGTGAGTCCAGATGTTATCAGCTGGGTGACCAAACCTCTCAGTATTCAGTCAAATACTGACAGCACTGGGTGAAGAAGAATATAACCTGTTGAACTTTGAAAGGAGAGTGCTGAGGGAAGCCCAGGAACAGAATCCAGTGATAAGCACGGTGTTGAACTGCATAAGAACAAACCGATGGCATAGATACAGAGATTGGACTGGTCATAATGGACGTGCTGTACTGGTGCAGGAGAGAAAAAGGTTGTTCCTGGATGAGCATTGAGCTCTATCACAGCTGTTGCTGCCCAAGAAGTTCCATGGCTTGGCCTTCTAAGAGTTGCACGAAAACATGGGTTATTTCAGTGTAGAGCGGATGCTCCAACTAATGAGAGACAGATTTTACTGGCCAGATATGTAGAGGGATATTAAACATCATTTCTTACGAGTATGTCGCTGTCTCAAGACAAAGCCCCCCAACAAGCCAAACCGAGGACCACTCACCAATATTGAAACAACACACCACTTTGAACTGGTTTCAGTTGATTTTCTTCATCTGGAGAGATGCAAAGGCGGGTATGAATATATCTTGGTCATTATGGACCATTTTATCTGCTTTGCTCAAGTGTTTGCATGCCTCAACAAGTCAGCTAAAACAGCAGCTCAAAAGATCTTCTGGGATTTTGTGTTGAAATTCGGTTTCCCTACAAAATTGCATCATGACCAGGGAAAGGAGGTAGACAACCAGTTGTTCGCACAGCTCCAGCAGCACAGTGGTATTAAAGGCTCCAGAACAACACCCTACCACTCGCTGGGAAACGGTCAGGTGGAGCGATTTAATAGAAAGCTCTTGTCCATGTTGCGGAAACTGACTGAAAGGGAAAAGATGGATTGGAAGAACTCCCTGGCACAAGTAGTTCTTGTGATTTATATTTTATCTTTCTGTTCTTTTCAGTCTATGAGGTGCATCCTGAAACTGGACAAGGGCGAGTCTGAGTCCTTCACCATAACATTCTCCTACAATTTCCTGCCAGTAGAACAAACCACAACAACTCTGACAAAGATGGTAAAAGGAAAACACAGCAAATCAATTTCCAAGCAGCAAGCCGTTGAAAGTAGCTCTGAGGATGAGAGTGAATGGATAGGATTTTGCAGACCTTTCAAACATGGCCAGCAGAAAGAGCAGCTTTTGCCAGAGGCTGAATAATATTATCCACAAGTGAGACAGGAGTCTGCTAAAGAGGATGGCCAATCCACGGAAAGTGGAGTGCGACATGGAAGAGGTGGTTCCACAGCATGTTGAGGAAGTGATAATGGGGTGTATAAATGGGGAAGAGGAGTCTTTAGAGGCAGAAGGACTGGCAATACTTGATAAAGGACCAGTAGAGTTGAGTACTGAACCAGACGAAGGAGACACCGCTGAGCATTATGGAAGTGGAATCCAGAGGCCAGAATCTGCACTACCACAGAGACTATATCCTTTGAGAAAACGATAGCACAAGCAGACCCTAGGAGAACCCACATTAGAATAGTACATACAATGGACTCATATACATACATCATATATAGAAAAAGATAAAAACATACAGGCAGAACAAATATGTAATGACCTCAAATAATTATTTAATTTGTTATGTCTTTGTTTATTGTAGATTATCTGCACTAATATAATGTAAACGGTATAAATATAGAAAGCCTCAGAAAATATATATACTGTAGGGGGCGCTGTGAGAAGAAAAGACTAGTGAGTAAAAGGGAAGAGAAGAAGCGCAGTTCACGCATGTTGTTGTTCATGTTAAAACGTTCAGCCCCAAAATCTGTCACAGAAAACAAAAGAGAAAAACAACCGGGGTGAATAAATCTACAGAAAAGATCTGGTTGTCGTTGTTATTGTCTAAGGGGGCAACATAAAATTGGTGTTTCTGCTCGGTTGTGACGGATTTCGGGAAGAAGAAAGCAGCAAGTGCGGAGCGGCCAGCGAGTGATGAAACGAGCCGCGAGTGCAGCGCGAGCTAAGAGCGAGCCGTGATTCACGGAGAGAGTGGACTGTGAAACGGCGGAAAAATAACTGCAATCTGCAAACGTGAGTTAATCTGTTCAGTGAGTGGCCATAATGTTGCCTGTGTGGGAAGCTACGCTGGATGAAATAGAGAGCAAATTACTCGAGTTATCTGCTTCGCAACTGAGAGGTTAGTGTGAAATGTTAATGCTAAATGTGGGGGAGGATGAGACACACACGCCGCGCGCGCTGAGAAGACGCATTCTGCAGCATTTAGAGGGAGATGATGTTGTTTCATTTGAAGATGAAGGACTGTCTATGTTGTTAGATACAAAGGAAAAAATTGACAGTTTGAGAAGTGTTGACGAAGAGGAAACCGAGAGCCCATCCAGTTTAGGGGTTGAAGCAACCAACGAGGTGCATCGAAAAGTTGACCTGGAGCACCACTCTGTGGGTGTTAGTGGAATTGCATCAGAAAAGCCTGTGATAATCACTGCAACAGAATCACTATATGCCAGAACAGACAGAAAACTGCGAAATTCATCAGTTTCAGGAGAAAATGTCACACTATTGCATCCAGTGTATAAAAAAGAACTCAAAATAATTGGACAAATAGGTGAACCGGGCCAGAGAGACAAATTAAACTTCACCAGCCTGGACAGACAGATCCACAGGGCCTGCAAAAAGGGTTATGATGAGGGAGAAATTGTTGAGGCAGTCATTCAAGCCATCATCCCAGGTGTCAGTTTGAGAAGTTACCTGGAGAGTAGGAAAGACTTAACATTGCCTTCCCTTAAACAAATTCTCAGAGCACATTTTATTGAAAAGGATGCAACTGAATTGTACCACTCACTCACACGTGCAGTTTAAGAACCCAAAGAAACGCCGATCCAGTTCTTAGTTCGAGCCATGGATATCAGGCAGAGGTTTTTGTCAGCATCTGAAAATGTAAAGGCAGGATTAAGATATAATAATGAACTAATCCAGAATCAGTTTTTGCAGACAGTTCTGACTGGCCTTCATGATGACAGCGTACGAACAGATTTAAAACCCTACCTGGAAAACTCGCGGGTGGAAGATGAAGTGCTTTTGGAGAAAATGAACATGTTGTATAGTCTTGAGCTAGAAGAAAATCAAAGTTCTCAACCACTCGACCAAAAATAGCCAAAGTGGCCACAGTTAGGGAGGAGGAACAGGCACATGCTAGATAGAGGTGTCAGGATGAAAAAAGAGAAAGCTCCAAAGCCTAACAACTTGATGGAAAAGCTGGATGTGCGAGACAAAGTGATCTGTGAGGCAATCCAGAATCTTAAGTCTCAAGTAGCGAGCCTTGCTCAAACATCACGACCTCAGATGACTAGAAACATTAACCAGAGATTCACTCGCAATCAATTTCCACCTGTTCGAGCAACCACCAGGCGCTGTACCCAATGTGAGCAGTCTAACCCAGAGGGAAGGTGTGAACACTGCTACAAGTGTGGCAGCAGTGAGCACTGGGCAGCGGGTTGTCGAAAACGAACTGTGAACAATGTGACGTCAAGCAAGATTGAGATTACATCAGACATCATTGAAAGCTTACCAAGAGTTTGCTTATCTGAAGGACCATGGTTGAACAAACAGGAGAAAACAGCCAGTTTGGTGGGACGCAGATGCTTGGTGCAATGTTCTCTTGGAGGTGTCATAACATCAGTGCTTTGGGACACGGGGTCACAGGTTTCAATTGTGGGCTCGGAGTGGAAAAAAAGACACCTTCCGGACGCAGAGGTGAGACCAGTGAGAGAGCTGCTTGAGGAGGGAGAACTCAACCTGACAGCAGCGAATGGGACGAGCATCCCATATGAAGGTTGGATGGAAGTGGAGTTTTGTCTGTCTGGAAACACTGAAACTGAAGGAAGGGGCACACACCTGCTGGCACCAATTCTCATTGCATCCAGTGAATTGGAGAAACCCATAATCGGCTTTAATGTGATTGAGGAATTGGTCCAAGCTAATGCAGCCCAGCAGATTCCTTTGAGTTCCCTTGTAAACACACTGAGTTCATCTCTGGAAATTAGCCCTAGGAAAGCAAAAGCCGTTCCGTCACTCCTGAAGAAACGCAAAAACAGCAGCGGGTGTCATATTGCAAGACTTGGACGAAATCCGTCATTCTTCCAAGGTGCGCGAGAGTGAACGTCAGTTGTGGCAAACTGAATAAGACCCTTGGAACACACGTGATGCTGGAGCCCAATTCAGAAGTACCCTGGCCTGCAGGTATAAAGGTAAACAAACAGCTTATTCAGATGCCTCTGAACGAGAATGACAACATTACAGTGATGGTGGAAAATACCACAGAAGAAGAGGTGACACTTACAGCACGGACTGTCCTGGGGTGGCTGCATACAGTGGATGCCATCCATCAGCTGGAAGTGAAGCCACCGTCTCTGTCTGAATCCCAATCTCAGCTATCACAAGGTGACAATGACTTGCCTCCAGAGACCCAACCTAGGGTTCAGGAGAGTGAAGGATGGGACCCGCCAGTGGACCTCAGTCACTTACCTTACAACAGGAACGTGTGAGACAGCTGTTGAGAGAGAATAGTGGAGTGTTTGCTAAGGATGACTGGGATACTGGATGCATTCCGGACCTTAGAATGGACATTTGTTTAAAAGACAAAATCCCTGTACAAAAGACGTACAATGCAATACCACGACCCCTGTATCAAGAGGTGAAGACCCACATACAGAATCTGCTGAGTCAGGGGTGGATCCAAAAGTCGACATCCTCCTATTCCTCGCCAGTTGTGTGTGTGAGAAAGAAGGATGGGAGCTTGCGTCTATGTGTGGACTACAGGCTGCTCAACGTGAAGACACACCCTGACCGGCATCCCATCCCACGAATCCAAGAGATACTAGAAAATTTAGGGGGGAACTCCTGGTTCACTGTGCTGCACCAGGGTAAAGCCTATCATCAGGGCTTCATGAGCAAAGACAGTAGGGCATACACGGCATTCATAACACCCTGGGGGCTCTACGAGTGGGTACGGATACCTTTTGGCCTCACAAATGCACCCGCCGCCTTTCAGAGATACATGGAAGAGTGTCTAGGAGAGTTAAGGGATGATATCTGTGTTCCCTATCTTGACGATGTGTTAGTCTTCAGCAAGGATTTCGACCAGCACCTAGAGGACTTGAAGAAAGTGCTACAGCGACAGGAGCAGTGTGGGATCAAGCTAAGGCCAAAGAAATGTGACTTTTTTAAGCGGGAAGTCTGCTATGTGGGCCGCATCATCTCTGAACATGGGTACAGCATGAACCCCAAAGAAAAAGAGGCTGTGCAAGCACTAAAGTGGGAAACACCTAGCACTGTTCATGAGGTGAGGAAGCTCATGGGTTTCCTTGGTTACTACAGATCATATATTGCTGACTTTGCCAGAGTAGCCAAGCCTTTATATGAACTATTGACAAAGCCCAGCATGTGCAAAACGAAAGGCTCCGGAAAAAGAGGGAACTCTTCCTCGCAAGCACCTCCATCACAGCCAGTAGAGTGGACAGGGAGACATCAGGAAGCGCTGGAGAAGCTGATTGCAGAGTTTTCAAGCCCACCCATTATGGCATACCCAGACTTTGAAAAGCCATTTGTCCTTCATGTTGATGCGTCAGAAGAAGGGCTAGGAGCTGTACTGTACCAACGACAGGGAGGCAAACTCCGAGTAGTTGGTTATGGGTCTCGGACTCTGAGCCCTGCCGAAAGGAACTACAAGCTGCATTCTGGGAAGTTGGAGTTCCTGGGACTCAAATGGGTGATCACAGAGCGTTTCCGGAACTACCTGTTTCATGCACCGCATTTCATTGTCTACAGTGATAATAACCCATTGAAATATGTCATGAAAAGGGCAAAGCTTAATGCAGCGGGGCAACGGTGGGTTTCTGAGCTGGCAGACTACCGTTTCACTTTGAAGTATAGACCAGGGACGACAAATCGAGATACAGACTTCTTATCACGGAGACCAGTGCCCATTGAAGTCAGAGAGTGTACTCAGGAATGTGAGCCAGAAGTTCTGGGATCAATCGGGGAAGTCCTGAAAGCACAACGACGTGGAGAAGTGGACTGGATATCTGAAATCACTTGCAACATAGATGTCTTACCGGAGGAGTTGAAGGGTGTATCAGAGAACAGTCAACGGCTAACGCCTCAGGATATCAGGAGCGCTCAGCTGAGTGATCCAGTCATCAGCCAAGTACTGGATCTGAAACAGAAACAAATCTATCTCAAACACAAATTGAGGGACAAATTGAGGGAACCGGAACCTGTGAGACGACTCTTAGGAGAATGGCATCACCTGCAGATTAATGAGGAAGGTATCCTGCAAAGAAAGATAATGACCAGAACTCAGTTAGTTGTCCCAGAAAACTTGAAAAGTATGATATACAAGTACTTGCATGAAGACATGGCCCACTAGGGGCTGAACGTATGGTGGCAGCAGCTCTTGCACGTTTCTTCTGGCCAAGAATGAGAGAAGAGATAGAGCATTATTTCACAAGAGTGTGTCGATGTCTAAGACAAAAGAAACCAAACCGGATTACCAGAACCCCAATCAAGAGCATCGAGACAACAGCTCCATTTGAGATGATCTCGATTGATTACCTGCACCTGGAGAAAAGTAGAGGGGGAGCAGAGTATATCCTTGTGGTCATAGACCATTTTTCTAAGTTTGCTCAGGCATACGCCACCAGAAACAAGTCTGGAAAGACAGCAGCCCGGAAAATCTTTGAAGATTTCATCATGCGCTATGGTTTTCCTGCAAAGATCCACCATGACCAGGGGAGGGAGTTTGAGAACAGCCTGTTCCAAAAGTTACAGAGTTACTGTGGGATTAGGCATTCACGTACAACTCCCTACCATCCCCAAGCTAACCTGGCAGAGAGGTTCAATAGGACACTGTTGGGGATGCTGAGGACCTTAGAGGAGACAAAGAAGTCGAATTGGGCAGAACACCTTAACAAAGTTGTCCACGCCTATAATTCCACGGTGCACGAGTCAACAGGATTTTCCCCATTCTTTCTCCTTTTTGGCCGAGAGCCAGTTCTTCCAATTGATCTGGTGCTCCCCACAAATCAAGTAAAGGACACCCGGTCTCATGCCGACTACGCTGAAAAGTGGAAAAGGTCTATGCAAGAAGCATATGATATCGCAAAAAAGAACATGAAGAAGGCTGCTGCAAAGGGGCAGAGAAATTACAATCGGAAGGCATGGAGTTCTGTCTTGGAGCCAGGTGATCATGTGTTGGTGAGGAACCTGTCAGAAAGAGGTGGCCCAGGAAAACTGCGAGCGTTCTGGGAAAAACAAACGTATATGGTGAAGGAAAGGAGAGGAGGAGATGGGCCGGTGTATGTAGTTGGACCGTTGGATGCGACTGGAAAGGATAGAGTTAGGGGTGGGGGAAAATATCGATTCTTAGATGCATCGCGATGCGGACGTGGACGATTCTGAATCGATTCACAAATGTCAAAAATCGATTTTCAAAAAAATTTTTTTTTTTATATATATATATATTTATAATAACGTAATATTGACGGAACGCAAAAGACGGAACTCTGAAGCGCGGAAGTGCAGTGCCCGGACCGTCTGTGGCGTGTGCACATAACAGAGACGCGAAGGCTGAGCGCGAAATCCAAACACCCTCCTCGTTAAAAGCTGACGTGTGGAAATATTTTGGCTTCTGTGAAGTTGAAGGGGGAAAGGAGGTGGACAAGAGCCATACTAGTTGTAAGCTTTGTAGAATAAAACTAAAATATTTCGGAAACACGACAAATATGTGAAGCCATATGACACGTTTCCACCCAGAGGAGGAAAAACACTCGGCTTTGTGCTGCCTTGTCGAAAAATGCTAACGTTACCCAAGCGCGAATCGATCACAGAGAATGTTGATTCATTCTCTATTGTTTCCATAATGGTGTAAATCTCACAATATTATGACATCGTTATTTCATTTAAATTAGGGTAAGTGTATGAGGAGCATATTTTGATATTTTAAATGAACTAGCAATTATCACATTTGATATAACAAGTAAAAATGACATTATTATATGAAATACAATTATAATAAAATTTGAAGTTAAGTGTACAGTATACTGTACTATTTTCATTTTTAAAACGGTGTGAAAAGTAAAAATTATCATCAAATATTCATCTTTGACCTGTCAAAGTTTCCTACAAGCCTCCACAGCAAGGATGCATAGATTTATGGGCGTGGTAAGCAGAAGCAAAATGAGTCTGCACATACGCATAACCAGTAAGTAGCACATCTCGATGGGTAGCATGAATCGTCAGAACGCTGGTCGTTGTTATATTATTAATTTACTACAAGTATGCTGCTAGTTCAGGCACACATTTATTTTCCTGTTGGTTCTTTGCAATGTTAATAAAATATATTGTACGTTAATTCTTTATTGGTCATTACTTTGTACTTTTAAAGCAAAGTATTTATATTCACACACACACACACAAAAAGATTCAGATAATCGATAATCGCTTTAGCATCGAATCGCAGCCCTCTGAATCGTAATCGAATCGAATCGTGAGGTGCCTAGAGATTCCCACCCCTAGATAGAGTGCTGCACCAGAACATTCTATTACCTTGTCCGTACCTGGTTGATGAGCAGAGGACAGCCGATGTTCGTCTGGAAAGAAAAGGATGTCAGAGGAACAGGTCAAAACAGGAAGTACAACCACCACAAAATACTCACCATGGAAGCACTGACAGTTCCAGCGACGAGGAGGTTGACTTGTGGGTTCTAATGCAGAGAGCAGGAACAGATCTAGATCCATGTGCAGCAGAATTTCACCCTGGAAGAGAGGAGAGAAACAGGAAACCTGAAAAGAAACCTGACATCGAAGAAATTGGTGACGAATCTGTAAACCTATCTGACTCAGAGAAGTCCGATGAAGAAGTGCTGGGAGATCTTCAAGGGGAGCGGGAGCTGGAGGAAGGATCCGTTGGAGAAGCCGAGCATGAAGATAGTGACTTGGCATCAGAACCTATCAGGAGAACTTCTGCCAGACCAGGCGACCTAGGAATCTATACACATATGACACCCTGGGTGAGCCCACACTTCGACCAGTGAGCTGGAGTGTTTGTGGTGGAAATACTGACGTGATAACCTGCTGTGTACAACCCCACCTGAGCATCGATCACCTGAATCTGTATCCTTCATACTAAGTAATACTAGTGAGAGTTGAAATAGTTACGTTCAAGGTAATATTTTTGTTAAGTGAGTTATAAACAGTTAAGGGTATTGTAAGTCTACAGTCGTAATAATGCGATAGGCTACAGCAGAATTATAGGTTGTTCAGCCTAAGGTATATTTGGCAGACTGGAAGAACACTAAGAAATTAATGCATTACTGAAGTGACATTTAAAATGTGTCAAATACATTGTGGAGGTGTATGTGGTTGTGTCCACTTGTCATTACAGGATGTTCTGGGGGGCCCACCAGCGAACCTAAAGACAAGACACCTCTCAACATGCATCAAATCTAAAAGTTTAGATGATTGTAATTATGTCAAAGTAGTTTGGAAGTAAAATATATTGTTAAGCTGTGAGAAAGCATGTACATTACACTGTTATTGGAACTTACACTTTCAATATTTGCCTGAAGATTGTAAACTAAAAATGTTTTGCAACATTTTATTTTTTTTTAGTGGGGGAGGGTGTAATGACCTCAAATAATTATTTAATTTGTTATGTCTTTGTTTATTGTAGATAATCTGCACTAATATAATGTAAACGGTATAAATATAGAAAGCCTCAGATAATATGTATACTGTAGGGGGCGCTGTGAGAAGAAAAGACTAGTGAGTAAAAGAGGAAGAGAAGAAGTGCAGTTCACGCATGTTGTTGTTCATGTTAAAACGTTCAGCCCCAAAATCTGTCAGAGAAAACAAAAGAGAAAAACAACTGGGGCGAATAAATCTACAGAAAAGATCTGGTTGTCGTTGTTATTGTCTAAGGGGGCAACAAATACACAAACTCTGATTATTTTATAGTTTTGTTTAAAGTAGGTAGAGTAAAGGTTGACCTTTATTTGATGGATAACACATTTTAAGTTACAGATACATTGTTGTTATGGATAAGTTGTATTTTCCATTGACCCTGTTCAATCAGAAATGGTAATGACAGACTGGTAAAAAAGGAAACGAGGAACTGTGAGGACAAGAATCCAAAGCCAGTGATACAGTATGTCTCATAGTTTATGTTTGAGCTGATGGTACAAGAGACCTGCAGAAGGATACTGCGTCCGTATTAAAGATGGGGAATGTAGTTGCTTTCATGGTGCACAATGATGTCAGCTACAGAAACATCACAATAACATGGGAGGTATTTGTTATTGTGATTTTGGGCCTAAGCCATCATTTTTCACACAACATTTTTGTGGTCAAATCCCCTGCCAATGATTTTTTTTTTAACTGCTTAAAAATGGCTTTTTTGGTCACTTTTAGACAGAAAATGTACAGAAAACAACACATATACAGCAAGACAATATATCATTTTACTCACCTAGACTATCACTTGAAGCAAAAAGCCATCCTACTGTCTTTTACATGTATGTGTTAAAAGAGCATGTTCGGCTGTTAAGTGAAGCTGATTGCTGTAGCCTTTATCTTAGCTTAGTGTGGGGTCTTGTTTCATTTTTAATTTGTAACTGTTGTTCGAATGGTAGTTTGATAATTTTTTTGGTGATCAAATATTCAATATCTCTACTCTCAGCGGTAGCAGTTCAAACTAATATCACTTAATTTACGTCTCTTCGATGACTGGTTTATATCCCAATGGAGGCCAGCCTCCTCTGCCATGTTACTTTTCTCAACACTCCTAGTTGCTGAAAGCAAAATATTCAATGGTGATGGCAATTTTTTTTTACCAACAGAGGCACGAGTCTCCGGCTATGGATTTGCCTCCCCCACCCTTCTCAATCCCCTCAGGCTAGCGTTTTGTGAACTGACTATTGAACTGACTCGAGGCCCAGAGAGAAGGAAATTAATAGTTGAAATAAAGTCGTTATTTTTGTTTTGTTTTTGCGCACAAAAAGTATTCTCGTCGTTTGATAAACTTAAGATTGAGCCACTGTAGTCACTTGGACTATTTTAACGATGTCTTTAATGACTTTTCGGGGCTGGCAAGTTTCAATCCCTGAAGAAGCCTATGGACTAGTATGGAGGAGTGATCCAGCTCTCAGATTTCATCAAAAATATCTTAATTCGTGTTCCGAAGATGAACGAAGGTCTTACGGGGTTGGAACAAGATGAGGGTGAGTAATTACTGACAGAATTTTCATTTTTGGGTGAAATAACCCTTTAAGTCTCAAGTGGTATGCAGTAAATATGTTAATGGATTTCTAGTATACTTAGAATGAAATAAATGTAAATTAAATAAATCCCTGTTTAAAACCACCATCTTATAGACTATAGGCAATTGGTTTTCCTCAAGATTTTGATGTGAGTTAATGAGTTGTTATGTATTATTGGACTCTCTCTGAAATTGGATCATGGATCTAAATTGATTGTTTAGGAATAGTATTGGTGCCTAGAGCATTTCTATAACTATCTTATCCAAATTCAGTTTGTATTTCAGATATGAATGCAATCAAAAGCTTATGATACTCTCCCCGATGTAGAATGATATTATTGATTGGCACTATATGGAAACTGTTCCTTTGCTAGCCATGTCCCTCTGTTAGGACCCCACTCATTATTGCTCTTAGTTTGTGTGATGGAAATGGACAGGAAAAACTCCATTAGTGAGTCCTTTCCTGCTCATTAAGGATCTGTCCTGCTGAGCTGTGAATATGTAAAGTTTTAATAAGCACAGTGACAGGATAAAAGCACATATACTAGATTTTAATGCGGAAGAAAGGAGAGGTAATATAACAGAATAGAGCAGAGAGATGGCCGTAATTAGACGCACATGCAGAGCATGGCCCTGTGCCTCCTGAAGACTACAGTTCATGGCTAAGAATGTGATGCTAAAGCTGTCAGAGCATTTTTTTTTACAGTACGTATTAACCCTAAAGTGAAGTATTAATGAATTTTAAGGTAATGAGATTAGCTAGACATTAATGCTTAAAATAAAATTCAAACAATGCACAACGGCAATGGATGAATACTTTGAAAAAAATCCAACTGATGACATGGCGCCACATCAAAACTAGAATTCTGGCCTTATATGAACAAACTGTCAACTGTCAAACTGTCATTGTCAACTTCAAGTGCACAAAGTAATGCACAGAGGTGTCAAAAGTAGTCACATCCATTACTCAGGAAGAAGTCTAGATACTAGGGTTTAAAAATACTTCTGTAGAAGTATCAACTCAAGCCTTTTACTCAAGTAAAAGTGTAAAAGTAATGGTTTCAAAACTACTTAAAGTATAAAAGTAAAAGTAATGCAAGGAAAAAAATGGCATTAATGACAAAAGCTTAGGCCGCTCCACAGGGGCCTATAGTGCACTACCCCAGCTCCTCAAAAAAAAAAAAAAAAAAAAATTCTAAAGGCTATAATGTTATATTAAAAATGTTAATGTTGAAAAATTTGGGATGTACTAGGCTACCTGTTTCAGCCGCATATATGCCCATTAAAAATTAATTTCAGTTTTATTTCAATTTTAGTACAATGCAAATACATTAAAGAACCATATATGTGTACTACTGAGCATTAACATGTGTTTCATGGAGCAGAAGATATGATGACTAGTTGCCTACAAGTATTGTAATGGTGCAAAAAGTCAAACTTCAGAGGCATGTTATCTCGGAATGGTACAGTATAAGTTTATACTTCTCTTTAAGGGTGTAGGTTTGATTTTAAGATTGGTAGGGACTGGGGACATCCCCAGAAGCGGAGGAATCAGGAAATTAATAGGATAATGTATTAAGGTTTTTAGTCTATATTGACCTTAACAATACGTTAATTCATTAATTCTGTAATGTTACAGGTAACTAATAAAGACAAGGAGGCAGTTTAACAGAGACCTAAACTTTACTCCATTCATAGTGCAATGCAATAGTGCAATGTCTTGTTCCTTGCTTTTTTAAAGAAGCCAAACACATGTCTGCATCTTTCATTAAAAGGATATAGTTCACCCAAAAATGAAAATCATTTACTCACTCTCAAGTTGATAAAATAAGTTATTTTGAAGAATGTTGATAACCAGACAGTGGATGGAACCCATTGACTTCCATTGTAGGAAAAATCAATGGACTATGGACTACTATGGAAGTCAATGGCTACCATCAATTGTTTGGTTATCGACATTCTTTAAAATATCTTCTTTTGTGTTTAGCAGAAGAAAGAAACTGGTTTGAAACAACTTGAGAGTGAGTAAATAATGATAGAATTTTCATTTTTAAATAAGTGAACTTAAACAGAAATTAACTGTTGGCATATGTTTTGCATCAATACTGTCAAGTTTGTCCTGTTGGTCACGACACACAACAATACTGTCAAGTATCACTTGTGACCATTGCTCTGAGACATGTTTTCAGCGTCCTACTGTAAGTGCACTGGAACTTCTTTCAGTCCAGCTGATGAGACTGGGATGACAAGGGTTTCAACTTGATCAAACAGGCCTCTCATTTCAACAAGACCAGGTCTTCAACAGACCAAGTAATGTTATTTTTTCATGTTTTATGAGGACTTTCCATAGACATAATGATACTGTACGTATTCTACCCCCCTACACTAACCCAAAATTTCTACTTAAAGGGGAACTTGGCAACTCAGGCCATTTCTTCGCTGATTTTCACTTTTGTTGTCACATATTGTCTCAACGAGCTCCCCCTACAGCTGTGGGGCGTGTATTTCACAACACTGTCGTAAAAAAAAACTCACTTGCGGCACCCTCCTCCTCCTTTCAACCGCTGCTCATGTGCATTTGTTATTATCGGAACCAGCCAACTTTATCATGTGGAGCTATGTCTATAGAGGTAGGTAATACATCATACAAAGTATCAAATGGTGTGTGTGTTAATGTCGAATTGCCGTAAAGCAGTTTGTGTTTCTCACTCGTTCTCGCTACTCACGAGACTTCCTAATTCCAACTTACCAGAACGTTAGTCCTCATGTTGCAAGGTTGGTTTTCTGCCTGGGAACGCTGGGGGGAACAGGTAAAGTCACCATTCTCACCAGAACAGGTTATTTAACCATCCAAATGATTTCTAAACGGTTTTATTAAGTTGAAATAGTTGCCAAGTTCCCCTTTATGTAAGGTAACAAAGTATTTGTACTTCATTACTTGACACCTGCATTGCTTTCTTGTAGTAGACATTGCAGCATTAGCATAAACTGTCTTATTCTACTCACTGTCCACTTTCTCTTACAAAAGGACCACACACTTGCAATGATTTGGCCAAGCATTCAGGTCTGTGTCCTGAATTATTATTATTATTATTATTGAAGTAATCTTGCCTCTTTCTCTCGCTATCACTTTCTCCATCTTCCTAATTCCCAATCTCTTTCTCGTATTTTCTTGTAAGATCTTCTTCCCTCTCCTCTGTTTCTCACTGACCCCCAGTCTGGCTCTGTTAGATGTAGTCCAGGTCATAATGGATGCTTGAAATATCACAGGATGCCCTAGGCTTACACATTTCCTTTCATGCTGCAGGTACAGAGAGAGTGCAGAGGCACAGAGTGTCTGCTCCTCCTCCAGGCTGATCTGGTCTTCCACAGGGCTGTAGTCAGCCACTCTATTAGCCTCTATTTCTGCTGTCACATGCAGATCACAGGTTGATTAGTTCTTTAAAGGGTAACTAAACACTAAAACAACTTTTTTTAGTTAATGATCTGTAAGAATGGAGCTTCATAAATGCTGTTCTTTGATTTGAGTACATTTTTTGACATTTGGGTATAAAGTGTTTCAATTTTCAAATATATGGTGTAAAAATGTCTGAGTGCCGCCCTCTTCAGGTTAAACAGAAAGCTCCTGAAGTAGGGGTACTCTGTGACGTAGGGTACTCTATGACGGAACTCTGTCATGCCCTTGGTGCGAGCTCACCACGCCCTTGGCAGCCCCTGGTATAAAAGCATCTAGTTCCGTCAAAACTACTGTTGCGAGTCAGGAGTTGGAATTGAAACACCAAAACGATTGTCATGATGTGAGTGAGCATATATTTTTAATCACAATTTATGTTCCTTAAATTGTGAGGAGATGGCGAGTCATAACCCTCTGTGTCGATGCTTCCAATATCCAACTCCTCATCTGGTTAACGAGATGAAAATAGCTTCCACCTCATTTGACTTTGTTCCTTCTGAGATTATAAAATCAACTTTTTTCTGTAATTGGCCTCAGTGTTGATAAATTCATCTTTGAATGCTGGGGTGGTCTCAAATTGTTTTAAGCATACTGTTGTTCAACCTTTGCTTAAGAAACAAGGTTTTGATGAAGGTTGTTTTAATAATTATCGGCCTGTCTTTAAGCTTGTTTCCTGTCAAAGCTGTTAGAGAAAGTTGTGCAGTCTCAATTGATCTTGTTTTTAAATTCAGCCAAGTTATTGGAACCTATCCAATCTGGTTTTACTGCTTATCATTGCACAGAGTCTGCTTTGCTAAAGGCTTCCAATGACATTTTAGTAGTGGTTGATACTGGTAAAAATGCTGTTTTGTCCTTTTCTGTAGCGTTGGGTAAGTTTTCCTAATCTTCAGCCCCTGTTCTCAGGGCTCCATTCTGGGGTGGCTTCTCTTTAAGGTTTTAAAGAGACGCACATATGCGTCCGCTGGGGAATATTATTAGGGGGCACAATGTCTCTTTTCATTTATATGAAGATGATAGCCAGGTGTACATTTTGTTGAAAGCGGTGACTCCATTCAACCATTGTTAGACTGTTTTGGCAATGTTAAAAAATGGTTAACAAATAACTTTCTCCAACTTAACGAGGACAAAATGGAAATACTTGTTTTTGGTCCCCCGAGATTGAGAGGTGGTCTCATAACTGAGCTTAACAATCATTTCAATCATTTAATGAAGCACATTCATTTCAGATCATTAAGAACAGTTTTTATCAATTGCGTATTATTTCTAAACTTAAAACATTTTTGTCTTTCCAAGATTTGGAGAAGGTTATTCATGCTTTTATCATATCATGTTTAGATTACTGTAATTCATTGTATTTGGGTCTTACTCAGTCATCTCTTGCTCGCCTACAGATGGTTCAAAATGCAGTTGCAAGGCTGTTGACTAGGGCGAAGAAATATGACCATGTCACCTCAATTTTAGCATCGCTACATTGGCTCCCGGTCCATTTTAGGATCTAGTTTAAATGATGTAGTTTGTTTTTAAAGATTTTAATGATCAAGCTCCTTCTTATTTCAAAGATCTTCTTGTGGAATAAGATCTTCTTCTAGCAGATTCTTTAAGATTTTCTGACAGGTTTCTATTGTATGTCCCTCAATCCCATATAAAAGCTAAGGGACTATTACTTGCCAGAACTAGGTAATAAAGGCTATAGAGGGTTTGTTTTCCATTGATCATGCGTTTCTCCGAAAACAATATGCGCTCCAGTACGGAGCTTCATGAGAAATTATGCTGCAAGCTCGTACAAGCTTTAAAGCTACAGTGTCATATAACATTACTAAATCAAAGTATTTATGTTTTTCTACATTTTTAGAAAGTGAATCTGCATTGTCATTCAGCCCATCTGCACTTTTTTATGCATTGATCTAAAGGATCATATCGAATCGAAAAACATATCGAAAAAACTAAATAATGACCGAATTTTCATGCCGATCTTTCATGTTGACAACAGGCCATTACCAAACAAACACGTGAGTACGCTTTCATTAAACAGCAGAAGGATCTTTGAACAAATGGTAAATGTATTAAGCAAATTCTGTCTGAAAGTGAGGTGTGCTGGGTTGTCAGGCACAGTAGACTGCTTGAAGAGAGGCTGTGTGTTATTGATAACCAGGCTTGTGTTTTTAAACCCAGCCGGAACAATAGCAGCTTGCCCTGCTGTGCCCCGCTGCACAACAATATCTGCTCTCAGCACACATCACAAACAATGATACAACAACAAAAGCATTGCTGCCTGTGTGTGTTGGCAGCTCTGTGCAGGTCTACTCTGCCAAAGTGTTTTTATACCAACATTCTTAAACTTATTTTCAGTCCATTTAAATCTGTATAATAAAATCAGAATGAAATTTACAATCTGGATTTTCTTTTTTAACAATTTGGGTGCAGAAAGTAGTATTAACATTTATGGGAAAAAACAAAATACAGTGAAACCTCAAATTTTTGGAATCGGGAAGATGTCCTAGTGCGTCTCTCTATCGCTGGATGTCTGAGGGCATTCATCAGCTGCACACATTCATTCTAGTGGCAGGCCAGTCTGTGCAGCTAAATGGCATCGTTACAACGCACTTCCGTGATGTGTTGACAGGTCCATATGCTATTTTTAATGGATACCAAAAGGCTGCAATGTGTAGCACGTCTCCCAACATGGAGCTGAGTCTGAGCACACTAAGTGCAGCAAATTGAAATTAGCTAATTATAGACTGAATGTGCTGTTTCTAGTAGTTAAGCTGAATTATTTTCCTAAAGGACTCCATTAGGAACACTAATTTGTCCAAGTAGTCATATTTTGAATGGTGGTGAGAATTTGTATCCCTAATTTAAATGCACACCGTACAGAAATGAGACTTGAAGAGTTACATTTGAGACCTGCTAACTGTGAATATGATGTTTCTCATGCACTTTGTAATGGTTTGCTGAGATTTTGGCATATCTGAGCACAGTTTAGGACATTGTTGAGATCTCCTCTGAAGCTCTAAAAAAGACACAAGTGAGATTACTGCAACCTTTTTCTTAGGAGAAACATCTAAGAAGCTGGAAATTTTAGCAAAGACTGCATTTGCTCTATATTTAATCGTATTCCTGTCTAGCACAAACACTCTATCGACATTATGTTTTTCCTTTCAAAGAAACCATGTTTGATTAGCCGTACAAAGTAATTTTACAAGGTTCTCCACAGAATGTGTGTCCTCATATGTTTGTCCAAGCGTGTGACTTCCCAACATGCCTTTAGGACTGATACCAGCATCTCAAACACGTTGTGACCAGGCCATCCTTCCCTGTGAGAAGAGCCCGTGGACAGGCTGGTAGGGTTAAAGTGACTGGGCCCAAACCCAGACTGTGTGTCGACTGCACTGGAGTGTAAATGCCAGGTGCTGCTGGTGGCATACAGGACCCGCGTATGAAGCCATGAGCACATCTCTGAAAAACTGGAACACTTTTTTTAATGTTATGCTGTAAATGTTTTTATTGGCCATTATGTAAAAGTGTATCTCATGTAAAAGAATGTAATGTTTTATAAGTTCCCTTAAAAAGGATACAATGGTACAGTAAATCTTCTAAACATGATTAAAGCTGCAGTATGGAATATTTTTTGGTTAAAAAATAGCACAAAAAATTATTGAGCTAATTATTATTAATAATTAGTAAATTATTGCATGCTGCTTTGCCTTACCCAGTGGGAAGCTTATAATAATTATTTAATTTGAGGTCAGGTGTAGCGGGAAATAGCATTTTGAAATAATTTATCTTTAAGTCATTCCATCTCAAGTGGTCCAAAAATTTTAAAGTTGGCTGCTTGAGCATTTCTAATTTAATTAGGCTATTTTTGTGGTATAGTTTAAGTGGTTTCGTTTTTTTTTGTGGTGGTGACAACCGGTGTAACTGGGAGTCATGCTGGTTCATGGAGTTGAAGGCGTGGGACTGGAAACGCTCAACATGCATTTAAACTTTGTCAGAATATAGATTGTTCTGTGGAAGATTGCATTTTGGCAGTCGGAGGGATGTGATAGCGTTACATCCGCATCTAGAATGAACAATGGAGTTGTGATTTTTTTGGATAGCTTTGATAAAGTTGCAACAATTAATGAACAAGGTGTAATGATCAGCGATATCTTTGTTTAAGCAGAGTCACTCATTAATCCATCAAAAAATTTTATTTTGCTCAAGTCCCTCTGTTCATTAGTATGAGATGTTGGAGAGGGAACTTTCCAGACATGGGGAGTTAAAGGAGCAGTATGTAGGATTGTGGCCAAAACTGGTACTGCAATCACCTTCAAATTACTGTAGAGCGGTGTATCCCCTTCCCTCCTCCCTGACTCGAGGTTGCCAGATAGGCTGCAGGATACAGCAGGAACGTAGGCTGCTACAGAAGCTTCCAATGGGAAGTGACGAGTCCTACACAGTAGGCTAAGTTTTTTTCTGTTAATTATGTTTATGCTTCAAATGAGAGATGTTTTGCAAAGTAATTATATATCGCAAAAATTTACTAATGGCGATTAGCCAAATATAATAGTAAAGATGTACGCTCGTATGTGACAGTACATTGTTAGAACAGTAGCTGTTAGTATACTAACGGTAGGTATCTGTCATTAACGTAAGTACAAGCACAAGCCTCGGTCACTGTGTGTAATCGATATCAAAGATACAGCTATTCATTTAGCTGACACTAGCCTATAAGTGAAAGCGACCAGCTGTATTTTTTAACTTACTCTGCAGTACACGTCCATAACGCTAAAATATGTGATGTGAAAGAATACATGTCATTCTATTATTTTTGGCTGTAGAACTTGCATGATAAACAAGTAGGCTACAAAACGTTCCAAGTGGGACACATTATTCACATAATAGGCTACAGTGTACTTTTCATTGGTGTTATGGACGTTAGAAAAAGTTATTTTACCGTGGAATTGCGCCTATAGTGCTTCCAATTCGATGACCCACCTCCTCCATATGAGCTAACGTAACGTTACTTTGCACGAACATGCATAACTTTGTTCGACTGTCATGAATATTTGAAATGTCCATTTACATCAAGTACAAGTTAGCCAAACACGAATCTTACCTGTCCAGAAATTCTTCTTCGTTTTCAGCCGTCTCCATCTTTCAAAGGCATCTCCTATACAGATCCTTGTTTTATTTCGGACTTTGTCACTAAGTATTTCGGATTCATAACGAGTTTATGAGTTTATCAGTTTATCTGATTCGCAACGTTAGACTTTTTTTTTTTATCCGATTCCGACACGTTTGTAGCTGCAGCTGTGGTAACTAGAGCAGAGCTGGCAACCCGGATGCCGCAACACTACTGACTTCGTGATTGGTAGATAGGTGGAGGGTGGCGCATCAGACCAAAACACAACATGACAACATCAACATCAGTTGAGGGCTGCAACTTCACTTTTTAAATGACAATATCCTGGCCGGACTACTGTTGTCAGTGATATAAGTATTTGAAATGAACATGATTTCTTAATGTCTAGTGACATATCAGGGCCATTTTATGATTAATTTAAATAAATTTCTTACATACAGCTCCTTTAATGTTGTCGATTAGATCGATTTCTCTCGTGAATCTCTCAGACATGTTGTTTTGTTTAGAAGGCAAGTCTTTATGATTCAAAAGAACATCAATGAAGAGTTAAACTTAGTGTTCAAGTTCCAAGTGAATGATTATGACTGTACAGTTTATGTAACTGTAAATTTTTTTTTAATGTTTCGGATGTGGAATGGAGGGTCACCTCATACGCTCCTGCCCAGAAAACTTCACTGCTTCGATTAATAATATGACCTTAGAACAGGGTGAGTCAAGTAAATCTCAGAGACAATAGCAAAAAGAATCAAATGAACCTAAGGAACAAAAATTGGAAAAAAAACAAACTTTTTTTCAAAGACAAAAACAGACTGAATCAATTGAAATTCAAGGACAAAAACTGCATGAATCAAATAAATCTCAAGGACAAAAAAAGAATGAACCAAATGAATCTCAGGGACAAAAACATAATGAATAAGATGAAAACATAATGATTCAGATGGAACAAAACAGAAACAATCACACCGAGCTCAGAGGCTTGAACAAAATAAAAGATCAAAGCAGGTGAAAGAGGTTTTTTTTTTCTGGCTCTTTCTTTCAGTCTTTAAAGAGGACTCTGTTGAGTACAGTCAACAGCTAGACATTGAAATTGAAGAGGAGGCCAGTACTAGCACCCAGAAGGAAGTGAAGGAGGTATAGGATGTTCTTTGGATGAAGAAAGTGAGTTGCTTGTAGATTACAATTATTTTAAAGATATTGATAAGAACAGAAACATTAGAGATGGTTTTCAATTATCTGATAAAATTAAAAAGTGTCCTCTCCATGATTGTTCTCAGACTTTTAATAGTTATGTTGGGGTGGACTCTGGTGCAAATTATTTAGCTTCCTTGCCCCTGATACAAGTGACTACTCTATGTTGAGTATTAGGAAGTTTCTTAAGAGTACTAAAGGAGCCGAATGTGAAAATTGAGAGTGTTTCCGGATCTACTACTACTCCTCCTTGTTGATTCATTTAAAAATTTTCAAAAAAGTTCTGAAAATTCAGGGGAGAAAGTTTTCACTGATCATGAGATTTATTGTTTAAAGAAACTTGTTTTGAAAGCTAAAAGACAGCTAGAATATGACATATGTTTAGTACTTTTCATTTGTTTTTTTCTTTAGTTTTATGAGTGAGTTAAAAATAGGCAGTCTGAATTTAAATCGAGCTAGAAATTAAAGAAGGGATTCATGTTTCAGATTGTGCTCCCTTAAAAAGTTGAAAGATGTTATCTTTGTACAAGAAACACATAATACTGCTGATAACGAAATTGATCGGAAAAGAGAATGGGTGGTTACGTTTTTTTTAAGTCACAAAAGGAGTAATATTTGTGGAGTGGGAATTATTTTTTCCTGCCAAAAACGTTTCAATCCTCCCTCTGTTGAGTGTGTAGAGGTATTAAAAGTTGCTTGCTAAAAATCTGAGCAATGTATGAAAATGTACAACTTACAATGTACAGTGTTTATTACTGTACTCCAGCTGTTGGTATTGAGGCTTTCTTGGAGACTGTAAGTAATGTTATTGGTGTTGTAAAGATGAAGATTTGTATTTATATGTGGAGACTGGAATTGCACAGAGAATAGACTAAACAGAAATCATGTGGAGGCTCATCCTGCCTCCTGCACCCTACGTCTTACAGTGAGAGATGTTCAAAGATGGCGGTTGTCACGGTCTTGCGTCCAAAGATAGCCTGTGATAACTTTCTGACAGTGTATTTGCTGCTACGACCTACGTCTACTGACTAGCCAATAAAAATGCAACATGCAGTGGCATAATGATCAACGGGACATGGTGCTAAAACTTAAAACTACTTACCTCAAGCTTTTCAAAAACCACTTTCCTCAACCATTTGCAAAATGCATGCCAAGTTGGTCTCTTCTCCCATGACCATGTCCATATTCTCCGTATGATGAACAGATTTAATTAAGGATTTTATTCACATATTAACATTAATTAACGCTCACATCTGTAATGGTAAACGGAAGCTCAAGCATGTTCACTCGACGTGCGAGAACAAATGAGGTTCATTCTTGTGTGTAACGCAGCACGTTTGAGCTTCAGCAAGAACCAATGAGGTTTGTTCTTGCATATGGTTGAGCTTCTATTTATGTTTGGTGATCAATGTTTATATGTGGATAAAAGCCTAAATTCAATCTGTTCAAGTGATCATGCCTCTTCAGAAAATCTTGCCTAATATGGATTAATTTAACAATCTCTTTATTATTTTTTTAAAGCGTCAAAGTGGTAGTTGTGTAGCTGCCAATGGAGGGACAGAAATTACTCAGATTTCATTAAAAATATCTTTACTTGTGTTCCGAAAATGAACGAAAGTCTAACGGGTTTGGTAAACATGAGGGTAAGTAAATGATGACAGAATTTTCATTTTTGGGTGAACTATCCCATTAACTAATATTAACTAACAATGAGCGACACATTTGTTACAAACTATATTAATCCTTGTTAATTTAATCAGTTTAAATTAATTAATTAATTCGTTTATAAAAATAAAACTGTTCATTGTTAGTTCATGTCATTTCACGTTCATTAAATAATATTTACAGATACAACTTTTGATTTTAATAATATATTAGTAAACGTTGAAATTTAATTAAGATTAATAAATGCTTATTAGTATTTTTCAATGTTAATTAAACTGAATTTTAAACTGTATGCTGTGCTTAACTGGGAGCAAATGAAGTTAATGAAGTGTTGGTGTAATATGTGCTGAGTCTGACCTACTAGTTTGTGAGACAACATCAGCAGAACAATTCTGAAGTTGTGAACATTGAAGTAATTTATTTGTTTAGTTGGTAAACCAATTTAAAGAAACTATAATCTAATAATGTTAATCCAATCTAACAATAATAATTGGGCAGTAACGAAGCCAATAGTTTCAGCATCCTTACACTTACACAATTGTAGGAGTTCATAATATTGCTCTCAGATAGTCGGAGAACAACCAGGGCGACCAGTAGAGGTCACTGTGCCGTACAGCGCAGACGTACTGAGTTTGGCAGATCAGCCTTCTCTATCAGAGCCTCTAAGTACTGGAACTTAGTCCCAAATGAGATTAGAGACATTAGTACATTTACTTGTTTTAAATATAAAGTAAAACTATGGCTAAAATCTATACAATCAGGTACCCATTAATCAAACTAAAAAAAATCATTTTTTGTCGTATCCTAATTATGTATTGTTGTGTTTATTAATATTGCACTTTCTTTTGTTCTGTTTTATTGTTTTTTTTTTTTTTTAAGAATGTGAAACTTTGTTGTCTGACAGGATATTTGCGTGATGACGTTTTATGGTATATTATATGGTTTGTTGGATTGTTAATTGTATGTTACCTTTTCCTGCCCAGGGACTACAGATGAAATTTAGCTTGTAGCTAATTCTGGTATGGCTGAGTGCCATACACTGTCCCTGTTAAAGCTCCAGTCCGTAACTTTTTTGGGTTAAAAATTATCCAAAATAATAATAATAATAATAATAATAATAAAAAACATAACCAACCAGTGTTAAAAAATATCTTCTTGCCTTAGCTCGATTCAAAACGGTTAGCTTGTAATAATGATTTTAATTCCAGTGGTTCTGGTGGATTTCCGCGGGAAATTCGAGCATGTCTTTGCGTCATTACGTCACATCTGTACATAAAGAAGGTGTTTCGGCTAGTAGGCTATATTGCGTGTGAGGATGTTGGAGGTGGAAATTTTTAGCCTTTTCTCACAGCACTTTAAATAATTAAACTTATGGCGGATCCAGAAAAGTTCAAACGACAATCACCAGTGCACCTGGAGATTCACCCGTTGTAAAACCCAAAAGAATTTGGACTTCGGAGTGGTAAAAAGAGACCTACGCGAAAACAAGGATAAACATCGGCAGGGCTTTTGAAAGGTGGCGTGAACTCCGTGATTTGAAGGGGTTCAAAACGGACGCAGAGACGGCTTTTTTCTGCTGGACAGGTCAGAATTTTCAATAGTTCAATCGTGTAACAGTAGCACTTGTTCACTTAATTCACACAGTTATGGAGTTTCCTTTGTTGTGGCTTTTTTCGTTTTGCTATTATGGTAAATATTAATTATTTTGTGCTAGCTATGAGAGGGAGCAATTCACTTCTACTCCAAGAAAACCAAACCCGCCTTCTCCGTTGCCAAGCATTAGAGCTGAATCGGATCGGTAAAGTGAAAATTTTCCTGTCGTAATATGTTATGCTTCTTTCCCCCTTAGTTGATCAGGACAAAAGTGGATGTTACTTACTTGTTCAGATGACAAATTCTTATGTTGGTCATACTGTACTTCCAAAAAGTAGATTGTGTGATTCTCAGATGACAAATTCTTATGTTGGTCATACTGTACTTCCAAAAAGTAGATTGTGTGATTCTCAATGGCAATATCCACACCGGCGGGCCGACTGACAGAAGCGCAGTCTCCTCAAAACATTGTGTTCATCCACGCTGTTTCATGCCGATGTACAACTCACGTAAAGTTTATAATTCCGTGAAAAACTGCAATTACAGATTTCGAACAGAGATGGCGACAAAGAGGAAAAGCTACAGACTGCAGCTTTAAATAAATAAATTTTTTTTTTTTTTTTTTTAAAGCACAAAATTAATGGAGGACAGAGGATGAGACAGCATAGTGTAGATGAAAAAAATAGGACCGGATGAAGTGATATTGATTCTGGAAAATAACTATCTACAAACAAAAAAAAAATCTTAATTTAAATGAACCATGTACAAACTGATTCAGTCAGTTAGATTCAATGATCAGTGTAGCACCATATCACATTTTATCACGTTACTTGAAACAGCTTTTTATAAAGAGCTGAGCCAGAGAAAGAGATGTTGGGGAAAATGGGAAAGGAAGTCAAGATAATCTTTGCGTTTCTCTTTTTGGCTCAGGTGCCAGACACAGAGTGACAGGTCTTTCAAATGAATGACAGGTGTCCTTTGAAATGCCGGTGAGGTGGCGTCTGTTCCAACTGTTGAAATGCATATTTGCCACTCTTATCATAACGGCACGGATGGCTCCGATAGGTGCTGTTAACATTGCAAATGGCTCTGGAATTATTCATTGTCAGCTGGGCTTGGGTGAAGTTAGATTATTCTCTTCATACAATAGCGGATCATTTAATGATTTCACTCCATCTTGGCAGCGGCGGCGTGCCGACTTCAGGTGTTAGCGCAAACGCGGGTGACATGGGTCTGGCCAAGTGTTAGAGCAAGATCATAATGTCTGAGCCCCATTTTAATTTCTAATACATTAATCTTTCCTGTGCAGATCCTCCATGAATATTCCGTGGACTCCTTGTTTGTCTCTTTCATCCATTCAGGTGCTTTCATTCTCAGTGAAAGCTCGTTAAATAGGCCCGATCAGTCAATGACAACGGTGGCACAATAGCTCCCGCTAACACACTTCTTTTTTCCTTTCAAGCTGCTGATAGACAACTCTGACACTTGGTCCCCAGGGACGTTTGGGAGCAGAGTCAGCTCTCCGGGTCCTTGAGAGACTTTATTTTATCACATCCATAAAGGATTGTCACAGGTGAATGTATCCGCGGTTCTGAGACTGCCAGTCCTTCTGACCCACCCTGGCACTAGCCTCAACACGTGCTGTACTTCCCTATTACTAATAGATTACATAGCTGAGCTAGTGTTGAGCATGAACGTGCCCCATGGATCGAATTCTTTAAGCGCCTTTTGTTCTCAGTCAGTAATTAGCATTATCTTGAGTTCATTAGACTGATGCTCTGTAAT